>BSBN01000747.1:3602500-4202500 GCA_027924645.1 Cunninghamia lanceolata
TCTGATTAGGCTTCCTCTGATTGGGCCTTTGAAAGGTGAAGAAGGGAACCCCGATCTCCAGCCTCCACAATACTTGAAAGGAACTATGAAATTCAGTGGGGGTCAGGCCTTGGACCTTCCGCCTTCCACCTGCCAAAATAAAAGAGAAGAATAAAACCTCTACTCCTCAAGATCTGCAACACTTAGAAGAAATTTATTAAATCAGCAGACCTCAGTCATTGAGACTTCCACCTTCCACCTTCCAAAATAAAAGGGAGGAAGAAAGAACTCCCACCTACCACTACCTGAATAACTTAGTCACTTTAAAGGTTTGGCAGACTTTGGCGAGTAGGCCTTCCATCTTCTGTCTACTAAATGGAAATAGAAAGACTGAAACTCCTGACCTCCGGCACCCGAAATACTTAGAAACATTATATCTCATCAAGCCTTGATGAGTAGACCTTTCATCTTCTACCTTCTAAAAGGAAGGAGGAAAAGGAAACTCCCAACTTTTGATGCCTGAAATACTTAGGTGATTTACAAAGGAAACAAGGTGGATTTCGAAGCCGATAAGAATGGCATGACAAGGAAGGGAACTCCAAACTTCAAAACTCCAAAAAGGTAGAAAACATAAGGAAAATACTTGGGATTTTGGACTTAGCCATTTTGGGGGTCTTTCTCCTTGCACTTCAAAAGGGAAACATGTAAAACTTTCATGGATCCTTGGACTATTTGACTGAAAGGCAAAAAACAACAAAACCTAGTGTGTGTATGCTCTCCCTTTGCATCAAAACGTGATCTTAGGGATCAAAAGCACATAGGTCTCTTTCCTTTTAGTGGGACTGCCTAAGAATTTGATCACCTTAGGGTACAACCTAAACCCTCATATTCTAGTGGGGTATACAAATTTGGGAGAGAATTGAAGGACTCTCCCATTAGGGGACACTTGTTTATTTTGGCTTAGAGTGCAAGAACTTTATACCTTGAAAAGTGAAGGAGAGTGGGTTACCCTCTTGAACCATGCCATTAGACATACCACTCATTTCATGGACATCAACCTCATGTACATTGTGTATATCAAGGATGCCTCTAGAATCCATGTTCATCCTAGATTAAGACCTTCAATTGTGTATAATTGTACTGTATCAGTAAGAGGTTAGCCCCAGGAAGTTACTCACCACTTGCAAGTGTTTATGCCCCCTAGAACTAGAAATTTATGTCATGTATGCTCTCCCCTCATTCCTTTTGAGTGATCTTGGGTGATAAAAATTGGTTAGTTTTCTCATCACAGGACTTGCACATTATGACTAAATAAAGGCAACAAGGTGGGCTTACAAGTGTATAAAATCCTACTTGAATAATATAAGTTGTTCATGTGCTTGGCATGTATTGTTTTCAAAACTCATGCAAATCCCCTATAATCTAAAACAAAAATCTTTAGCAAAACTTTGAATGATTATTTGAAATCTTTTATTTACAAACATCAAATTTGTTTACAAACATCAAAACCTTACCCAAAGGTCAAGCATCCCATTTATCCAAAATCATCCCAAATCCACCTCATCTTAATCATCCCCTAATCATCCTACTAAATCACCCACATCATCCCTCAACCTTGCTTAATGCATTGACATTATTTACCCAACCAATCAATTAATCCAAGGTCTGGTGCCTAATCCTTTAGCTAACCCTCAAATCCATCATCAAGGACCCTAATCTAAATCAAATTACCAAATCCAATCAAGGTCCTTAATCTTATCCATGCAATCATCTCCCCAATCAGACCATCATAATCCTCTAATCAGTCCCATCATTGAACTTTACTATCAACCTAATCAAATCCTAATCTATCATCCTAAATCCAATCTCCATTATCATACACACTTACAGGGTGCAAGCATGCATGATCATCATTCCAAATGATTCAAATAGTTTTATATTGCTTCAAATTGATCCCTGTTATACTACATAATCATGAATAGCATGTGTAGCCTGATCTAATCTTACTGCTACTCCTACTCCTACTACTAACATGATGAGGGTTTGATAAATGAAAGGTGATTGATCATTCCCCAATATGGACCGGTTGCCTACTCCATTGGGCATCAGAGTCAAGAACAATAAAGATGAAGGAGATACATCCAATAACACATAACTAGAACCAAACATGAATTCATATACATATCATAGACTACATCTTATGTGGTGGACATACTTAATGATCTAGAACTGAACTGCAACAACCCATATGAAACAAAGGAAAGACTAATACAAAAGACTTTGTATTAAACTAAATGCTACAACATTATCAAATCTTAGTTACATTTGCACCAGCACATGTGGTGAAAGAAAACATATAGCTGCGACTATACATTCCCCTAACTTGTTACAAATAGGCATGGAGACATACCACTACATAGATGTGCTTTACAAACCCTTCCTACACTCTACCAGATGCATTCCCTCATTTGCAACTCATACTTTTGCTTTGCTTAATACCTTAAAACCACCTGAGGCACTTGTAGATCAAAAAAATGGTTTAGTGACCAACCCTTCTGTTGGCAAGAAATAGAGAGGGATACTAGTCTAGAGATCCGGTCCCTAGTCAAGTCTTTGTAGTCAATTTATACCCCAGTCAAGTAGTTAGAGATTGATAGAAAAACATAGAATAATAGAAACAATGTATAACATATAAATCACAATCATAAGACAACACATAATTATCTGGTACCAGCAAATCTCCATATATATATAAACAATAATCAAATTTCATACATCCATCCTCTGGCATGTCTAAGTCTCTGCCTCATCCAACTACATACATGACTTCTATGTCATTATTCATATCATCATCAGACTATCTCATATCTTACTTATCCTATATCATCATATCTTATATCTATATATACTATATCTATTACATCTAGGGACGTGTCTTCTAGCATCTTTTGTCAACTACAGCCTCCACATAATGTATGCGCCTTCTTTTGGTTGGCTCTGCTCCATGCCCTACACCCTACTTGTTGGGAATTAAGGTGTCTCAACCTTAGTAATTCCTTGCATTATTTTGATTGTATTTATTTATTCATTGCCTATGCTATAAACTAATTGTAAATTCCATATTATCATTTTGTGGGATATGGCACAGTGATGTGTCATCCTACATGGAAGATGACAACTTGTAATTTTGTTGTCACATGAGGAGATAGGCATCCCACTTTGTGGTAGGAGTATTTTTCCATGTGTCAGCATCTTGGATGTTATGTAAGGGAATGTTGACCGAAATGGTTATGACAGATTCCTATGACGAAGTTATGACATGTAAGAGTCAGAAATAAAAGCTTGTAAGACAGGTGAAGACATGTGTCGAGAAGCATCTTTGAAAAAGGTATCTTTGGGTGTCCCAAGGTGGACTATGACATGTTGTAAGAGAATATCCTATTTGTAGCCTGTGTATGATAGATTCTCTTACAGTTGTAAGTTGTAACTACTATGACAGATTCTATGATGGTCGTAAGAGCATCTGTCATAGCCCATTTTGGAAATAGGTTACCTCTTTGGGATGGGGGCTATGGAAAAGTGTTAGATGCATCTTACAATGTTGACCAAGTGTCCATAGGCGTGGGTTTTGGGCCATGAGGCCAATTTTGCCTTGTATATTCTATATAAATAGGTGCTTGGAGGAGGAGATGTAGTATGTGATTGACAGATACTGTTATGCTACCAGATTGACTCCAGACACGAGTGTTGAAGACTATTGAAGCTTGAATTGCAAGTTTATTGTAAACCATATTCAATTTTGATGATACATTGTGCAAGTTTCTGAGTGTGGGGTTTTTCACCCAATAAAGGTTTTCCCCACGATATATCTTGTCTCTCTTCTTCTGTCTTCTTTCTGGTTCTATGTGTATTGCTATAATATCTCTATTATATGTTTCATGTTGCTATAAATGTAAAGATTAAATTGAATTTGTATAACTCTCCCCTCATTAGATTAGTGTAGGAATCAATTTCTGCACACCTAGCTTCCTTTTAGTTGGTATCAAAGCTTGATCACCTTTGGTCCTAGTTGTTGGGTAGGGGTTTTTTGAGCTGATCTTAAGTTGAGTGGGAGTCTATGCAGAGTATTTTGAATCTTATTGCAGCAAGGAGATGGCAAGCACATATAGAAGGATAGAGGTGGAGAAAGTCAATGGCACTAATTTTGAGCTGTGGAAGCTCAAGTTGGAAGACATGCTTGTTGATCGAGACCTCTAGGAAACTATTAGTGGAACAAAACCTACGGAAATGTCACAAGCTAACTGGGATCTCAAGGATTGAAAGGCTAAGGGTCTCATAAGACTTAGTCTTGTTGATTCTATCCTGTTAAATGTCCATGAGGAGGCTACTAAAAACTTTCTTTGGAAGAAGTTGGGAGATGTGTATCAAGCCAAATCCCTGGTTAACAAACTTTTTCTGAGAAAGAAGTTGTATTCTCTTCGAATGGAGGATGGAGGATCTATTGCAGAACATATTAATGCTTTCAACATGTTGGTTGCACAGTTGACATTTGTTGGTGTGAAGATGGAGGAGGAGAATCATTGTATGACCTTGCTTTGTTCTTTGCTAGACTCATGGGATCATCTTGTCATGGCTATTGGAAGCACCACATCCACATTCAAAATGGATGAAGTGGTTTCTTCGGTGTTGTCTGGAGAGATGTAGAGAAAGTCTTCTGAGGTAGCCAAAGAGGCTCTTGCAATTCATGGAAGACCCAAGGAGAAAGGGAAAAAAAAGGACAAGAACCTAAAAAGGTGTCATTGTACCTCATCATTTAATCATTTTTCAGATGTCAAAATCCATGGGCTATGTCCTCGACTATCTGCAATTAGGGATTCTACAGTTACTAGTTTTCCTAGCTAATCTTAATGACTTCTACTAATTTTAAGAGATTGATCTGTCTACTTACTAAATGAATTTAAGGAATGATGAAAATAAAATTAAACAAGAAGTTACTTACAGCAATCTTAAAAACAATAACATGCATCTATCTATCAAAATCAGTAAATACTTTTCACAGCAAAATCTGAAATAACAAAACAGTGGTACTAGCATTCTGCCTTGGTGGTGAGAGTGGGCCCTTGCTCCACACCCTTGGGGATGAAGGCTATAGTAGGGAATTAGCACAAAAGAAAAAGATCACAACTAAATTCAGTCCAATTCCATTTTCTTTGCATTCATGAAAAATATTGATATCAAAGAATTGAGATTACCGAGAATCAAAATAATCCAATCATTGTATATATTTTCTATTGTTTCTATAAGTATATATAAAATGAGTGATGACATATCACTTATCTTCCCCACCAGTTCTTCTATGAGATGACATCCATCTCTTTATTATACTAGTTGTCTAACTATGGAAAAATAATCATGCAATAAAAGTAGATTGAGTGGAACAGAAGTCCACTCTAAATTCTAAGTTTGAGTCTTAATACATTTGGATAGTGAGGCCCTGAAAATATGGATATTGAATCATTTTTATCAGTAACTCATGCAAAAACTTTTAAAAGATAAAAACTCTAGCAGTTAACTAAAGATGACCCTTCGCCACTCAGGTGATGATTTGAGTGAAGTGAGGGGTGTCACGATCAATGCTGAAAGTGCCTGATCAACAGCTTATGCTAGAAATATGCCCTTCTCTCAGGAGGCGCCAGAGATATTTATCCGTATCTGTAGCTCCGGAGATATGTCTATAGCTCTGGAGGTACCATTGTCGCCTTCTTGTTCATCTCTGGAGATGCTCCAGACTCCCATCTAGCTCAGGAGAGGCTTTTCTCTTTACTTCAAAACTTATGGTGTCGTGGTATTCTGGTATTATCTCCAGAGATCATTGAAGACTACCTTCAGAGATGCACAAAATTTTTGTTCTGAGCATCTACACTTGTTGATTCAAAAAGAGAAGTTTTTTTGCATTTTTCTATCAATTCCATGCACATTAGTCCTTTAATTAGAAATTATGATCATAAGTAATTTATCTTCAATTAATCATTATCTAGAAAAATCTTGCTAGCCTATTCAGGTGCAGACATTAAGAAAAATGGGATCAAGAAGGAGAAAAAGGGAGATAAAAAGATGTATTTCATGGGGGCTACTTGGCACTCTTCATCCCCCCATACCTAAGGTTTGGCAAGTCCTCCTACTTCTCACAATCTGGATTTATTCTAGTGAAGTAGCCTGTCAGTCAATCTATAATCTTTTGCATAGGTAGACCAAGTGGTGCAGTTGGTATTACCACTACCTTTGTATTGATCAACCTGCTTCAACCAATCCTGCAATTTCTCATCTTCCATCTGTTCAGCCTAGACAGGGAGTGGTTCAATTATGAGAGGGGGCCTGAACTGTCCACCTATCCATTCCTACTTATGCTGATCCATCATTTTGGCTATTAACATTACTTTTCTCATAAATAATCTTAAGTTTGCAGAGGTGACCACCTCTCTCATTTTTTGCTCCAAGGTCAAAACATTCCATCTTTTCTTTGCTATGGCAAGTACTGGATTTGCTGAACTATTCATGAAAATACCAAAACCGATGGAACACTCTTACAAACTTTTTAGGTATAATGGAAAAATTTTGTTCTGACTCTGAGGGTGATAGATATAGGACTTGAATTGGGTCTTAAAAGCATTGGGATTGGGACATTCCTTCCTGATGAAGAGATCTTTTTTTGTATCTTTCTTGAGATGATCTTCCATTCGTTCATTCGAGATCTGATGATTCCTCATTAAGTACATAAATTCTTTAAGCTGGCATTCCCCCACAAAATAATTAAGAATGAAAGTTATGTCATTGACATAGAAACCATGCAAATGTAATTCACATAGGAAATTCTTGTCCTCATCATTACTCCTTGTATATGTTGTCATGAATCCTTCTACTGTCTCTATATTCTCAACCAGGTTAGACAGGACTAAAGAGAATTTCCTTTGCAAGACTCTTTCCTGTAAGAACATAGAATTGTTGGCACTTGCAGGCCTACAAGATAGAATTTCAGAATAAAGGGAGGCCATCTCAATGATTTTTCCTTCCAGAGTTTCTATTCTTTTTGTCTTGGCAGTGACTGCCCTTTGTAATTACAGCATAGGCTTGGAAGCCTCATATTCTCTACATTTCTTCTCCCAATGGAACAAAGCCTTAGGAATGTCAATGGGGATTGGACCCACATATGGATCTATTTGTATCTCCTGCTCATTGGTTGTCCTTGGGCCAACCAACTCTTGAATATATTCCTCTTGATCATCTAGTTTGTTGTTGGCCCGAGTCAACTGTCTATCTTGGCTATGCATTTTCTCAATTAATGCTACCATTATGAGGCCATTGTCTCTAGCCATGGTGAGCTTAGAAACACTTTGTGCTGCCTCTTTCTCCTTTTCTTCCAATAGTTTGACTGCACCAGTTTTTTGGGCCTCCAATTCTACTTCTTTCTCCTAGATGATCTTGTTTTTGCTCTGGAGCTTTGTTTGTAGATTTTCAATGACTTTTTTTTGTTCCATTTCTTCCTCCATTCTGACCTTCTTGAGGTCAGTAATAATCTAATTCTTCCCCCAGAGTAGTCTCTTTAGGTTGTCAATTTCTTCTAACATTTGTTGTTCTTTTGAAATCTCAACATCCTCTTGATCAAAGGGGTGAGGGAAAGTTTATGCTTCTGCTTCTATTTGCTAAACATCAGGGTTTTCCATGGCCATCTGCCCTGCACTGTCAATCACACCTATTTGCCCTATTTCATCTTTTCCTGTAGACTCCTTGACCTGAGGGTCCTCTTGGGGTTCCTCTATTTCTGTTAGCACCGATGAAGGCCTAGCCTTATCCTCATATGTTCTAAAACCCAGGAGTACCTCAGCTAGGAAAGTAGTATCTTCCTTAGCCTGCAAGAGTTGTCTTTTCCTTTTGCTTCTCCATAGCAAAGGTGGTGCAGGAGCCTCCAGAGCAGGTCTCTCAGCCTCAGAATATGAGGAAATAGTAAGAGTTTATCTGTATTCTATCTTTGGAGCATGTGATGGTTTTGAAATTGGTCTTGACCCCAGATGGACAGATGGCGTTGGGGAAACATCTCTTTGTCTTCTCCTCCTAACTAGAGGGATCTCATCTGAATCATGAGATGTTTCTTCAGCCCAAGTTTTCTCTATTTTCTATCTTGATCTCTCCATTGTTAATTCCTTAGGGAAAGATTCCTCAGTTAGAGTCATCTTTCTCCTAACTAATCGAGTCATGTATGGGGTTTGTTTAGGAGTAGACTCTGTTGCAAGTATAGGTCTAACTGGTGTTGTCATTGATGTCAAAATACTCATGTTGCATTAATGAGAAGGATTGGATGAGCTGTGTGCTGAGGATATTGAGAAAATTAGTCTCAATCAGGAACAATGAAGAACAGTGATGACAACAAGGTAAAAGTCCAAGATAGGTTGAGGATCAGAGGATGCGGTTTAAAGGGTTTGTATATATAAGTCTTGAGATGCTCCAAGAAAATTTTCAAAGGTCCACATGAAGATCAGAAGAAGTTATGGTCGCTCAATTAGAACCGGTTCTGGTAGGTGTTTAGAGGTGACAGAGTGACACAGATAGGTCCAGTGAGATCCGAAAATGCACTATCCCATTTTGTGGATTTGAGGAAGTGTTGAGAACATCCTTATGAAGTGTCAAGTAGATTGGCTTATGGTTTGGAGGTCTGGAAGAACCCATTCTCTTGTGACAGTGATGACAGACTATGTTCTTGAGGTTTCAGATGAAGGAGAGAAGGATTCTAGTAAGCAAATGAAGTGCGGATGTTCTTGGTGATTTAGGAAAGCTTGTGGTGATCTGTGGATCATTTCTAGTTCATGTTGGTGGTCCACATTGAAGTTAAAGTTCATATAAGAATAATAACCATTGGATGTTGGTGTTCTTCCTAAGACTAGCCGACCGGATGTATTACACATCTTGCGGATGTTCTTGTAGGTGTTTGTTGACTTAGATGATTGTTCCTAAGTCGATGTCATGTATAAATAAGGGATTGTGAAGTCATTTCAAAGTATGTCTTGTGGAGATAAGTGTGTGGTAGCAAAGAGGAGAGTGAAAGGCAGAGCAGAAGTATTGAGCTTAATGGAACTGATTCAAGCATGGTGAAGATGCTATTCTCCAGTTCATGTATGTGATACTTATTTCTTTGTAGACAGTGTGTCTCTTGTAGGTAGTGAGCCTCTTGTGAGCAGTGTGCTCGGGCAGTGAGCCCTAATTGGCATGTGTCATTTTGTTCTTTCTATTCTTCTAACAGAGAATACATTCTTGGGTTAATCACCCCGTGGTTTTTCCCTTAACCGAGTTTTCCACGTCAAAATCTTGGTGTCTTATGTGTTGATGAGTTTCTGCTTTTGATTTGAATGCATTATGTTTCATGTTTAATATACTGCTAATCACTAAGAGGATCTAAGTGTGTAAATTGGAGAAAGTTTTGCACAACTGATTCACCCCCCTCTTAGTTTTGTGCCCTAAGTCTAACAATTGGTATCAGAGCCAAGTTCCTCTAAAAAGAGCTTAACCGCTTGAGGAGATCCAGGATGTCGTCTTACAAGAAGGATAGTCTGAAGTTTGATGGAACCAACTTTGCTCTTTGGAAAGGTCACATGAAATGTCACTTATAGTGTATGGGAATGGCATACTAGTTCATGGTTACAAAAGTGTATGTACCTCCACAAGGTGGTCTGACAACCCTAAATGAAATCATAGATGCTGAAAACAATCTGCGGACCAAAGAGGCTCTTCTAAGTGCATTATCTGACTCAGAGCTCTCAAATGTTATTGACCTACCAACTGCCTTTGAGATTTGGAATAAACTAGAACTTTTGCATGAAGGAGACCAGTATGTTAAATGTGCAAGGTTATAGAGTCTAAAAGGGAAATTTGAAAAACTAAAGATGAGAGATGATGAAAATATTACCACTTTTATGCCAAGAGTGAATGAGTTGGTTTGTGGAATTAGAAATGATGGTGGTGTCTTGGATGAAAATGAGATTGTTGGTAAAATTCTCAAATCCCTCCCTGCTTCTTACAAAATCAAGGCTGCTACCATTGAAGAATTCAGAGCCCATACAACTGTCAAAAGAGATCAATTGGCTGGGAAATTGGCTGCATTTGAAATGACAGAGTTTGGAGATGACCCCCCCAAGACTGAATCTGCATTCAAAGCTAGTGCCTCTATTAAAGGTAAATAAAGGCTTGATCTGGGAGAGAATTCTTCAAGGAAATTGTCATGGTATGAAAAAGCAAGAAAAGATTTGGAAGAAGAAGAAGTAGAAACTGCTCAACTTGAAGCCCTTATTGCAAAGAGGGTGCCAAGAGGATCTGGTAAGTATGAAGGAAAATTACCTTTTAAGTGTTTTAACTGCAATAAGATTGGTCATTTTGCCTCAAGGTGTCCAGAAAGATTTTCAAGGAAAAATCCTAACAAGCCAAGGTTTCAAAAGAACTGTTACTATGTACATGAAGATGATGATAATGAAGGAGTAACAGATGATGAATCAGAGATAGGAAACAAATCTAGAAATGAATGGGTGTTCATTGCCATCAAGGAAGAAAATCCAATGTCCTCTGTATCTATCAATCTTAAGACTGTGGAAAGAGCTCTAGCTGCCCAAATTGATAGTGGATGCTCTCACCATATGATAGGTGACAAAAATAAGTTTGTAGATTTGGAAAGGTATGGAGGAGTGGTAAAGTTTGGTGACAATTCTGCTGGTAGAATCAGAGGAAGAGGAACTATTTCTTTTGATGGAAGAAATAAAGCTGGTAATGTACAGTATGTTGAAGGTTTGAAGCACAATCTTCTCAGTGTTGGACAGTTGGTGGACAAAGGCTATGATCTCTGATTCAAGGATGGAAAATGCAAAATCTTTGAAAGTTCTGGAACAAAGATTGCATCTGGTACTCAAATTAAAGGTAATATCTTCCACTTGGTTGGTACTGGTAAAAGCTGCTTATTTGTTCAAGTTGATCAGAGTTGGTTATGGCATAGAAGGATGTGTCATATGAATTTTGATAATATCATAAAGATAAGCAATACTCAGGCTGTAAGAGATCTTCCAAAATTGGTGAAACCTACTAATAGCTTGTGCAAGGAATGTCAGTTGGGTAAACTGAGCAGAGTCACATTCAAAAGCAAGGAACTGTCTTCTATCGGATTATTGGACTTAGTTCACACTGATCTTTGTGGTCTAGAAAGAACCAGGAGTATTCAAGGTGATAGATACTTCATGTTGCTAATTGATGACTATTCCTGGATGATGTGGGTAACCTTTCTAAAGGAGAAATCAGAAGCTCTTGAAAAATTCAAAATATTCAAGGCTATGGTAGAGAATGAAACATGATTAAAGTTGAAATGTCTGAGGTCTAATAGAGGTGGAGAATTCACATCCGGTGAGTTCATAGAGTTCTGTGAGAAACATGGAATTAAGAGACAATTGTCTGCTCCTAGGACTCCACAGCAGAATGGAGTAGTGGAGAGAAAGAACCGGACCATCCAGGAAGCATCTAGAACCATGATGATGGAAACAAATGTTCCTCAGATCTATTGGAGAGAAGCTGTCAGCACTGCAGTCTATACTCTCAATCGAGTTCAAATCAGAAGCAATAACCGGTAAGACCCCTTATGAACTCTAGTTTGGCATTTCTCCTACTGTAAGATATTTCAGAGTCTTTGGTAGCAAATGTTACATCAAAAGAGATGAATATCTAGGCAAGTTTGATGCTAGAAGTGATGAAGGAATATTCTTGGGTTACTCTAATCAAAGCAAAGCATACCGATGTTATAACAAGAGACTGAGAAAGATGATAGAGAGTACAAATGTGAAGGTTGATGAGGGAATAGAGAAACCCTCAAGGTTTTATGAATATGATGAAGATGATCATAATGGTGTTCTGGTTCAAGGAGTTCAATCCTCTTCTGAAAATTAGATTCAAACTGATCTGGTAAATCAGGAAGAAGAGATAGGTCTGAATGAGCCTGATAAAGAAGTAGAAGTGCAAGAAACTCCCAAAGTTCCAAGGTATGTGAGACTGAACCACTCTGAGGATCAGATCATAGGTGACAAAAGCAAAGGTGTGCAAACTAGAAGGAAAATTGCTCAAAATTTAGATGAATATTATCTAATTTCAAAGATTGAACCTAAGACAATACATGAAGCCTGCAATGATGAAAACTGGACCAAAGCAATGGAGGAAGAGTTGATGCAAATTAAGAAAAATCACACTTGGGATCTTGTTCCCAGACCTAGAAATAAGAATGTGATTGGAACCAAATGGGTCTTCTGGAACAAACTAAATGAAGTTGGTGAAGTAATCAGAAATAAAGCCAAATTAGTCTGCAAGGGCTACTCTCAAATAGAAGGAATTGATTATGAAGAAACCTTGCTCCGGTGGCAAGAATTGAAGCAGTCAGATTATTTCTTGCATTTGCTTCCTTCAAGGATTTCAAGGTGTATCAAATGGATGTCAAGTCTGCTTTCTTGAATGGTGACTTAGAGGAAGAAGTGTACATTGAACAACCAGATGGATTTCAATTATCTGAGCATGGTGATATGGTCTGCAAGTTGAAGAAGGAACTATATGGACTAAAGCAAGCCCCAAGAGCTTGGTATGAAAGATTGGACAAACATCTTTTGAAGATTGGTTTCAACAAAGGTACTGCTGACAGTAACTTATATTTCAAAATTGATCATGAAAACATCTTGATTGTTGAAGTATTTGTTGTTGATATCATCTTTGGAGGAAGAGATAGTATGTGTAAAACTTTTGCAAATCAAATGAAAAGTGAATTTGAAATGTTTATGCTTGGTGAAATGAATTTCTTCTTGGGTCTGCAAATTACTCAAACAAAGAAAGGAATCTTCATTTCTCAGACCAAATATGTGAAAGAACTGTTGAAGAAATTTGGGATGGAAGATTCAAAGCAAATGAATACTCCCATGGCAACCAGATGTAAGTTGAGCAAAGATGATGACTCTCCTAAGGTAGACCAGACAAAGTACAGATCAATGATTGGAGGATTGTTGTATCTCACTCAAACTAGGCCAAATATTATGCAAGCTGTTGGTCTTGTTGCTAGATTCCAAGCTGATCCTAGAGAATCCCATGTCATGGTAATCAAGAGGATCTTTAGATATCTAAAAGGCATGGTTAAGTATGGTCTGTGGTATCCTAGAGATCATGATTTCTCTCTTCATGCATATACAGATGTTGATTGGGCAGGAGATGTGGATGACCGGAAGAGTACCGGTGGTGGAGCTTTCTTTTTGGGAAAGAGATTGGTTTCTTGGCTAAGCAAGAAACAAGAGGCAATATCTCTGTCTACAACTGAAGCAGAATACATTGCAGTAGTAGGTAGTTACATTCAAGTTTTGTGGATGAAGCAGATGCTAAGAGATATTAAAGTAGAGTATGAGGAGCCTATCACAATCTTCTATGATAATTCAAGTGCAATAATTATTTCTAAGAATCCGGTGTTGCATTCTAAGACTAAGCATATATCTATCAAGTTTCACTTTTTGAGAGAGCAAGTGAACAAGGATGAAGTCAGACTAGAGTTTGTGCCCTCCAAGGATCAAATTGCAGATATCTTTACTAAACCTCTTCCCAAGGACTCTTTTGAGTATCTCAGGGAGAAGTTAGGGGTTATTGCCCCTCCAGTGATGAACTAGGATGCACTAATATGCATCAGTACGGTGGATATCATAGTCATATCTTGTGATCCAGATTGATGATGGGGAGCTGCTACTTAGGGGGAGCAGCAGGTATGATTCTGAAGTATTAGAGTTGCAAGTATGAGCCCTTTGCCATTGATGTCAAAGGGGGAGAGAAGACATGTGAAAAACAAGTGGTTGATGATCAAAGTGGGAGCAGTAAAGGAAGAGAAGACATGTGAATAGTTGTTGATAGGGGAGGTTGTGACAGTAATGAGAAGTTCTTGTCTTGATGGTTTTTCACATCATATGTTGCTATCAATGACAAAGGGGGAGATTGTTACAAGTATGGGTCTAACTGGTGTTGTCATTGATGTCAACATACTCATGTTGCATTATTGAGAAGGATTGGATGAGCTGTGTGCTGAGGATATTGAGAAAATTAGTCTCAATCAGGAACAGTGAAGAATAGTGATGACAACAAGGTAAAAGTCCAAGATAGGTTGAGGATCAGAGGATGTGGTTTAAAGGGTTTGTAGATATAAGTCTTGAGATGCTCTAGGCAAATTTTTAGAGGTCCACATGAAGATCGGAAGAAGTTATGGCCGCTCAAGTAGAACCGGTTCGGACAGGTGTTCAGAGGTGACAGAGTGACAGATAGGTCCGGTGAGATCCGGAAATGCACTATCCCATTTTGCAGATTTGAGGAAGTGTTGAGAACATTCTTATGAAGTGTCAAGTAGATTGGCTCATGGTTTGAAGGTCCAGAAGAACCTATTCTTTTGTGACAATGATGACAGACTGTGTTCTTGAGGTTCTAGATGAAGGAGAGAAGGATTCCAGTAAGCAGATGAAGTGCGGATGTTCTTGGTGATTCAAGAAAGCTTGTGGTGATCTGTGGATCATTTCCAGTTCATGTTGGTGGTCCGCATTGAAGTTAAAGTTCATATTTGAAGAATAACCACCGGATGTTGGTGTTCTTCCTGAGATTGGCTGACTAGATGTATTACACATCTTGCAGATGTTCTTGTAGGTGTTTGCTGACTTAGATGATTGTTCCTAAGTCGATGTCATGTATAAATAAGGGATTGTGAAGTCATTTCAAAGTGTGTCTTGTGGAGATGAGTGTGTGGTAGCGAAGAGGAGAGCGAAAGGTAGAGCAGAAGTATTGAGCTTAATGGAACTGATTCAAGCATGGTGAAGATGCTATTCTCCAGTTCATGTATGTGATACTTATTTCTTTGTAGATAGTGTGTCTCTTGTAGGCAGTGAGCCTCTTGTGAGCAGTATGCTCAGGCAGTGAGCCCTAATTGGCATGTGCCATTTTGTTCTTTCTATTCTTCTAACAGAGAATACATTCTTGGGTTAATCACCCCGTGGTTTTTCCCTTAACTAGGTTTTCCATGTCAAAATCTTGGTGTCTTATGTGTTGATGAGTTTCTGCTTTTGATTTGAATGCATTATGTTTCATGTTTAATATATTGCTAATCACTAAGAGGATCTAAGTGTGTGAATTGGAGAAAGTTTTGCATAACTGATTCACCCCCCCTCTCAGTTGTGTGCCCTAAGTCTAACAGACTCTCTAATTTATTTCCCTTTCTTCTTTTTATCAGGAACAAGGGATGCAAATGAAGTTGCCTCCTATGAGGACTTCTTTCCTCTTTGAACAACTATGGAGGAGGTTGAAGGCTCTATTTCTTCTTCTTGGTGGGTAGAGGAACCCTCACCTTCTGTCTGTGCCCTTTTTGGTTCTCTGTCCTGGGGATTTTGTTCAAGAAAGTTTTACCATAATTATTCCCCATTGGTTTGAGATAGGAAGTGGTGTTTAACTACTAGAAAAATGAGGCCATGATGTTTCATGGGACCCTTATTTTGCTGATATTTTTCTGCAGTTGCCCTGATGGCAGAATACAGGAAATTGGGAATGTTTATGCTAAATTCAGGGTGTCCATTCCCATGCCTTAGAAAAATCAGCATTTTCATTATTGGTCCTAAAACAAAAGAGAATTGACCATCACAACTAAAATATTTCATCAACCGGGTAGCTACAGATTGCCAAGGGTTTGGAAGTGTGGACCTAAGAATTCCTTTTACTTCAATTTTATTTGAATGCAGTTGTATTGCAGGTTCACCCTGAACAGAGAAATTCTTAATCAAATTAGTATATAAGGTTTTCATATGATAAAACCTCTCACCTTGTTTAGTCAGCCCAGAAATATGACTGATAGTGGTTGAGGAGAGATTAATTTGGACTCCTCTGACAGTTGTCTGATTGTCCCTTAGATTTCTTAAGACATGATATCTTCTTGAAACCCTTCAATTTTTTCTAGAAAGTCCAAGCATCCTGTAGTTCTCAGAATGTTTACTGCAGATTCATCTTGCAAAAGACCCGCAACACTCTCTGGTTCAGACTTCTTTACCCCCATTGCTAAATTGGTTCCACCTTCTGTTCTTAATTCCTCAGTCTTCTATCTGTAGTTTGTCCCTTCTTCTTAACTCTGTAGGCTCTGGAGGACTGTTCAATTTACTCTGTTCTATAGGTTATTTCAAAGGGTCGAATGAGGATTATTATGTCTCTCAGCTTAGGCTTATGGAAGATTTGTAGATTAGCTAGAGTACCTAGGCGGACATAAATGCAATAGAGTGATAGGACACTCTGGAGGCAAGGTAACAATACAACACAAATGGCGGCATGCGTGAATTTGGAAAATAAAATGATGGCAAGAGGATGTGTCATAATGACGGCACCCAAAAATATAAAGACAAGACAGTTGCTATTTAATGCTTAATTTAAGATAGAATTACCTGAACCACTTTTAATGATGAGGAGCGATGTACATGACAAAGATGCTGCGGCATTTATGAGACTGCACACGACGTGGCACATGAGCAGCTTTTGGTGGTTTGAGATGACGCCAACTACTTCATTGGTACGCAACCTGCAATCATTCTACCGAGTGGTTCAAGAATCCACGTTCGTTGGATGACATCAATGTCATCTTTGTAAATACCCCTGCAAATGAAATACATGTTGATTTTATATTATTCCTGTCATAAAGTAGAGGATGAGTCATGATGACCTCATCATTTGATGTTTCCACCTTATTGCCTGGAGAGGTGGATTCCCTCCCCCATTATTGTTAATGACTCTTTATTGATGGAGCGCCAGAGGTTCTCCTAGTTTGTGAAGCACTAGAGGTGCGTTTGACTAACTCCCGACACCTGATCACCTCCATAGCTCGATTGTTTTCAACTCTCTTGAAGAAGGGAACTACCATTTGCTAGTTTTCAACTCCCTTGGTCGAGAAAGACAACCATTTACTAGTTTTCCATCTTTCTCTATTTTTTTTTAAGAAGGCTGCCATTTACTGGTTTTCAACCTTCCTTTTTTTCCTTTTTTTTTAAAGTCCCACACTGCAACAGAGGAGGTATCCCCTGTATTAAAACACAAATCATTAAGAAAATCTTCTTTAGTAGATGGTCTTTTATAGAGTCTGATTCGGTGACCATTTACTAAGAATGTGTTTATGCTTCCATGAATAGGTTCCAATAATACTGTTCCATTTTCAAAAACTTCCTTTATTTGATAAGGACCCATCCAATGAGTTTGTAATTTCCCTTTGAACTCTTTGAATTTAGAATCATAAACAAGAACCCAATCACCTTGTTGAAATGTCCTCCTTTTGATGTGTTGGTCATGCCATTGCTTCCTTTGATACTGAACCAGTTCTGTTTGCCGAATGGCCTCTGTCCAAATTTCATCCAACTCATTGCGCTGAAGAATTCTGTTCTATTGAGTTATAGACAATGGTAGACCAATATCTAATACAGTTTTAAGTGTCTGGAGTTCAAATTCTATAGAAAAAATAGCCTTTTTTCCATAAACCAATTCATATGGTGAGATCTTTGTTGTGGACTTCCAAGTGGTATTGTAAGCCCAAACTGCTTCAGGTAATCTGTTAGCCCAATCTTTTCTATTCATTGCTACTATCCTTGTCAGAATATTTTCAAGTTCCCTATTAGTTACTTCTACTTGCCCATTCACTTGAGGATGGTAAGGTGAAGATTTTCTGTGCTTGACTTGATATAAATCTATCAATGCTCTTATTACCTATGAAGTAAATTGAGGTCCTATGTATGAAACTATTGATCTTGGGGCTCCAAACCTTAAGAAAATCTTATTATAAAGGAAATCAACAACTTTTTCTTCTTGTGCAAATTGTAATGCTTGAACCTTAGCCCATTTAGTAATATAGTCTGTGCATACTAGAATGTACTCCTTGCCTGATGATGGTGGATAAATTGATCCCACAAAGTCTAAACCCCACTGTTCAAATGCTTCCATCATGACTTGAGGATGCAGTAACATCTCTTGGGTAAAGTTGGTTGTCCCATCCTTTGGCACTGGTCACAGTGTTGCACATACTTCTTTGTATCTTTATGAAGAGAGGGCTAGTAGTAACCAGCTCCAAGGATCTTGTGGACTGTCCGGTGGGAGGAGTAATGGCCACCAGATGGTTCATCATGACATGCTCTCAACACATCAAAAATCTCATCAGCTTTTAAACACTTGCGTAGAATGAAATCAGGACCACATTTAAATAGTAAACCATTCAACCATTTGTAAGATAAACTTTCTTTAACTAAACATTTTTTTTGTTTTAAGGTAAAATGGGATGATATAAGCCTGTAACTAAAAGATTAGCTATGTCAGCAAACCAAGGTACAGTAGAGGAGATAGCAAAAAGATGTTCATCTGGGAACTTGTCCTCCACTGGTTGGTTTTCTCCTCCTGTATGCAATCTTGACAAAAAATTAGCAACCAAATTAAACTTTACTGGATTATCAACTATGGTAATATCAATTCCTACAATAGCAATAACCAACTGATGATCCTTGCACCCACTACTGGCTTATTCATTGGGTACTTGATGGCTGCATGATCAGTGTGTACAAATATTTTATATCCAGTGATGTAATGCCTAAATTTATTTATAGCATAGATGACTGTCAAGAATTCTTTTTCAGTTGTGGTGTAATTTCTTTCTGCAAAAGTAAGGTTTTTGTTGATGTAATAAATGACATGCATACTCTCTCCTTCCTCCTTTTGTCCTAAAACTACCCCAGTGGACTCATTTGAAGCATCAGTCTATATGTGAAATGGTAAAGTCCAATTAGGTCCTCTCAAAATTGGTGTGACAATAAGCTTCTCTTTTAAGGTTTCAAATGTTGATTGACAGTCTTCTGCCATAGATATTCTATGTCTTTGTTAAGCAGGGTAAACAGGGGGGCAGCTATTCTACTGAAATTTTCTATGAATCTCCTATAGTAGCTTGCATGACCCAGAAAATTTCTAACATCTGTCTAATTTTTGGGTGAAGGAAATTGTGTGATCACTTCTATCTTGTTTTGATACACTTTGATCCCCTTTGCTGAAATGTGGTGTCCCAAAACATTTGCTTCCTCCACCATCATGAAGCACTTTTCATGGCTAAGGGATAATTGATTTTTCTCACAGCATTTCAGTACTTTCTCAAGGTTTGTGAGAGCTTCTTCAAAATTATCCACATACACAGTAAAGTCATCCATATAGATCTCCATGCATTCATTAGCTAGTTCAACGAAAATAGCTAAAACAAGTCTCTGAAATGTAGCTGGGGCATTGCATAGTCCAAAGGGAAGAACTTTGTAAGAAAAATTTCCCCAAGAGTAGGTGAAGGTGGTTTTGTCCTGGTCTTCAAGTGCCACTTAAATTTGTTTATACCCACTAAATCCATCTAGAAAAGAAAAATATTTCCTCCCAGCGAGATTGTCCAACACTTGGTCAATGAATGGTAAGGGAAAGTAGTCCTTTTTTGTAGCTCTGTTGAGCTCCCTATAGTCAATACACACCCTCCATTTCCCATTCTTTTTAGGCACTATGACAAGAGGTGAGACCCATTGACTGTCTGAGATTGGATATATAAACCCTGCTTGCAGTAAGTTTTCTATTTCAATTTTAACAATGTCTTTTAATGCAGGATTCTATCTTCTCTAGGATTGTCTGACAGGTTTAATATCCTTAGTGTATAAATGATGGGTACAAATCTCAGGAGGTATTCCCTTCATATCTCAGTATTCCCAAGCAAAAGATGTTGAATGGGAAATCAGAAGTTGGATAAGTTTTCCTTCCTGATTTATTGTTAACTGAGTATTGATATTAAGTGTTTTCCCTTGTAAAATCATGACCTATTTTGTGATTTGATCCATAGATGTAGTTAATTTGTACATTAGAGTCATGGTATTGAGAAGACAAGAATGTGGATGCAACATGTGGAAAGTGGCTAAGTCTCTATAAAAGGTTTTCCCACAATGAATGATGTTGGTGAGGGTACAATGAGAAGTAAGAAGTTCTCTCCTAGAATCTTGGGCAAGCTCCATCACATCCTTATTGATTAGGATGTGAGTGATGTCTTCTATTGTATCATAGTAGATTTCTTCTTCTAACTCTCCCAGATGTTCCCTGATGGTTACCATAGCTATTGAGGCACTATTGTCATTGTTCTCTGGTTCATCCACCCATACTCTTCATGTATATCGTATTGATGGTTTAGTTAGAGGATACAAAGTATTTTCTTCAAATCTATCCCATTAGAAATGACCATATCTTGAGTTCAACAATCAATAGATGTTGCTGCTATAACCAGCCATGGTCTTCCTAAAATCAGTGGATAAGCATTTCTTTGGTTTCTTAGTTCTAATATCAAGAAGTCTACTAGAAATTCCCATGATTCTATTACAACTGGTACATCAATTATTACTCCTTTTGGGACAGCTACTGACTGGTCAGCAAGTTGAAGGATTATAGTTTTGGATTCTGAGGGACAATACCCCCCACCCTATAATCCCCGAGGGTTTGCCGGTGAACCGGGGGTTCACTGCGTCACTTTCCAGTTAGATACCTGATAGAGCTAATTTGTCCATTGTGTGAACTGTCATCACATTAATTGTTGCTCCCAAATCAACCAGAACATTTGAAATTTCTACCCCTGAGATGAAAACAGTTATGACAAGATTTCCAGGGTCTCCATATTTTCGGAGGAACATTTCTCCCATCAACAGATCTACTACTTTTCCTTCCAGCTATATTGTGGAAGGAAAGTTTTTCTTCCTACCCTATGTTTTGATATAATATTGTTTAATAACTAATTTAGTTCTGGCACATCTCTGATTTCTTGGAGAAGAGGAATTTTGATGTTTAGTTGCTTGATTTCTTGTAAAAGTTCTGATTCCAGGCTGGTTTGGAGTTGTTTTTGTAAGATCTTTTTTTGGGGAACATATTGTTTAAGCCGTTTTGGGTATGGTGCTAGTTTTTCCATCTCCGGAGCTCTTGTCAGAATTGTGTTTAGGAATGTTCACCGGAGTCGATCTTTTAGGAGCAACTCTAGAGTTATCCAAGGATGATTCTTTTAGCACTTTTTCGTTAGTAATCTCCTCCAGAAGTTGAGTGGATGTATTTTTAGGTTCCTTGTCATTGGTTACTTCAACTATAGTTGGAGGAGATGGTCTTGAGAATACTTTCCTAGAATACAGTTGGAGATTATTTGAATATATAGCATTAATACCAGCCATGTTTTCTTGTTCTGTCATGTAAACAACTACTCCTTGTTTATTTTGTGGGTTTGGTATAGGTTGAGCTAGTAAAGGTGGTTGGGTAATTGGTTCATTTTGTGATTGACCTTGTGTGTTGGAGGGTCCAGTTATTAAAACTTGTTGTTGAAGTTCAAAACTTCTAGGTTGTCCCTGGTATTGTTGATTATATCCATGTTGAGAACCCCATTGAGGTTGCATGTTTTGTGATCCAAACTGTGGTGGCCACTGTTGATTTCCCCAGTGGTGATTTTGCCAATTTTAGTTTTGCCAATGTTGACTTGGCCAACCCTATTGTCTCCAAGAGGATTATTTTGAGACCCATGCCAAGTTGGATTCCATTGATTATTTCCCCAATTAGAAGGACCCCTGTAAGAAGGCTGGTTTGGATACTGATTATAAGGGAAATTCCCAGCTTGTTTTTGTCCCACATAGTTTAATTCTTCTTCCATTACATCATTCTTCTTACTCAATCTTTTCAAGGCTAGAAGTTGACTACATTGACTGATAGGATGTTCCCTATCACAGATATGACAAATCTCTGATTTGTGCAAAGGGCATTCTCTCAACAGATTTTTGTTGCTACACCTAGGACAATAGATGGAGAGTGGTTCAGTTGTTCTGTTTTGATCAGTTGTTCTAGTTTTTACTTGAATTCCATCCAATGTGGTATTTAATTGGACTAGAATATTTGTTTTTAGATTTGTAATCTCTTCCATTAACTATCCTATTTCATTTTTCCCTTTAAAAGTTTTGGATGATCTCACTCCATCTTGGGTTCTAGAATAGTTCCTGTAGAGTTCTTCTATAGCAGGTATATCCATTTTGTCAATATTTCCTTTTCCCATTAGATCTAATGCATGTTTTGATTCTTTATCCAATCCTTTTACAAATAGGGTTCTGGCCAAGGAGTGATCTACTGGGTTGCCATACCTTCTCAAGGCAAAATTAAACCTGTCCACATAGTCCTCTAAGGTTTCTTCCTCTCCTTGCCTAATTTTAAACAATTCTTCATTTTTATTACTGGATCTACAGTAATCTTGGTATTTTCCCAAAAAATTTGTTTCCATCTGATACCAAGAATGGGTAGAATTCTGGGGTAAACCCATAAACCATCTCATTGCAGAATCTTTCAGGGTTGAAGGGAACAATTTGAGTTTTGGGTTATCTGATCCATAATCATAAGTTTGGCATACTACTTTGAATTCAAAGAAAAATTAATCTGGATCCTCAGAAGAAATTCCTCTAAAATTTGGCAAGTGTGCTGGTGAGATTCTTCATAGGAGCATTGTCTCCAGCAGCCAAAACAATAGAATATGAGAAGGTTCTTGGAGCCTAATTTTCCTCTTCTTCATGATTATCATTGTCCATGTTTAGTACTGGTTCTTCTCCCTGAGGTTCTAGGAAATTAGGTTCTATCAAAGGATCTGCCTGAAACTTTTGTTGTAATTCCTGGATATAATCGGTG
Organism: Cunninghamia lanceolata; assembly: GCA_027924645.1. NCBI lineage: Eukaryota > Viridiplantae > Streptophyta > Pinopsida > Cupressales > Cupressaceae > Cunninghamia > Cunninghamia lanceolata. Next base: position 3,625,268 of record BSBN01000747.1, read on the forward strand.
AGTGGAAGATTTGGAGGATCTAAGGGATTATTGATTGAGGTGCAACTTCCAAAGTAGGTTCTAGGTTTCTCTCTTCAACAAGATCTTGTGCCACCCCACTACTTTCCCCTATGGCTTGTTGATGGGGTGTCTTTTTTATATATCTTCCTTTTGAATCTCTAGCTCTAACCATACAGATCTATCCTAAAAACTGTTTTAGCTAAGTTTCCCTAATTAACACAATACATCCCTGGAAATGGTGCCAAAAATGACAAGGTGCCATTGTACCTCATCATTTAATCATTTTTCAAATGTCAAAATCTAGGGGTTGTGTCCTCAGCTATCTGCAATTAGGGATTCTACAGTTACCAATTTTCCTAGCTAATCTTAATGACTTCTACTAATTTGAAGAGATTGATCTGTCTACTTATTGAATGAATTTAAGGAATGCTGAAAATAGAATTAAACAAGAAGTTACTTAAAGCAATCTTAAAAATAACAACATGCATCTATCTATCAAAATTAGTAAATACTTTTTATAGCAAAATCTGAAATAACATAATAGTGGTACTAGCCTTCTGCTTTGGTGTTGATAGTAGGCCCTTGCTCCACACCCTTGGGGTTGAAGGCTACAGTAGGGAATCAACACAAAAGAATAAGATCACAACTAAATTCAGTCCAATTCCATTCGCTTTGCATTCATGAAAAATATTGATATCAAAGAACTGAGATTACCAAGAATCAGAATAATCCAATCATTGTATATATTTTCTACTATTTCTATAAGTATATATAAAATGAGTGATGACATATCACTTATCTTATCCACCAGTTCTTCTATGAGATGACATCCATCTCTTTATTATACTAGTTGTCTAACTATGGAAAAATAATCATGCAATAAAAGTAGATTGAGTGGAATAGAAGTCCACTCTGAATTCTAAGTTTGAGTCTTAATATATTTGGGCAGTGAGGCCCTGAAAATATGGATATTGAATTAGTTTTATCAGTAACTCATGCAAAAACTTTAAAAAGATAAAAACTCCAGCAGTTAACTAAAGATGACCCTTCACCACTCAGGTGATGATTTGAATGAAATGAGGGGTGTCACAATCACTACTGAAAGTGCCTGATCAACAACTTATGATGGAAATATGCCCTACTCTTAGGAGGCACTGGAGATATCTATCCCTATTTATAGCTTCAGAGATATGTTTGTAGCTCCGAAGATACCATTGTGGCCTTCTTGTTCAGCTCCAGAGATGCTCTAGACTCCCATCCAGCTCTGAAGAGGCTTTTCTCTTTACTTCAAAACTTTTGGTGTCATGGTATTTTGGTATTGTCTCTGGAGATCATTGAAGACTACCTCCAGAGATGCACAAAATTGTTGTTCCAAGCATCTACACCTGTTGATTCAAAAAGAGAAGCTTTTTCTACATTTTTCCATCAATTCTATGCACATTAGTCCTTTAATAAAAAATTATGATCTTAAGTAATTTACTTCAATTAATCATTATCTAGAACAATCTTTCTATCCTATTTGGGTGCAAACATTAAGAAAGATGGGATCAGGAAGGAGGAAAAGAGAGTTAAAAAGAAGTATTTCATGGTTGCTACTTAGCACTCATCAGAACCTAGATTCAGATTCTGACAAATCACAAGATGATGGTGATGCTTTCATCACAGCCCTGGAAACCCATGCATCTAATGATGTGTGGATGATTGATTCTGGTGCATCATTCCACATGACCTCACATCAAGACTGGTTTACTAAGTATGAGGAGTTCAATGGTGGAAAGGTATACCTAGGTGGCGACTCTCATCTGAAGATTGTTGGTCGTGGAAGAGTCTCTATTCGATTCCCTGATGGATGAGTGAAGGGGATCTTTGGGGTTATGCACATCCCAAACTTAGCACATAACCTACTTTCTGTAAGTATGTTGAATGATGTAGGTGTGTAGGTTGTCTTTTTGAAAAAAGGATGCAAGATGACTAGAGGAGCTATGGTGCTTGCTAGGGGTACTAGGAGAGGTACTCTATTTCAGCTGGAGGCATGCATTTCACAATGCCATAGTTCTTCTGACTCAAGAAAGAGGGCAACAGTCACTTCATCCCCACCATCTAAATGAGAAGTGAAGAAATCTATTGTAACTAGTCCTAATGGTTGTATTCATGCCTTGGAAGTAAGCTTTCTGCTGAAAAGACAATGTTATGGCATAAGAGATTTGGCCACATTGGTGAGAAGGGTCTTAGAACCTTGAAAAATAAAAACCTCATTGAAGGGTTAGATGATTATAATCTTGAGTTCCACTTTTGCAAACATTGCATATATGGAAAACAAAACCATGTGCAGTTTTATTTCAGTTCTCATAAGTCTTCTGGTGTGTTGGACCTTGTTCATTCTAATGTATTTGGTCTTATTAATGTTCCTTCGTTATCAAAATCTGTATATTTTGTATCTTTCATAGATTATTACAATAGGACATGGATTTATTTTCTTAGAAGCAAATCTAAAGTCTATAGTAAGTTTAAGGAGTATAAAGCCTTTGCTGAAAATTAGACTAGTAAAAAGATTAAGTGTTTGAGAAATGACAATGGTGGTGAGTTCTGTTCTATAGAATTTGATAAATATTGCAAGGAACTTGGGATTGAAAGACATAAGACAACTCCATACACCCTGCAGCAAAATGGAGTTGCAGAGAGGATGAATAGGACACTGATGGAGAAGGCTAGGAGTATGCTTAGTGGAGCTGGCCTAGATCAAAAGTTTTGGGTTGAAGCTGTTGCCACTGCTTTCTATCTGATAAACAAATCTCCTACATCAGCTCTTGTTGATAAGACACCCATGGAGGTGTGGTCCGGTAGAAAGCCTTCAATAAGGTATTTTCATGTTTTTGGTTGTGAGGCATATGCACATGTGCCTAGGGAGAAGCGGTCAAAATTGGAGAACAAGGTTGTTAAGTGTATCTTCATTGGCTATGGTGTCAGTGTGAAAGGATACAAGCTTTGGGATCCAGTGGCTAAAAAAGTATTGTATAGCAGAAGTGTCATCTTCAGAGAGCTAACAACTTCTTCCATTATTTTACAACTAGAAGAAAAAGAAAAGAAAGAGGATGTTGTTCAGTTTCCTACTATCCTTGAGAAGACTGAACAAAAAGACAATGTTGGACCTGATGATGACGAGAGCTCTTGCAGCTCTAAAATCTTAGATGAAGAAGCTAAACCTCAACCTCAACTCTTGAGGAGGTCTACACAAATAAGAAAGCAACTTGAGAGGTTAGTTTATACATTGCTTGATTCTAGTTGTGCTTTTGCTTTGCTTACTAATAGTGATGAACCTAAAACTATCTTAGAGGCTTTGGATATGAAAGATACAGGTTCTTCAAAGGGGGCCATGGAGGATGAGGTGGCTTCTTTGGAAAAGAATCAAAATTTGGGACTTGGTGCCTTTGCCTACTGGATGGAAACCTCTTGGATGTAAATGGGTGTTCAAGAAGAAATTTGGTGTAGATGGCAGTGTTGAGAAGTATAAGTCCAGAATGGTTGTGAAGGGGTATTCACAAGTGGAGGGTATAGATTATGGTGAGATATTCTCTTCTATTGCAAAGATGACATCCATTTGATTTCTGTTATCTCTTGTAGTAGGTTATGACTTAGAGGTAGAATAGATGGATGTGAAGACAACTTTCCTTCATGGTGATTTGGAGGAAGAAATCTACATGTCACAGCCAAAGCATTACATGGTGAAAGGTAAAGAAAATTTGGTTTGTAAGTCAAAGAAGTCTTTGTATGGTTTGAAGTAGTCTCCTAGGAGGTGGTACTTGAAGTTTGATGCCTTTGTGTTGTTAATTGGATTTGTGAGATCGAAATTGGATCACTGTGTGTATTATAAGTTTGATGGTGATTGTATTCTCATTGTTGCATTATATGTTGATGATATGTTTCTCATTGGGAAGGGTAAGAATATGATTTTTGATTTTAAATCTCAGTTGTCAGCATGGTTTGAAATGAAAGATTTAGGGGCAGCCAGGTACATTCTAGGAATGTGATGAGGAGCAACCAGCGGAAAGCAGAAATTGATGCCCTAATCTCTCACAACTGACAAACTAACAAAGGAGCCCTCGTTTCAACTCCATCGGCCAAGTCTCGTGTCCCTACTAATACCCCGACTTCACCTTTGACCTCTGCTCGTCGGTGAACACTTGCATTCCTTAGCGATGCACCGATGAACCAACACCGCAAAACCTATTAGGGTTTTCAACTCTCACGCAGCTTGAACTACACTCTATGCCTAGCACATCGAGATGCTAGGGCACGCTACTGTGCACCTTTTGCCGTCTGGATCCTCTGCATCAATGAACGATGAAATAACACAGGAACAAATGAAATATGATACAACAAAGCCATTCCACTGATTTCGACAGAAATCTCACCAGTGGAATGCTTCACATCGACATTTCTCAACAATAGAAATACAGAAGGGAAAATAAATCTACAGCTATGCAAAGTATTTACAGAGAATAGAAAAAGAAAATGATGACACAGAATAGTTGATTTCTCCTTCACAATGCGTGATTACAGATCTGATTACAATAATGATCATAATGCCAATCTTGCTCATTCCCCTGGGTTTATAAAATTGCCCAGAGTAGTACTGAACTAACTCCAAGCGGCTGGGAGACCAATTCCAAGCAGATGGGAGACAACCGTATTAAATAGCCTCCAACTACCCAACTGCCTATAATTGGCATTATGTTATTTTTGGCAAATGCAACCTGAATACTTGGGACTTACAAACATAAATCAAAGTGCATTGGTCAAATAGACCTTATTACAAAACAAACATGACTTCCTAAACAAACATAAACCTAAATGCCTCATGGAGGCCGCCTTGTGTTAGGTGCTCCTGCACCATACACCCCACCTTGAAAAGAACTCATTTCCCATGAGTTGAGTCCTTGTCTTGGACCACCTGTATCCATTGCTACTTCATGCCTTCCCCATGATCTCTGGACTGCAACTTGCATCCATGGGACCAAAAACTCATGCCTAGCATTGTAGGCTCTTCTCACACCTTGCCATGAGTGAGTGCTTGCAATCAAACCCATACTTTGTTCACCAGTCTGCCTTACTGTCATCTCTGCCTGAACACCTGCATTCAAAACCTTGTTTGATGCCGCTTGTACTACTGCTATGGTAGAATATATTTGCATTCCAACTCCTATTGGTCCTAGAGGACAAACAATAGTCCCTACTATGATAGCATTTTCTTCTTTCCAATCAATCTGTGACTGCTTGCAGACCTGCTCTGTGACCTTCTGCTGATCCATTTCAGTCATTACCATCTGATTTCCATCATTCAAAACTGAAATCACCTTCAAACTATGATCTTTGGTAACCCCACTCCTTGATGTATCTTCAACTGTCCTTGTCTTTTCTTCTTCATTGTTGTTTACAAACTCTTTCTTATCCACCAAAATAATCTTGGCTGCCTTCTTTGCTTCAGCTTCCTCCTGCAATGGTGTCATCACAAAAGTCTTTCCATCCTTCTTGATGGTGTATGTGTTAGCATAGCCATCATATAATGCTTGCCTATCAAATTGCCATGGCCTACCTAAAAGTGGGTGACAACACTCCATGGGCAAAATGTCACAAAATTCTCTCCTTATATTCTCCAATCTGAAAATCAACATATGCTTGTTCACTTACCAAAAGTGATTGACTATCACTTACCCAAGATGTTTTGTAAGGAGTTTTGTGAGGAATCCTGTCTATGTTCAATTTATCCACCATTTCTCTAGACACCATATTATCTATTGAACCAGAATCTATGACTACCTTGCATATTTTACCTCTGATTTTGCAATTGATCCTAAAAAGAGCTCTCCTATGTGATGGTTTAGTCTTCACTGGTGCTTTGAGAAACGTCCTCTTGATCATCAGTGCTTCTCCCATTTCTGATTCCAAATTTAATTCAAGACATGTCACACTCTTTGTATCCTCTTGAGTCAATGTGGTTCTTCTCTCATTACCCTGAGAAGTTGAGGCCTTCTCTGGACATCTATAAGCCGGATGCCCTATCTGATTACAATTATAGCATCTCATGTTGGAGAACTTGGATCCTCTGTCTGATCCATTTGTCCCACCTCTTTCATTTGGCCTTCTTCCTCGGTAGCCTCCTCTGCTACTTGAGTCTCCAACTTGCTCTTCTTGGCTAGACTCACCACTAGGCCTCTGGTTAGGACTTCTACCTCCGAAACTACCTCTAAAATTTCTATCACCTTTTCCTCTACTCTAATGCTCACCTTTCCTCTTCAGCTTCTCTTCAGCTCTTAATGCTACTTGAAAGCATTTTTCCATAGTTTCAGGGGTAAATACACTTATCTCATCTTGAATATTGATCTTCAGACCATTTAAATACCTTGCTACCTTGGATTTTTCATCCTCCATATACCCACAGCGAAGAGTGTATTTGTGAAACTCCTCGGTGTAAGTAGCCACATCCATATCTTTTTGCTTAAGGTTCTGCATCTGCCTGTAAATCTGCACCTCATAGTCAGATGGAAGGAACTGGGACTTGATCTTCTCTAGCATTCTGCTCCACAAAGATATCATACTCTTTCCATTCTTTACCCTCTCTCCTTGGGTGTAATTCCACCATGTAAGGGCAGCACCTTTGAGTTTAGTTTTTGCAAACTTAACTTTCTTACTGTCAGGAACTTCCTTGTATTTGAAGTAGTTGTTCAGAGCCTCAATCCACTCCATGACTTCATCAGCATTCATCTTTCCACTAAACATGGGGATATCTATCCGAGCCTCTGAAGAGTCCTTGCCAATAGCCTTAATGGCTTCTAGAAATTGCTTTTGTTCAACTGGTATCATTGCCCCTTCTTGTTCTTCTGCTTCTTCCTCTTTCTCTTGTTCTTCATCTGAATCTTCCTCTATCCTTTTGCTTATCTTCATTGCTTTCAATTCTGCTTGGAGTGCTTCCCTGACTCCAGTTTTGATCATCTCTTCCATCTCTTGAAATTTCTTGACCACTTCGATGGTCATCCCCTTTGGAGGCATATCGCTAGTCTCTCCCTCACTTTCTCTATCTGACATAAACATTCACAGACAACACCAACACTTCTACAAATCCTTAATTTGACTACAACACAATGCTCAATCAAATGTTCATTCTACATGCTACTTCATAGACCCATTCCTCTCGTCCAACAATAGATCCTGGAGATGCACTACCACTCTCTCTCACAATGGCCTCACTCTACACCCTCTTCCAGCCAAATCTCTATTGGTGAATGGTCTTGACAGACCTCATCATCGTCTACCCACACACTACAGGAATTGAATTCATCTGCCTTCAGAAATTAAATACACAACACCTCCACCCAGATCTTTTGCTAACTCTAATACCAATATGATGAGGAGCAACCAGCAGAAACCAGAAATCAATGCCCTAATCTCTCACAGCTGACAAACTAACAAAGGAGCCCTTGTTTCAACTCCATCGGCCAAGTCTCGTGTCCCTACTGATACCCTGACTTCACCTTTGACCTCTGCTCGTCGGTGAACACTTGCATTCATTGGCAATGCGCCGATGAACCAACACTGTGAAACCCATTAGGGTTTTCAACTCTCACGCAGCCTAAACTACACTCTACGCCTAGCACATCGAGATGCTAGGGCACGCTACTATGCACCTCGCACCATCCTAATCCTTTGCATCAACAAACGATGAAACAACACAGGAATAAATGAAATATGATACAACAAAGCCATTCCACTAATTTCAATAGAAATCTCACCAGTGGAATGCTTCACATCGACATTTCTCAACAACAGAAATACAGAAGGGAAAATAAATCTACAGCTATGCAAAGTATTTACAGAGAACAGAAAAACAAATTGACGACACAGAATAGTTGATTTCTCCTTCACAATGTGCGATTACATTCAATCGATCTGATTACAATAATGATCATAATGCCAATCTTGTTCATTCCCCTGGGTTTATAAACTTGCCCAGAGTAGTACTGAACTGACTCCAAGCGGCTGGGAGACCAATTCCAAGTGGCTGGGAGACAACCGTATTAAATAGCCTCCAACTATCCAACTGCCTATAATTGGCATTATGCTATTTTTGGCAAATGCGACCTAAATACTTGGGACGTACAAACATAAATCAAAGTGCATTGGTCAAATAGACCTTATTACAACACAAACATGACTTCCTAAACAAACATAAACCTAAATGCCTCACGGAGGCTACCTTGTGTTAGGTGCTCCCGCACCAAAATGGAAATATGGAGAGAAAGAACTAACAGAAAACTTTGGTTAAGCCAGAGTAAGTATGTGAAGACCCTGTTGGATAGGTTTAGCATGGAAGATTGTAGACCATTGTGTGTTTTTTTTCTTTGGGAACACAGTTGTCTGTTGAGGATTGTCCAAAATCTCCTAGTGATGTGGAGGACATAGGAAGAGTACCTTATGCTAGTGTTGTTGGCAGTTTGATGTATGATATGGTCTGCACAAGACCAGACATTGCCCAAGCAGTGGGAGTCCTTAGTCAATTTATGGCTAATCTTGGACGGGTACATTGGGATGCAGTAAAGCAAGTGTTCAGATATTGAGGAGTACTTCCAAGTATTCCGTATGCTATCATGATAATGTTACAGGACCTCTGCATTCTGTTGATATTCATGGATTTGTGGATTTAGATTGGGCAGGTGACATTAACAGCAGGAGATCCACTAGTGCTTATGTGTTTACATTATTTGGTGGTGCAATTAGTTGGATGAGTAAGCGACAACCTGTGGTTGCTTTATCCATGACAAAAGTTGAGTATATGGCAGCAATTCATGCTTGTAAGGAAGCCATTTGGCTTAAGAGATTGTGTTCAGATATTGGTGTTGATGCAAGTCAGATTACGATTAGTTGTGATAGTCAGAGTGTGATTTGCCTTGCAAAGAATCCAACTTTCCATGCCAGAACAAAGCATATTGATGTACAGTTTCATTTCATGCGAGACATGGTAGAGGATGGGAAGGTAAATTTAGAGAAGGTAGATACTTTGAAGAATGTTGCAGATGCATTAACGAAGCCAGTGGGCACAGAGAAGTTCAAATGGTGTTCAAAGCCTATGGGCCTCTCAACCTATAGCAGTTAAATCCTGTTATTCTATTGGCTCTTACAATGTGTTCGATAAGTGGGAGAATGTTGGGAATTAAGGTTTCTCAACCTTGGTAATTCCTTGCATTATTTTGATTGTATTTATTTATTCATTGCCTATGATGTAAATTAATTGTAAATTCTATATTGTCATTTTGTGGGATGTGGCACGGTGATGTGTCATCCTACATGGAAGATGACAACTTGTAATTTTACCCTCACATGAGGAGATAGGTGTCCCACTTTGTGCTAGGTGTATTTTTCCATGTGTCAGCATCTTGGATGTTGTGTAAGGGAATGTTGACCGAAACAGTTATGATGGATTCCAATGACGAAGTTACGACATGTAAGAGTCAGAAATAGGAGCTTGTAAGACAGGTGAAGACATGTGTCGAGAAGCATCTTTGAAAAAGGCATCTTTGGGTGCCCCAAGGTGGACTATGACATGTTGTAAGAGAATATACTATTTATAGCCTATTTATGACAGATTCTCTTACAGCTATAAGTTGTAACTGCTATGACAGATTCTATGATGGTCATAAGAGTCATAAGAGCATCTGTCATAGCCCATTTTGGAAATAGGCGACCTCTTTGGGATGGGGGCTGTGGACAAGTGTCAGATGCATCTTACAATGTTGACCAAGTCTCTATAGGCATGGGTTTTGGGTCATGAGGCCAAGTTGGATACCCATTCCAAGATAGAGCTAATTTTGCCCTGTATATTCTATATAAACAGGTGCTTGGAGGAGGAGATGTAGTATGTGATTGATAGGTACTGTTATGCTTCCGGATTGACTCCAGACATGAGTGTCAAAGACTATTGAAGCTTTCATTGCAAGTGTATTGTAAACCATATTCAATTTTGATAATACATTCTGCAGGTTTCTGAGTGTGGGGTTTTTCACGCGATAATGGTTTTCCCCACGATATATCTTGTCTATCTTCTTCTATCTTCTTTCTAGTTCTATGTGTATTGCTGCAATATCTATGTTATATGTTTCATGTTGCTATAATTGTAAAGATTAAATTGAATTTGTATAGCTCTCCCCTCATTAGATTAGTGTAGGAAGCGATTTCCGCACACCTAGCTTCCTTTCACTACTAACATCATCCCCCCTTCAAAATACAAAATCAGCTGCTAGGCAAGATAGTCTTGTGGATCTGCTTCAGTTGTGCTAGACTAGTGTCCCATTGCTTCTTTGCCTTAGACAACATAGTTTTTTGTCCTATATTTATTAATGTCTCTTTTTCTTCTTCTATGGTTGGCAATATTTGTATAGTTTGTGTAGTCTGTTTGGCTTCTACAAAATTGTTAGTCAGATTAGCTAGCCTAAGGTTGACCACTTCCCTTAACTACTTTATTTGGCTCCTTATTTGATCTCTTTGGTCCTGGAGATGTTGGTGTTGGTTGTGAAGTGTCTCCACCTGTGTCCTTATTACTCCATCCTTGTCTATCAAAGGGTCATACTGGGTTGCCACATTTGTTATTTGGAGTTCCAGAGCATCCATATGGTCTTTTATTGCTTTTGTGGACCATGGCCATTTTAAACAGAATTGATAAAGAATATTTGCTTCTGCAATGCTTTGTTGAATGCTCTTTATGTGTGTTTCTAATTGAGTGTGTGCCTTGGCACACTTATTTTTTATCTCCACCAACCTTTTCTTGTTTAGCTGCTATGTTATCTTTTCTCCAACAAGCTAGAGTAATCCTTGAATCTCTATGTAAGTTGCTTCAATTACTTCGGCAAAGGTAATTTAGTGTCTCTAACATCTCCTTTGCAAGTGTATTCACTGCATCCTGAAGCAATTCACTCCCCTCTACATGTTTCAAAATTCTTGCTCTAGCAGAGTGAAAGACATCTCCCAACTACAGCTTCTATAATAGAGATATTACAGCAAGATTCACTTGGTCTTCTACCACTGGTAACTGTAACAACTATGGAGTTAGGATGGGTTTTATCTTCTTTTTCTACTCCAAGAATTCCTTAATGGATTGAATTGAAGATGAAGAGGATTCCAGATTTTCAACCCACTCTAATCCTCTTTACTCCTCTTTGTTCTCCTATGTATCTTCTTCCCTATTCTCCACATTATGTGTTTGTGGGTTTATTTGTTGTCGTTGTGTGTTCTTCTCCTCTATCGTTGTGTTCTTTGGAGAAGGTACCCCCTATGAAGAAGTTTTTGGTTGACTTCCCTCTTGGCTTGCCTCTGTTCTATTTTCTACTCCTACTGGTATCTCAGTGTTGTGTGGAGGTGATGGTTTCTATTATTGTTCATGTTCCTTGATGGATTGATATAGCTTTGTTGTTACTTCATCAGTTTCTTTTTGAATTTTCTCCTTTTCCTTCTTGTTTCTCCCCATGAGTGTATCTACTTTTTGTTTTCTCCTCAACTCCATGGCTTGTAGCTGTATCAATTCATTCTTCTTCTCCAGTGATAATGTGTCACTAAGCTTCTCAATGGCATTCTGCCTTATTTCTTCCTCCAATTGGAGTGCATTATTTCTCCTTTGCCTTAATTCTTCTATCAAGCTCTCCAAAAATCCATCAACCATTATTTCATCTAATGTCTTTTCTATGTCCCTTATGTATTGAATCATTGCTTGAACTATTATTTGTTTATTCTCCTTAGATGAATCATCATATAAAGTAGTAGTTTCTTGTACCATACCTACATTCTTCATGGCATTGAGCAGTGCATCCAATCTATATAGCTCATGTGCCAGTTCTTCTACTTGTTGTTCTACTAGTTCTTCTTCCGGTGTCTATTGTCCTCTTTTATTTATCTTCAATTTTGATTCTTACTTTTTCCCCTCTTCTTTAGACTCAATCAACTCTAGCATTTCCTGAGTTTTCTTTATTTTTGCTTATTGCTTCTATTGAGGAGCCTTCTTTTGTGTGTTCTTCTTCATCCCTGACAAAACTTTTGATGCTACTCTTCCTCTAGATGATATGGTTGATGATGATGGAGCCTGAGATGTCATTCTTTCTAACCTTCTTACTGGAAGAACCTCCTTGGTAGGCAGTGGAGCTGATGTGGTAGGTTTTGGAGCTGAGGTATTTCCCTTTTCTAAAACTCCCCACTTTTTTGCAACTTATCTTTATTCTTTCCAGTTATTTCTCTAGATGCTTTTTATGTTGTTTGTCCATCACTTCTAAATAAGTAACAAATCTCTCCACACTTGTGTCCTTTGGTTTTCTCAATAGGTTTTGTGCATAAGCATTGGTCTCTGTTGCAATGATCTCATAGGGAAATTGGGGTACCCATGTTATTCTTGGCTCAACTGCTTCCATGTAGGTAAAGTCCTTGTCCACCAAAAAGGTAATCTAATTAATGTATTTCTTGATAAATCCATAAGAGATTCTTTCTCTTACCCTCATCTCTTCTTGTAGGGTTTTGAAGAAACCCCAATATGTAGCACTGTATGCTTTTGTGTCCTTGAATTGAGCTAAATGTCTTGTTACCTCTAACCCTATCGGTATGTTTTGATGCCAATGTTTGCCCTTAAACCCTGGTAATTCATTCAAGAAATAAAATGTAAGGCACAGAATCAGGGTACCATACCAGAAGTTGTAATTTGAGTCCTTGATCTTTTGTAAATTCTCCAGTAGTTGTTGTTGCATTACCTCATAGAGATCAAAATCCTTTCCCTCCTTCACCATTTGATAGATGGTATGAATGGCAGTGGCGGTGGTTGAACCCTCCCAGTTGTCATAGTACACTTTGTATGCAATGCCCATGGTGGCATATTTGACTCCAGGATCTGTGATATCCTTCACATGCATATTCCTTCCATTTATCCGCTCTGGTCAATTCCCTTACTTGATTCATTCTGATGGCCTTCATTACCGGTAGGGGTCCTATGACACTTAACCCTGTGACTGCCCTAATGGCCCCTTTGTAATTTTGTAAGGTTTATCCAAATATATAAGTTCATCATGGACACATATCACAGTGATTCCTACCCATTCGTGTGCATCTATGAAATCAGGGTAATCCTTCCACACATCTAGTCTCTTTGCTAGTATATTTACATATTCAGGTAGATACCCTGCATCTCCCATCAATGTGTCCCTTAGCTCCTCAAATTTCATTTGATCAATCTCCACCAAAGTATTGTGAATGTACTTCCTCACGTCCTCTGTATAGACCACATCTACTGGCACATTTGAGAATGTGTCATCTTTGTCCACTTCTAGGGCTTTCCATGGATATTTCTTAAACTTTGGCCTTGGCTTGTGTGTGAAGTCAATCATCTCAGGGGTTGCCATTGTGTATTCTCTGGTTAACTACGCTCTTGTACTCCTCACCACTTCATTCACCACTATATTTTCTCTCAAAGCTCCAAATTTTCCAAAGTGTGAATGCAAAGTGAGGTTGTAATGTATGATTAGGGTTAAATACCCCTCTTTTGTCATAATTTTCCTGCTTTTCCCTTTTATTATTTTCCTTTGTTACTTTATTTCCTTGTTTTTTATGTCTTAAGTCTTGTCCCTTATTAGTGGTTAGTCTATGATACCTTATGTTACAATGGTGGAATCTCTCTACAACTAGTTTCTTTCTTTTAGAGATTAATGATCTAGTGGTTTGGCATCTAGAATAGCCTCCCCACATTGTTTTCCTTGTGTCCTTTTCCCCTTTCTTCTTCCTCTTTGCTTGTGACTATCCTGCTTGTATCTCTAGGAACATAGTCATCTTGATATGTTGATTCCTCTACTTTCTTTGCTTCATTTGTTGAATTTTTTTAGATATAGACTTCTTGTCCCTCCTCAATGTGTCGTAAGTGATCTGTAGTGGATTTTGATGAAATGTGGAGGATTGTGGTATGTCTTCTTTTCTAGTTCTGATCATGAATATGCTCCAGTAACCAACAATTTTTCATGTTTTTAGTTCTATCTCTTCTACCATCCAGGTTTCTAGAACTTCTTCACTATCTGTGATGTAGTGAGCATCCTCTATCTCCACTTCTCCCTTGGAATTAGGCTCTTCTATTATTTCTTTTGCATCCAACCTTGAGATTGTGTAGAGATTATTTGCATTCTTATCATTGTCTTCAGTCTGATTGACTTCTTCTATGTATGATTCCTCCATTGATTATCCCAAAGGAATATTGACAATTTTGTTCTCATTGGTAAATGATATCTCTTCTTTCTGGGAGTCAGTGATACCATTTGCATCCACAAACCATCTCAAGCCTAAAAGTGCATTGAAAGATTCTCCTTGATCCTTCATGGCTACAACAATGAAGTCTAAGACTTGTTTGAGCCCCATTAGGTTAATTTCCACTTGATTCCATGTTCCCATTGTTTGCATGTTAGATCCATCTACCAAGATTATGTTGTAAGTTGTCTCTGTCAGTTTAGGTATTCCCAACTATTCCCAAAGCTTCTTTGTGATCATGTTGACTATAGACACCCTAAAATGACTGTGTCGTCAAATCACTGGCATTCCGTTATCTGTCTCATCACCTGCATTTCAACGTTAATTAAATAATCTAATTATTTAATTAATTTCACCAAATTCTTCTAAATCACATACTTGCGACATTAATTAAATAAATCCTCTTTATTTAATTAATTAAATCAAATTCCTCTATATTCTGCCACAATTAAATAATTTTTAATTATTTAATTAAATCATTATCCTCTTTCCAAAAATCACATCTACATTAATTAAATATATCCAATTATTTAATTAATTCAACAAATTCCCTCTTATCTAAAATTAAATAATTCTTAAATTATTTAATTAAATCAAAAATCATTCTCCCAAAATCATGCACAACAATTAAATAAATTTATTTATTTAATTTGCTTTTCAAATCTTCTAAATTAAATAAATCCAATTATTTAATTATTTCTTCCAAAATATCTTCTCTAAATTTAAATAAATCAATTATTTATTTAAATTACTTTTTCTTCTAATTTGAGTTATCTCTAAAATAACTCAAGCTTTTTTGCTCATCAATTAAATATTTCTATATTTAATAAAGCAAAATATCTTCTTTTCTCATGCAAATTCCTTCTTCTTGTTTTAAATCACTTAACTGATTGCTTTATTCTTTTAATTGATTTATCTCTTCAGTTAACTCATTCTTCTATTCTTGATAACTCCTCTCATGCAAAAGAAAGCAAGACACATGTCTTCTTCTCATTCGTTGCACATTCCTCAACTTATCTCCTCCGTTGATTCTTCTGAATTATCTGGACCGTTGATCGATTTTCCTTGAAACCTATATAAACCCCCCTCATCTCCTTCATTACCTCTCTCTCTCTTCAATTTTATTCTCAGGCATACTTAACAGCGCTTTGAGCATACAATGATTCGATTGAGCACTCTTACGATCTTTTGACATTGATCTTCTTAAGCCACTTTACGATCTTTTAACATTGATCTTGGCGCAACCCTTACGATCTTTTGACATTGATCTTCTTGAGCCACTTTACGATCTTTTAACATTGATCTTGGCGCAACCCTTACGATCTTTTGACATTGATCTCTTGAGCACTACACTTGCTTGTTGCAACTATGGCTTCGCAACTTCATTGAGCAATCCACATTCAATCCAAAGGAAACAATACAGATTTCGGTAAAAGTCTTTATTCATCTTTGATTTGTGATTCATGGCTTTTATTTAAATTCGTTTTCTTTATGTTATTGGGTTCTTTGGTTTTATTTAGTTTAGAATAGATCAATTTTCCATATACACATTCTGGCACGCCCAGTGGGACCCATTGGTCCTGATTTAATATCAAATTTGTGGAATTTTTAGTTTGATTTCACAGGTTTTTTAACTCTTTTTTTTGGAGAGATTCGAAAAAAAAATTTAAAGGAAGCTTGCTGGGCAAAAACGAAGGTCACGGTTGTGTTCGGAAGGGTCGAGGGACGAAGAAAAATATAAAATTTGACCTATTTCGGTGAAGGTAAAAATTTTTCACCTCTGGCACGCAACCCGAGGCCATACAATCACTGTGAGGTACGGTAAAAAAAAAAAAAAAAATTCTTTTTTCAAAAAAAAAAAAAAAAAAAAAAGCAAAAAGAAAAAGCAAAAAAAATCCAAAAATAAAAAAGCAAAAACAAAAACCAAAAAAAAAAAACAAATAAAACAAATAAAAAATGAAGTGTTTTTAATTTTTATTTCTTTTAAAAAGTAAAACAAAGTAAAGAGAATCTTTTTTCTTTTTTCTTTTTATTTTTTGAAAAAAAATAAAGCACCTTCAACCCAGCAGCAGGTCACATCAGTGACCAGGAGCCAGTCACAGGGGGCTAAGACAGACCCCTCTTCAATGAGCTTTTTAAATGAATAGGCAATTTTCAAACCTCATTATCTTGGTCATACGGACACGTATTTCAGTGCTTTTTTTTTTAAATAGGCTAGAATTTCATGATCTACATCGTGGTGAAATTGGTTTTTTCTCAAGATTCTCTGATTTTTCAGAAAATTGATTTTCTCACTGCTGTTTTTGTCTCGTCACAGTTTTTTGACTTTTCAAGCTTCATAACTTTCACAAACGGACTCGGATTCAGGTGATGTTTTTTTTGAAAGTTGGTATTTTTCTGTCCTCTACACAGTGGTAATATTTTTTCAAAGATTTTCTGAGATCTATTTTTTAAGACCACTCATTGGCCTATTCTCAATCTCTGACTTCAAGCACTTGCTAACTTTTGAGTTTGTGTGGACCTAATATCACTTGTTGCAGCTTCTTATTACTCATACAGAGCAAATAGGTGTTTTTAACATGTTCATGCAGGATGAGCATTGAAGACTTCTTGATCTATCTCACTAAGTCTTAGAAACACATTGCATGCTTAAAAGGATAATTGAACAAATCTTTTCTTGCAATCTAAGTCTTAGGAACATACTGCTTTTCTTAAGGGACAATGGACATGTATGAACAAACACCTCAATTTTCTAAAGGACAATGGACATGAATGCCAAACACTTCATTTCATAAGGGACAATTTACAACTACAATCGTGTGTGTGCATAGCTTAGTTGCACCTTATTTTTCTTATAACGGGACAATTGAACCTTTGTGTGACGTGCTTGATTTTACATTTTTTGTACTTCCTTTAGAAGGGCCTGCTTTTGGATTACGTTTCATCCAAAAGGGACGACCCTAAGCGGAGTTTTCCTTTGAACCGCTATATAAAAGGGATAAGGCCAAAGCCAAGTCCTAACCGACGTCAGCCTTACCTTGTGATGCCAAACTGAAAAGAGGTGTACTAGCCCTTTGTGGAAATGATTTTCACATTGAGCGAAGTGTTTGAAACTCTTAGTAGGATTGGTTAAAGCTTTTAGTAGCTTGTCGCATTGCTCGTAAGGCGTTGGTCCCTCAAAGTCACTAAGAACCAATTTAGATAGAGACTACCCGACCTACCTCCGAACATTGCGGTAATCATCAGTGCAAGGGAAATTGATTTAAACCCTTAAGATACTCACCATTGGCTCCCTTGAGAAGAGATAGTATTCCCTTGGACATAAAGCTCTTGTGACCTACTTGAGCTTTCCAAGGGGAGGGTGAGATATCCCTACCTATCGTCTCTCGCAAAGATACTAAATATCCGACACCTTTATGGAATGATATTTTTATCGACGGAGTATTAAGCTGTGAGCTGATCTACTGCAATGAAACCTTGTCTCTAGGGATAAAAAGTGCTTGTTATTGATTGCAACTGTATTTGACCTGTGGAAACATTGGGCTTGTTTGGAGCCTTGAACATACACTATCTGTTGTGTCAGTCCTTGTGCCTTTTTTGACCACTTGTTTGCTGTGTTTTCTCTTGCCAAACCAATCCAATCAGAAACAGAAAAATCTTGCCTTTGAAAAACATCTGACACTACTTCAGCGCCCCTGGTATTACAGCAGCTCACCTTTGGTAATACAGTAGATCGCCTTTGGTCAAGCAGTAACCTGCCTCTGGCAAAACTCTACTTCAGCGCCCTTGGTATAACAGTAGCTCGCTTTTGGTCACTGTAGCTCGCCTCTGGCATAGCAGTAGCTCGCTATTGGCAGCTCAGTCTGTCGCCTCTGGCCCACAGTAGCACGCTTTTGGTAGCACAGTCCTGCGCCTCTGGTCAAACAGTATAGCGCCTTTGGTCCAGTACTTTGTGCATCAGAGTTTGTCCGTTTCTTCAAAGCATCTTACAGATTCCCAGCATTACATTGTGTCCTCAGTATTTCCCATGGTCACCACTAGGCTACAGCAAACCATGAAGTCTAGGCAAGTTGTCCCTAAGAAACACAAGTCACCCCCTCGCACACCACAATCAGGTCGTCTCAACGTTACTCCCAAAGTGACTCCTAGTACACCCGCGGCAAGACCAATTGGCTCTCCAAACATGCCGCACATAGATGAACCAAGCAACCCTCATGAGGATAGAACCCCTTTGCTAAATACACCGCAGTATACCACAGGCTTGCCTCCAGATTTTGTCCCACAAGGTTATATCGTAGATCAAACCCCATCTCAAGAAGAGCGACACTTTGAAATAGGTCAATCCTCTCAAGAAGATGGGCAAGATTTTGATGAATTTATACAAGAGCCTAGAGCTATAGCTGCCTTTGATAAAATCCTTAGTGAGAACCAGGATCATTTCTTTCGCTTGCTTGCAAAGCAAGGTGCCAAGTTACCTCAAGATTTTGATGTGTCCACTCTCAAGGAGAGCACCAAGACCCAAGAAACCATACAAGCAGTGCAAACCATGTCCACGGCAACTACGCCCTTACCTACTCAAGGTTCGCAGTATAGGAATCCCCTTTTTCAAAATCCAACAGGGGAGAGGCCCATATCACCACTTTTGACTCCTATGGAGATCTATCAAAACCAACAAGAAACTCTCCAACATCAAGCAGAGTTAGCTAAGCAAGCCACCTTAGCTCGGTCGAATGTGCAACCACCTCCTAAAGTGTCCACCCCAAGCGCAAGTGGAATCTTGGTTACCCCATCACGCGTAGGTTTCCCACCCAATTACAATCCGGGGAACATGTATGTAGCCATGCAACAAGGGTCTCAACATATGCCACCTCCTATATCATCACACCTGCATGTCTCTCAACCAATTGGAGTCACGCAGCCCCAACCACAACATTCTTCTACTCTCATCTTCAATCAACCCCCACCGTCGCAAAACACTTCTACCTATGTTCCTCCTCCACAACGTTCATCCACGCTCAACTTCTTTCATACATTGCCTAGCCACTCTCAACATTCCCAACATCAGGTTTCCCAAAGCTATGTGCCACCTTCACAACCTAATCAAACGCACTTTAGCTTTCCTCCCCCCAATACGTTTCTTCAACCATCGCAGAGCCAACATTCTTACCTAGCGCCACCTCCACCTCTGCCTAATCAAGGCCTCCAATTCCAACCCAATCTGAACCAATCATACAATCCATACAATCCCAATCAATCTTACGACCCTTACAATACCACTGCGCATGGCTCACATTATAATCTTCCATACGGGCAACACCAACCGCGTTTTGGACAACAGGAGATGTTACCAACCCCTCCCACGACTATGGAACTAAAGATTGCGGAGGTGCAACAACAACTATCTAATCTTACGTTTGGCCACACCAAAAAGACCTTCTCTTTGGAGGAAGTGTGCCCTTATCCTTTTGATCGGTCGTTACCAATGATCCCTTTTCCTCAAAATTTCACTATTCCAAAGTTCGATAAGTACAAAGGAAAAGGTGACCCAAAAGACCATCTTAGGGAATTCTATCTTGCTTGCTTTGAGGTCTCTCACAACGACACATATCTTATGCGTCTTTTTCCTCGCAGTCTTGGAGGACAAGCAATAGAATGGTTCTCACACTTACCTATGGGTATCAAGTCTTTCAATGAGCTAGCAGAAAAGTTTGCCACCCATTTTTCTTACAACGCAGAGCATGAGATTTCCATGACGGACCTATGCAACAATAAACAGAAAAATGGTGAAACTTTTATTTCTTTCCTCCAACGATGGAGACAAATGGCTAGTAAATTCCCTTTCAAGATTCCAGAGAAACAGCTTGTTAGCATATTTGTACAGAACCTCAACCAAGAGTTAGGTTTCCATTTGCAAATTCTTAGTGCTACAACCTTCGATGAAATCACATACAAGGGTATCAACATTGAGAAGGCCCTCATCGCTAAGGGTGTGGTCAAAATCTTTAAGGAGACGAAAGATAGTACTTCTCATCAACAATCGAACGATAAACCCAAATATTGGAACAAGAACAAAAATGTGGTGAATGATGGAGTGGTCGATACTAAGCATGTCCAAACGTTGCAAACACCACTGCAACTCTCCAAACCAAGTCAAGCTCCACCTCAACAACAGCAGCAACAAAGGCAGCCTTATCCCAACCAACAGCAACGACAACAAGAGCGGCCTCAACAAGATTACCCTCCGCGACGTCAATTTACTCCTTTGGGAGTGCCCATCGAATCGGTCTTACAGCAAGCTTTGCAGAAAAGGCTCATAACCTTACCTGATGCTCCTCCTTATGGAGAACCTATCTACAAAACTGCACGTTACAGAGACAATGAGTATTGTGAGTTCCATAGGAGCAAAGGTCATCGAACTGCATCTTGCATGAAGCTTAAGCACCTCATCCAAAACCTCATCGACGGTAATCAAATCACCTTTGAGAATGAATCACCAGCGCAACACACGAACAAGGATCTCGATATGTACAAGGAACCATTCCCTCATCATGGTCCACCTCCTCCTCAGGATAGAGGTAAAGGTATCAATCACGCTTCCACGTCTTTCGATTCCATTGTAGGTCATTTTGAAGAGAGTCGAGTGTCTACCCTCACCATCAAAGGCAAATCTACGGACTGTGCTGTTACTACTCGTCGAGGTCATGTCACCATTCGTGCACCTACACCTAGGCTTCCGGTTCAGTCTGATTATAATCTTGTCGAACATCTAGGGAGAACACCAGCGCAGATCTCTATTTTGGACCTTCTACGGTCATCACCTGCACATCGAGTAGTGCTAGAAAAGGCCCTCCAAGAGTCCTCCGTTCCTAACAACATAGCAGTCGCAGATTTCCAAGCTATAGTGGGTAAAATTGCTTCGCCTTACAATGTGGTCTTCTCTGAGAAAGACCTTCCCTCCCATGATCCTTGTCACAACGATGCCCTCCATATTGAAGTGCTCATCCATAAGCGCAAAATCAAACGCATCCTCATAGATGGTGGTGCTGGTCTCAACATCTGTTCTTTAAAGTTACTAACGCAATTGGGATACTCTGAGGATCACATCAACACTGATCATAGTATTACAATCAAGGGGTATGATGATGCAGAACGCCGTTCAGAAGGTGTTATTCACTTGCCTATACAGCTGGGCCCCGTTATGCTTGAAACCAGGTGTCAAGTTCTTGATATTGAGCTGCCTTACAACATTATTCTTGGCCGCCCATGGATCCATGCAATGAAAGCTGTCCCCTCCACGTACCATCAGTCCCTCAAGTTCCCATACAATGGTACGGAGATCACCATCCCAGGAGACCCTAATCCTTTTGAATTTTGCCGTGTCTTGCAAGGAAGCTATAAGAATTGCAACCAAGTGCCTAAAAATGACAAAGCCCTTGAGTCCCCTCTCTATGTTGACCCTGAAACTCTCACGCAAGCCTCTACAAGTGAACCTACACCCCTCCCCAAAATCACAGCTCGCTTTCGAGATATAGGCTTTGGCACTTATGATATCTCCGAATCTTGTTGTGTAGGGCGGATGCCTTTATCTCCAAAATCTTACGGCAAACCACCCATTGCTAAAGTTACCAAAAAAGCAAATATTCCTCCCCCACCATTCCTAACCCAATTCCAACATGGACGGTTATTGGAAGAGGAAACTATTGAGGACATCTCTTCTTGGCTCTACAAGGAGAAAGAACCAGTCACGATACCAGTCAAGCAGTATGGCAATGGCTTAAGGATAGTGAAAAACATGGGCTATAAAGGCAAAGGTGGCCTTGGGAAACAGAATCAAGGCACTATGGAGCCCATTGTGGTAACAAAGAAGCTAGACAAGAAAGGATTAGGATTTGGTAAGAAGGTACCACGCGCCTCGGACATCGAGTATATCCTCGACGAGGTAGCTGACAAGTTTCCCGCCGATTCGACATCTACAGAGGATATCACCGATGACTCTTCCCTCCACATGACCAATCTATTCGCAGAATCCTCCATTTTTACACTATCCTCCGTATCCTTAACTTCCACCACCAGCACCCAGAATGTCACGCTTGTCTACCCTGAACTTATCGATTGGGACCAACAAGGGGCCCCCGTTATAGATGTCTTTCAGAATGACGAAGCTTTAGCTGAATTCATGGGACTTCGGGAAGGTATCCCTCTTGGCGATCACAAGGCAGGTTTTGTAATGGAACTAGAGCCCATGGCTTATTTTGGTGAGAATGCCAAATCCTCTAGTCGCAAAAGTGCAAATAAAGAAAGATCTCTAGGTGAAAACCACACTGTGGCACCTCCTGATCATAAAATAGTAAAAATAAAGGACGTATCCAAAGGTGAAAACCCAACTGTGGCACCTGAGGATGGAGGATTTGACCTTCCCTTACCATCTAAGTACCAGGAGAAATCAGCTCTACTAGTGGAAGATTCTACAGAGATCAACCTAGGTACAGAACAGAATCCAAAGACAACATTCCTAGCGGCATCCTTATCTAACACAGAGCACAAAAATCTTAACAACTTCTTCTTGCAACGAACCATCAACTTTGCATGGACCTATGCAGATATGCCAGGGCTAGACCCTAAGCTGGTAGTTCATTATCTCACAGTTGATCCCAAAGTGAAACCAGTCAAACAGAAGTTGAGAAAGATGCACCCACAGATCGCTCTCCTAGTGAAAGTAGAAATACAGAAGCTGTTAGATGTAAAATTTATACGACCTATTGACTATTCAGATTGGGTCTCAAACATTGTACCTGTGTCTAAACCTAATGGGCGCATCCGCATGTGTAATGATTTCAGAGATCTCAATAAGGCATGTCCTAAAGATGACTTTCCACTACCAAACATTGACATTATAGTGGACTTGACAGCTGGTCACGAGATGCTTTCTCTCATGGATGGATTCTCGGGTTACAATCAGATAAGGATAGCTGAAGAAGACCAACACAAAACAACCTTTACATGTCCTTGGGGCAATTACTGTTGGTGCGTTATGCCGTTTGGTCTGAAAAATGCAGGAGCAACCTATCAGCGAGCTATGACAGTGATCTTCCACGATCTATTTCATCACATCATGGAAGACTATGTTGATGATATATTAGCTAAATCTTCTAGAGCAGAACATATACAGGTCCTAGGACAGATCTTCGACAGGCTTGAAAAATACCAAGTAAGACTTAATCCTGAGAAGTGTGTCTTCGGTGTCACATCAGGGAAGCTGTTGGGATACATAGTATCTCGTAGGGGTATCGAAGTAGATCCAGCAAAAGTAAAGGCTATAGTGGAGATGCCTCCACCAAAGAACCTTAAAGCATTAAGGAGCCTCCAAGGAAGGTTACAGTCCATCAGGCGTTTCATATCACAGCTAGCAGATAAATGTCAACCCTTTCAACACTTGCTCCGAAAGGATGTCTCGTTTCGATGGGACAACAAGTGTCAGGCAGCGTTTGATCAACTTAAGGAATATCTAGCTACACCTCCTGTATTGGTCCCACCAGTTGCGGACAAACCCTTGATATTGTACATCTCCACTACAAATTCGGCCCTAGGGGCCCTGCTAGCACAAAATGATGACTCAGGCAGAGAGCACGCAATTTACTATATCAGTAGAACCTTGGTGGGATATGAGCTCAATTATTCACCCATGGAAAGGGCTTGTTTAGCAGTAGTATTCGCCTCCCAAAAGTTGCGGCATTACATGTTGAACCAACACACGAATCTGATAGCCAAGATTGATCCCTTGAAATATCTATTAGCAAAAGCAGCTCTCACAGGCAGACTGGCTAAATGGGTTATGATTCTTAGTGAGTTCGACATTGAGTACACAGATCGTAAAGCAATCAAAGGACAAGCCCTCGCGGATCAACTAGCAGAAGCACCTATGAAAGATACACATCCTATGGTCGCAGACTTTCCTGATGAGAATCTATTCACTCTTGCTAACTCCATAATGTGGAAGTTATACTTTGACGGCTCTTACACATAGCATGGCTCAGGAGCTGGCATCTTATTTGTTACACCTCAGAATGACTACATTCCAAAGTCATATCGGCTCGCATTCCCTTGCACCAACAACATAGCCGAGTATGAAGCACTCCTCATAGGTCTCAATACAGCAGTTCAATGGGACATCACAGAATTACAAGTATATGGAGACTCACAGCTAGTCATTCGCCAAGTCACAGATGAATACCAAACAAAGGATGAAAAGTTGGTCCCCTACAAGCAACTAGTGGATGCCTACAAACCACACTTTTCTAGCATCACATTTGAGCAAATTCCAAGAGAACATAACAAAGCTGCAGATTCTATGGCTTCTGTAGGGTCACTGATTGACATGCCTGCAAATACACAGAAGTGTGAATTCTTGATCGAGCAATTGTTGATACCAGCCGTCGATGTTCCTGTTACTGAAATCATCTGCGAACTTGTTGGTCCCAATTCCCCATGGTACGAAGATATCTATGAATACCTCAAGCACAATACCTTTCCCCCTGACCTATCATCCACTCAACGCAAAACCTTTATCCGTCGATCCTCTCGTTACATCATTCTGGGTGATACACTATATCGCCGGAGTCTCGATGGTATCCTCTTACGATGTCTTAATGCGGAAGAAGCTGAAGTTACCTTATGAGACATACACGAAGGTGTCTGTGGCGCACATTCTACCGGTCCTAATCTTGCTAAGAAGATACCCAGAACAGGTTATTACTGGCCTACAATAGAGCAAGATGCTGCACAATTTGCTAAGAAGTGTCTACAATGTCAGCAACATGGAGATTTGATTCACGCACCCGCTCATGAGTTACAACCTGTGACAACTCCATGGCCTTTTTCTCAATGGGGTCTCGACCTCGTAGGACAAATCCACCCTTCCTCCTCCAATGGCCACAAGTTTATCATTACCGCTACTGAGTATTTCACGAAGTGGGTGGAAGCCATTCCTATGACCTATATCACCGGTAAACAAATAGCCAAGTTTATCCTAAACTACCTCATATGCCGGTATGGTATTCCCCAAGCCATTGTCACTGATAATGGGAGACCATTCAAGAACCAAGATGTCCGTGCTTTATGCAAACAGTACAATATCCAACATCGCTTTTCAACTCCCTACTATCCGCAGAGTAACGGCCAAGCTGAGGCTTCCAATAAAACCATTCTCAAAATCCTCAAGAAAATAGTCCATGAAGCTGGTCGTGATTGGCACTTGCAACTTAATCCCGCCCTATGGGCCTACCGCACTAGTATCAGAACACCAACTGGTGCCACACCATATGCCTTGGTCTTTGGCTCTGAAGCCATCCTACCTATAGAGGTCGAGATCCCATCCCTCAGAGTATCCATTCAGGACCTGATCGGCGGAGATGAGTATCGCACTTCCAGATTAGCTGAGCTTGAACTACTAGATGAGAGGCGTCTTGCCGCACTTAATCATCTCCATGTCTATCAAAACCGCCTCCGGCGTAATTACAACAAAAAGATCAAAGAAAGACGGTTTCAAGTTGGTGATCTTGTACTAAAGGAGAATCAGAGAAATCAAGCAGATCGAGAGAAGAAGGGCAAGTTTGAGCCTAACTGGTTAGGTCCCTTCATTGTCACAGCAGCATATGGCTCGGGAGCTTATACTTTAGCTACACCTGACGGCATTCCTCTAGATGAGCCACTTAACAGTGTCCATCTCAAGAAGTTCTATGCCTGATCCTTAGAGTATTCCCACAAAAAAAAAAAAAATCAAAATAAATCAAAAAAGTCAAAAAGTCAAAAAAATCAAAAAAATACAAAAACATCCATCCTCTGGTGAAGACCTGGCAAACAGGCGCCTTGGATAAGTACCATAGTGAAAACCTGGCAAACAGGCACTATGCGTAGAGTCAGCATCCATCGTCTATCGAGTCTTGTCCACTCCTTGTCCAGTTCGCAACACGCCTCATCCATCCATCCATAATAAAACCATTGACCTTGTTTGCATTTCCATCTCCCTATCTAGTATAGCTTGGAAATTTGTCAGTGTCCCTCGTCATCCTAAGTCTTGATCTGGGTCTACACTGTCCGGTCCTAGGTCAAGTATTTCTGCGTCTTCTTCGGTAGTCACCCCTACAGTTTCCTCTACCAGAATGGGGGAAACTCTTTCCTTAGTGTTGGTCTAGGATTGGTTCCTTGTTCGTGGTTCGTAGCGCATACTTCAATCTTGTCTCATTTCCACAGGTAACATCCTTTAACGGACACAGAGTTCCTACGATAAGGCTGTTATCTTTTCAACACTTTTCCCCCATCATCACACTAACCAGAACTACATATCATCTTTTCAATCTTAAGGTGCCTTGATCCCATGGACATGGGTATGTAGGCAGTCTGGAATATGAAGGACGTTTCCAGTACTCAGGTACATAAGATCACCTCTTCTCCGCTCTCTTCCCACATCATCACACTAACTAGAACTACATATTATCTCTTCTCAATCTTAAGGTACCTTGATCCCATGGATATGGGTATGTAGGCAGTCTGGAATACGAAGGAAGTATCCAGTACTCAGGTACATAAGATCCCCTCCTTGCACCTTGACCCATTCATCACTCTATCCAGAACTACATATTTATCACATTCATCTTCCATCGTAAGTGTGCCTTGATCTCGTGGATACAGGGTATGTAGGCAGTCTGGAATACGAAGGATGTATCCAGTACTCAGGCACACACAATCCATCATTCTCCACCCGTTTCAATCCATTAGCACTTCCATCCTTCTAGTCTTCCGTTTGTCAAAATCTAGTTCACCTCGACTTGACTAACTCAAGCAGCAAGCTAGCGCATCCTTTCAAAGCAAAAGTCCTTAACAAACTTGAAGCAAAGAGGCCTACTTCCAGAGTCATCCACTGTCCTGCATACCTATTGCCAACATCAGCTAAGTACCGCTTAACTAAGCCCTAGATCCACAAGCTTGTCTTCTTCGAAGTGTTCCATTGTCGAGACCAACACACGCGTCTCCTGCAACATGTGGCATTTCCTGCAAGTGAGACATTGTCTTTTTAGGTAGATAGCCCCCTTTAACGGACACAGAGTTCCTACGATAAGGCTGTTATCTTTCCTATCCAATATATCCTGAGCAAACCTCTTTGGCAAGAGAATATGTTGGCTGTATGTTTACTTTATAAGTCAGTCAATTTGCTTTTTGGTTTATCTTTTGTTCCTTTTCCATTACCTATTCAAGGCTACCTTGATTTATCTATAATCTTGGTATGTTGCGATACAGTACGGATTTGGGGGCATAGTCATTGCTTTCTGTGTGCCGTGTTTGAGGAATGATCTTTAGTATCTTTCTTAGCATTCTATTTATCTTGTGTGTGTTATGTCCTAGCATCTTACATATTAATAATTCTTCTTGCATTCGCATGTATTGAAGTTTATTTTATGTTCAAGACTATGGCTTATTCGCATGTTCCAACAAGGTTATATTATGTCTAATGGATCTAATTTCAAACCGCTTGCTTGCAGAGTCAAAGTCCACGCACTCGGATATTACAGCACCTTGGTCTTTTATACCTTGGTGGCAAACTATCCACGTGCTATATCAAAAATAAGGATTGCTCTTTATAAACAAATGTGAAACCATTGCAACAAGCTCATCCATTTACACCATCCATTCATCCATGGCCTTATATAGTTTTCCAGCAAGGATCGATCAACAGTCTTTCTCTTATGTTCTCTCCTATCTCCTTTCTTCTATCTATCATCAACCCAACCTCGCCTATCTCCAACAAATCTTCTAGTCGAGCATCAACATAGTTCTTCTGTCGCTTCCCCATCTTTCCTCTCGAGGGGGCACCCTACGCCAGCTACGCTGGGGCAACTACCTACACTGGGGCATCAAAAAAATTGTATCACGTCTTCGACAATTAATTTCTTTGACGCAACGCTACAAGCTGCATTGCATCAAAGAGGGGCAAAATGTAGACACCCTAAAATGACCGTGTCGTCAAATCACTGGCATTCCGTTATCTGTCTCATCACCTGCATTTCAACGTTAATTAAATAATCTAATTATTTAATTAATTTCACCAAATTCTTCTAAATCACATACTTGCGACATTAATTAAATAAATCCTCTTTATTTAATTAATTAAATCAAATTCCTCTATATTCTGCCACAATTAAATAATTTTTAATTATTTAATTAAATCATTATCCTCTTTCCAAAAATCACATCTACATTAATTAAATATATCCAATTATTTAATTAATTCAACAAATTCCCTCTTATCTAAAATTAAATAATTCTTAAATTATTTAATTAAATCAAAAATCATTCTCCCAAAATCATGCACAACAATTAAATAAATTTATTTATTTAATTTGCTTTTCAAATCTTCTAAATTAAATAAATCCAATTATTTAATTATTTCTTCCAAAATATCTTCTCTAAATTTAAATAAATCAATTATTTATTTAAATTACTTTTTCTTCTAATTTGAGTTATCTCTAAAATAACTCAAGCTTTTTTGCTCATCAATTAAATATTTCTATATTTAATAAAGCAAAATATCTTCTTTTCTCATGCAAATTCCTTCTTCTTGTTTTAAATCACTTAACTGATTGCTTTATTCTTTTAATTGATTTATCTCTTCAGTTAACTCATTCTTCTATTCTTGATAACTCCTCTCATGCAAAAGAAAGCAAGACACATGTCTTCTTCTCATTCGTTGCACATTCCTCAACTTATCTCCTCCGTTGATTCTTCTGAATTATCTGGACCGTTGATCGATTTTCCTTGAAACCTATATAAACCCCCCTCATCTCCTTCATTACCTCTCTCTCTCTTCGATTTTATTCTCAGGCATACTTAACAGTGCTTTGAGCATACAATGATTTGATTGAGCACTCTTACGATCTTTTGACATTGATCTTCTTAAGCCACTTTACGATCTTTTAACATTGATCTTGGCGCAACCCTTACGATCTTTTGACATTGATCTTCTTGAGCCACTTTACGATCTTTTAACATTGATCTTGGCGCAACCCTTACGATCTTTTGACATTGATCTCTTGAGCACTACACTTGCTTGTTGCAGCTATGGCTTCGCAACTTCATTGAGCAATCCACATTCAATCTAAAGGAAACAATACAGATTTCGGTAAAAGTCTTTATTCATCTTTGATTTGTGATTCATGGCTTTTATTTAAATTCGTTTTCTTTATGTTATTGGGTTCTTTGGTTTTATTTAGTTTAGAATAGATCGATTTTCCATATACACATTGACATATGCTCCCAGATCTATCATGTCTTTCTAAACTTTTCTGTGATTGATATGAACATCCACCATAAGTAGATTTGTCTTCCATTCTCTATCTATTCTTCCCATCCTCTAGAGTTGACTCTTTTGACCTTTCTCCTTATTCTAGTATTTAGAGAATTGCTTTACTTTCTCAATGAGTCTGTCTTGTTGTGTCAATTGGGCTAACTGCTTGAGAGCTTCTACTTCTTCTTCAATGAAAAACTACTTGTATTGCTTCTCCTTTTCTTACTTCTTCCTTATTGTTTGTTGGGCTTCCTTTATAATTCCCTCATGTTGTTTCTTAGTAGGAACAAATTCTTCTTGTTCCTCACTGTCTTCTTCTTATGTCTCAATGGTGTAATGTCTTCTGGTATTTGTTCCTTGTCTTGTCAATACTACATCTTTCTCCTTCCTTCTTCTTCTCTCTTTTCTAGTATGTTTTGGCCTTCTTCTCTGATAGTACTCTTCTTCTTCTGTAGATTCGGTTGAAGATATGTCTGTTTCCTCCCTATTGTTCTTCTGGCAAGTTCTTGCTCCTTGATCCTTAGGTTCCCTTATGATCCTAGCCCCTTTTTTCCATTCAAGTTCTATAACTCATCACTCTTAGATTGTGGTTGTGCATTTCAAAAGTATTGTTGTGCTCTATCACAAGAAAATAGATCATGCTCTGTACTGCTACAAAATGAACACTGTGTTTTCCTTTTGCCCCAACATTCATTAGTAAAATGTCCAAGCTTACAGCAATTGAAACATGTAGAATCCTCTCTCCTTCTTTGACCTCTTCCATGCCTTAGCCTCCTCTGTATCCTTCAAACTTCTCTCTATCCTCATTATTATAGTTATTCCCATAGGATGGATTGCCAGATTTTGAATTTTGTATTGCATTGGCATTCCTTTGATTTCTCCAATTTGGTTGCTTGTAGCCTTGATCATATGAATTTCTTTTTGTTGTGCCCTTCACATATGACATGTTGTTGCTCTTCACCAAATTTGTGTTACTATACCATGTTTCATCTTCTTCATCATCAATATCCTTTTTCCTCCAAAATTTTTGTGAAGGACAATCTGGTGTTTCATGGTCATCTCATTCTCCACACAATCCACAATATACAATTTTTTTTTGTTGTTGTTATGATGTCTACCTTCATTGCAACAGCTTGCCTTTCACCTTTTATTCTAGCATTCATTTCTCAAGTGACCTTCCCTTGTACAATATGAGTGCCAAATATTAGGCCTTTGCTTCTGTGTATTATCCTCCTGCTTGGCCAAAATCTTCTGTCTCAGCTTTAATTGATCCAATTCCAATTTCAACTTCTCTAGTTCTAGGTTTTTCTTCATTTTGTATTGCCTGCGCTAGGATTGAGAC
The DNA here is from genome assembly GCA_027924645.1 of Cunninghamia lanceolata. Taxonomy (NCBI): domain Eukaryota; kingdom Viridiplantae; phylum Streptophyta; class Pinopsida; order Cupressales; family Cupressaceae; genus Cunninghamia; species Cunninghamia lanceolata. The sequence continues at coordinate 3,656,257 of BSBN01000747.1, forward strand.
TCTATCGGGTAGGCTAGTGCCACTGCTTCTGCATATGTTTCAAATATTCTTCCATCTAGTGTGGTTCTTATTTCAAGGCTTATTCTAGAAATAAACCATTCTATCTTTTGCTTCTTTATCAGTGGTTCCTCCAACTTCCTAGTTGTCTCCTTGAATCTTTTATCAAAGTCTTTTATTGATTCTTTGTCCAACCACATCAAATCTCTCATCTTGTTGACCCCTTCTGTAGGAATATCTGAAATTCCAAAATTCTCCAAGAATAGTTTCTTGATTTCCTCCCGTTCCTTATCATTGTTTGGACATGTCTTTCTATACCATTTCAATGCTTCATTCTGCAAGGTTCCTATGAAGTCAAACATCTTGATTTCATATCTTGTTACCCCCTTTCAATTCCAAATAGACTCCAGAACAAAAATGTGCTCTACCACTTTAGTAGTGTCCTCAAAGACTGGTAATTTGATAGGGATATCCATGGTTGGTCTTCTCAAAGTTTTCAGTACTTTGTGGTAGGTTTCCTTCATTCTGCTCCTCTAGCTAGGCTATCTTCTCTCAACTCCCTTTCTTTCTCTTCCCTTGTCTCTCTATAGTCAAATATCAAAGTACTCCTCTCCTAAAACTTCTGTGAAATTATTCCAGATCTCTTCTATTCTCTATGCTTCCTTGTTTGCTTGAATATCTTCCTTCTCAACTAAAATTATTTTGACTTTATATGGCACTCAGGGTGACTCATGGTCCAGGGGTTGTGTCTCTTTGTAGTGTCTCTTCAAATTACAAGGTATTCTTTTATTTGTGAACAACATCATGTCAGCATCTAGTGATGATTGAAATAACCTTCCAAAACCCTCAAAACTCCTCTCAATGTTTACCGTATCTTCTCCTCCTCCTCTCATCTCCTTTATGCTTCAGCAAATTAGATCCTCTATATATTCCTCATCCATCTTCAAAATTTCCTGTGTTAAATTAGTTTTTCTAGTAGTCCAAAGTAGAAACCCTAATTCACCTCTTACTTCCTTTTCCCTTCCGCGTTCTTCTCCAACAGCATCCACAGTGGCATGTTCAATAGAATCCTTTATGAGACCCTCTATTTCTTCTTCTTCGAATCTCCTTTCTCTAGCAGCACCCTCCGTGGGGCACTTAGTAGCATCCTCCATGACGCACTTGTCTTCTTCTCTTCTTGTAGCACTCTCCATGGTACACTCAAGGAATTGCTCCTCCTTTTCTTCTGAAACTTATGTTGTCATTTATTCTCTACTCTCTTGTGCCCTTTCCATCCTTATACAGTAAAGTTCCTGTCGTTCCTGAGTTTGCTTCAATCTTTCTTCTTTGCTTATCTCCATTCCAATTCTAATTTATTCATTGATCTCTCTTTTCTTTTGCTTCTCCCCTTTCACCATGGGTTTTCTTGATTTGGTGTTCCATTAGTTCTTTTATATTCCATGGTATCCTTGTTTGAAGATTCACATCATTTTGAAGGCCCTTGTGGACCCTACCCCTTTCCACTTGCCATCCCCTTAAGTGTCTGCCCCCCTCCCACAGAGGTAGGAACCTAAGGAGACCCAAATTTCTCCACAGCTTGAAAATTTTGTTTGCCAATGTAGCCTTCTCTACTTTTTGGAATTTTGCGCTACTCCTTTGATCAACAATGATGACTTGGTGACAACAATAATCTACTCCACCTACCACTATAACTTCAGCATTGAATCGCACCCACTTTTCCACCTACTTAAGGTGTAGGCATGTGGCATATGGATCTAATCTAACACACCACTAGGCTTTGGAATAATAATTTATGGTGACCTAGAGAGTTACTGAATCATCCCATTAGAGATGCTTTTATATTCACTTCACAAGGTGTGGAGGCTTGCTGACTCACTTGCTTCAATTAATAGTGCAGCACATAGCATTTGTTGGCTCTGTCACTACCCTAATGATGCATGAACTATTGAATACTCCATCTTATAATCGACGATTTAGATCCCTTTGATGTCTCATAGAGAAAATGGGACCCATTATCTGTGACTTGAAATCAAATAACTAATAGCACAACAAGGAAGTGGCAGCGATGTAGCAATAGTAGAATTGTGCGTTGACCATTGGATCATGAGGAGGATCTAATGGTTTGGGAGGCCTCCACCTTATGGTGGATCCTTATTCCACGTGGAATAATGGTGCATCATTTTGTGAGTGTTAGACCTATCTTGTTTGAAATGATATGCACTTGTGACATGTGTCTCCTCACCTTGCGTCTCTTGGCTTCATCCTTTAAATGAAACTAGGCCCATCGTCTCACCAAGTCATCATTGTTGATCAATGGTGTACCACTTTTAATGTGTTAGAACTTCCATTTGAAACTTGTAACACCAAGAAGACATGTGGAAATTCTTTATTTCAGCTTAGGACTCCGCAATCTTTTTTTCTTTAACGAGTCTTAAATTAAATGGACCTCACCATAGGCTGACTTGGATGAACTGACCAATAGCACAACAAGAATATTGTGCTAGTTCTACCATATTTTAAAGGTGTTCAGTGCTGCCATGTTGCATCAAGAAAGTACTAAAGATTTTCTTTTCTGAAAACCTGAGAACTCACAAGGTTGTGCCACATGGAACTCTTTCCTTGTTCTTTGTCATTTCAGTGAAAACTTAAACCATCAAACCATTTTCGACAGGTTTGTAGGTTTACGGACCTACTAAAATGATGAAACACTAACTTTTCACTCATATCTTTCTTCTTTCATCTTTTTAGCACTTTGGGCCAAATGTGAATCGGCAAACTTGGGAACACAAGAAAAATTTTTGGTAGGTTTGCAGTTTCACAAACTTGCCAAACCACCAAAAGGCAAATCTTTTGACATTTTGGCAAGTTCATGAACTAGTGAACTTGTTGAAAGGACTTAAACTTAGGCAAATAACAAAAATATTGAAAGAGTTTCACAAGGCCCCCAAAGACCCTAAAGGATTCAATGAGGGTTTTTAGGATAGGGTCCCATATTAAAACATCTCAGATCGAATATAATTGATGGGAAAAGGCCAAGGTAACAAAGGCACATAGAGATGATACTTCTGATGAATTTTGGGCATGATTTTACAAGTTTGGGAGCCAAAAAATCAATGCCTTAACAGGTACCACCTTCATAAATCCTAAGAGAGCTTTTCTCAATCTAAAAATAGGTAACTTCCATCACTCCTCCAAAACATTTTTTGCCATCTCCCTCCTCCATCATATCAATCCAAAAAAAAATCCACCATACCCCTCTTCCATCATATCAATCAAAAAGTTTTCCACAATTCCTCCCCCATCTCATGACACTAATCCTTCCATCCATAAATCCACTAATCCCTCCATTTGCAAATCCCATATCCTAATCACTACCCTGAATCCCTCATCCCCCAAAATCCCTAATCAAGACCAACACACGCATACACCATTGGACCTATTCCAAAATAATGAAGCTATTGCCAACCTCATGGGATTCCAAGATGATATGTCCCCATGGGACCAATCCTTCAACTTTGGAAGCACTTTGGATGCTTCCATATGTAAATAAGAAAACCTATAAAAAGGATGTCACCAAAAAACACCATGCCAAAATAAATTCAAATTTGATCCAAAATCCAAATTAATTCAAAAGGCCACAAAGGTCCACCAATATTGATGAGGGGGCCAATCCCATAATACACAATAACACAAATTGCACATAGAAAATAGGAATGTTCTTTTATTGAACTGAACAACACATTACATTACATAAACTAGAATAAAATTAGAGCATGAATCCTCAACAAGATATAACACATTACAGCTTCCTTCCTCTAAATTTTGGAACCTTGTACCTTTTGTAGCATCAAATCTTCTAGGGTTTCTATTTTCCCCCCTTTCTCTACTACTCAAAGGGTTCTCAAAAATGGTCATAAATAGAAAATAATAAAAATTAGTCTTATGAAAATACTAAAAGGGATCTTGACCAGTCTTAATCATAAATATTTTACATTCATAAATAAATTTGATGTGTTTATGCATAGTAGAAGGAACCGCCCCCATAGCGTGAATCCTGTAATATCAAAAATTGCATACCCTTGCAATTTCATGCTATGTTTTGGGATTTCTTTAGTGTTCATTCCCTTAGCATGTTTTAGGGATCATTTTAGCCAAGCCTTAGCCTTTCCCTCACTATATTGCAAAATTTCTCTATCAAATTATTATTCTTCTCACTATCCTAGGATCACGTGCTAAATCCTAAGCAATTTATCTAGGACACTAGTATGATGCATGGACATCTATGTGATGCACTAGCATCCCACGAGTTTTTAAAAATTTAAAACATTGTTTCCTACCTAAATACCTACTATCCCCTATTGTAATGCATGTTTGTTAGAAAAATACCTTCAGCATCCGAATCTAACCCTTCAACTTCCAAGAAACCTTTTTGGAAACCTATCTTTGGTTAGCTTATTCTCAAACCAAAAAAAATCTATCTTTGGCTATCTTATCTCTATTATGCTTGGCTACACACTCCATTGTTAAAAATTGTTGAAGTTACATGCTGTTGGATTTTCATTGGCAAATCCGAAGAGTTCACCTCTTTCCTTCTATATCATCTATTGGTAATATTGTTCTTGTTTCTATTTTTAGTAATATTGATGCACTCTTTCTATTGTGTTTCCATTCTCTATTGGAAAATCTCTTAGTGACCATAGACACCCTTTTATTCTATCATACACACACTAGGGGGTGATCCCACAATAGTGGATTACACTTTTTGGCCAAACTTGACATTGAAATGAACATTTTGAACTAAATCTTCAATTTTGGACACCTATAGCTGCTAAACCGTGAGGAATTTGAAGATGATGCAAACTAGTGATTTGTGAAATTTTGTCTGTAGATTCTAAATATATAGTTTTTAAATTTTTTGGAATCAAATTGTATTTATTTTTCCATCTCCTTTGATAACTAGTTTTTAATAGTAAACACCATTTTTTAACAGTAATGTGTACTATAAAACACAACTTTTTTTTATGAATGATAAAATTCTAATTTTTTGAATTTAGATTTGTAACTACAATATCTAGAGGATGCATTTGGTTTCATAATGTTTTATTGAATTTTTTTTAATTAAGTTTTGAAGTCAAACCAATTACAATTTAGACATAGGTGTACTATAAAGAGCATAGCTTTTTTTGTATGTATCAGAATTCAAATTTTTTTTGTTGGATCAAGGACATGAATACCAAGAGGATGGATATTTTTTAAACTTTTATTTTGGTAATGTACTATTTTTCCACATGTGCAGAACAGAGAGCTTGATTTTCAGTGAAAAACCTATGTTTAATTAAACTAAAAAAATGTATAATAAAACCAAAATATATTAAAACTATAGTTGATGGAGAGATCGTTTCGAGACTATAATCCTGTAGCTGGGTTTGTCAAGTTGATTCCATTTTGATCCTCAACCTGAGCCTCGAAACCCAAAAATCTGCATAAAATTTCAACTAGAGGAGGCAAGGGAAAAATAAGGGGGTTCTAATGAAGGGGGGTTCTAGAGAACCCCTTGAAACCCCTTCTAATGAAGGGGGTTCTGGCAAAGGGGGCTTCATTCAAACCCTATAAAATAACATTAAAAAATCAAATAACATTAAGGGGTGTTTGCTCGAACCCATTATTTTATTAAAAAAATTGGCCAACAGAAAGTGAGTTCGCTTGAATGGGGGTGTTTGAGCATGTATACACCTAAAATTGGCTTAGGTTGAATTAAGTAAATATTTTGATATTTATCTTAATTCTTATTTTCTTCTGTCAATTAAATAAATATTATGAGTTTATTTGATTGTTTCATTATCCCATAATTAAATAAAATCATTTTATTTAATTAAATTCCCTAAATTCTTCTAATGTCTCAAGTCCTAAATCTACCTCATCAATCCACCTCATCTTTCCACCTCATTTCTTCCACCTCACCATGTGGCACATATAATTAAATATTCTTAATATTTAATTAGCTAATATCCTCAATTATCCAAAATTAAATTTTTAATTCAATTATCCCCCACTATCCTCCACTAATTGAATTTTTAATTCAATTGTCCCCCACTATCCTCCACTAATTGAATTTTTAATTCAATTATCCCCCACTTGTTGCAAGTATGAGGTGAGCCAGTGTTGTCATTGATGTCAACATACTCATATTGCATTGACAAGAAGGATTTGATGAGCTGTGTGCTGAGGATATTGAGAAAATTAGCCTCAGTCAGGAACAGTGAAGAACAGTGATGAGAAGAAGGTAAATGTACTGTATAGGATGAGAACCAGAGGATGCGGATTAAAGGGTTAGTAGATATGAGTCTTGAGATGCTTCAGTTAAGATTTCAGAGGTCCGCATGAAGATCTGAAGGAGTTGTGGCTGTCGGTATAGAACCGGTTCCGGCAAGTATCCAGAGGTGACAGAGGATCACAAAAAGGTCCGGTGAGGTCCGGAATTGTATTATCCTAATCTGCGGACTGGACGGAGTGTTTGGGATGTCCTTGTGATGTGTCATCCTGATTTGTGTATGATTTAGAGGTCCGGAAGTACCTCTTGCATTATGACAGTGGCGACAGACTGTGTTCTTGAAGTTCCGGATGAGGAAGACAAGAGATCCCAGTAAGTAGAGGAAGTGCGGATGTATCCGGACATTCAGACAGGCTTGTGAAGGTTCTTGGATCATGTTTAGGTTGTGTTGTTGGTCCGCATTGATGGTAGAGCCCGGAATTGAAGTTATTCTTCCGGATGAAGTTCTTGCTCTGTTTAGCCGACCGGATGAGTTGTTCATCCTGCGAATGTTCTTGTGATGGCCGACCGGATGTGTTATTCATCTTGCGGATACTCCTATGGTTGTTTGCCAACTTAGATGTTTGTTCCTAAGTTGATGTCTTGTATAAATAACGGTTTGTGAGTTCATTTTAAAGTGTGTGGTGTGTGGATGAGAGTGGCATAGCGAAGAAACGTGCGAAAGGCAGAGCAGAGATTTTGGGCTTAATTGGAACTGATCCGGACATGGTAGAGATGTCATTCTCCAGTTCAAGACTGTGATTTTTATCACTTTGTAGACAGTGTGTCTCCTTGTAGGCAGTGGGCCTCTTTGTGAGCAGTGTGCTCGGGCAGTGAGCCCTTATTGGCATGTGCCATTCATTTTTCTTTATTCTTCTAACAGAGAATAATTCTTGGGTTAATCACCCCGTGGTTTTTCCCTTAACCGGGTTTTCCACGTCAAAATCTTGGTGTTCAATGTGTTGATGCTTATCTGCTCTTGTGTTCATGTATTATGCTTCCATGGATGATTATTTGATATGCTGCTAACTAAACAACAAAGAATCAAGTGTTTGAAAAAGAAGAAGTTTTATACAACTGATTCACCCCCCCCTCTCAGTTGTATGCCCTAGATCCAACAATTGGTATCAGAGCTGAGTTCCTCTGATAGGAGCTTAACCGCTTGAGGAGATCCAGGATGTCGTCATACAAGAAGGATAGTCTGAAGTTCGATGGAACCAACTTCACTCTCTGGAAAGGTCGCATGAAGTGTCACTTGGAATGTATGGGAAAAGCATACTTGGCTATGATTTCAAAACCATATGTACCTCCACAAGGTGGTCCGACAACTCTGAATGAAATCATGGAAGCTGAAAACAATCTGCGGACCAAGGAAGCTCTTCTAAGCGCATTGAATGACTCAGATCTCTCGAATGTCATTGACCTACCAACTGCATATGAGATCCTAACTAAACTGGAACTTCTGTATGAAGGAGATGAGTTTGTCAAAAGTGCAAGGTTGCAAAGTCTGAAAGGTAAATTTGAAAGATTGAAAATGAGAGATGATGAAAACATCACTACCTTTATGCCAAGAGTAAATGAGCTGGTATGTGGAATCAGAAATGCTGGTGGAACTTTAGATGAAAATGAGATTGTCTGCAAAATCCTAAGATCCCTTCCTGCTGCCTACAAAATCAAAGTTGCTGCCATTGATGAATTCAGAGCCCACACAACTGTCACAAGAGAACAACTGGCTGGCAAACTAGCTGCATTTGAAATGACCGAGTTTGGAGATGATCCTCCCAAGACTGAATCTACTTTCAAAGCCAGTGCCTATGTGAAAGGCAAACAGAGATTTGATCCGGGTGAAAACTCATCAAGGAAAATGTCATGGTATGATCAAGCAAGAAGAGACATGGAAGAAGAAGAAGCAGAAACAGCTCAACTTGAAGCCCTCATTGCAAAGAGACTGCCAAGAGGATCCGGTAAGTATGAAGGAAAACTACCCTTTAAGTGTTTCAACTGCAATAAGATTGGTCATTTTGCCTCAAGATGTCCGGAGAGATCTGCAAGATCTAATACTCACAGACAAAGGTTTCAAAAGAATTGCTATTATGTTCATGAAGAAGATGACAATGAAGGAGTAACAGATGATGAATCAGAACTAGGAAGCAAATCCGGAAATGAGTGGGTGTTTATAGCCATCAAGGAAGAAGATTCAATACTCTCTGAATCTGTCAATCACAAAGTTGTTGAAAAAGTCTTGGCTGCTCAAGTGGAAGAAAAGGATGATTGGGTTATTGACAGTGGATGTTCTCACCATATGACTGGTGACAAGAATAAGTTCTTAGATTTGGAAAGATATGAAGGAGGAATGGTAAAGTTTGGTGACAATTCTGCTGGCAGAATCAGAGGCAGGGGAACTATTTCCTTTGATGGTAAGAGCAAAACAGGAAATGTACTGTATGTTGAAGGATTGAAGCACAATCTTCTCAGCGTTGGTCAGTTAGTGGACAAAGGCTATGATCTCCGGTTCAAGAATGGAAAATGCAGAATCTTTACAAGCTCCGGAACTGAAATTGCATCCGGTACTCAGACAAAAGGTAACATCTTTCATCTGGTTGGTTCAAACAAAAGTTGTTTGTTTGTTCAAATTGATCAGAGTTGGTTATGGCATAGAAGAATGTGTCATGTAAATTTTGATAACATCATCAAGATAAGCAATACTCAGGCTGTGAGAGATCTTCCAAAATTGATGAAACCTACAAATAGTGTGTGTAAAGAATGTCAGTTAGGTAAACAAAGCAGAGTCTCTTTCAAAAGCAAAGATCAGTCTTCTACCGGATTGTTGGAATTAGTACATACTGATCTATGTGGTCCGACAAGAATCAAGAGTCTGCAAGGTGATAGATATTTCATGTTGTTAATTGATGATCATTCCTGGATGATGTGGGTTACCTTTCTAAAAGAAAAATCAGAAGCTTTTGAGAAGTTCAAAATCTTCAAAGCTATGGTGGAGAATCAAACCGGATTGAAACTAAAGTGTCTAAGGTCTGATAGAGGTGGTGAATTTACATCTGGTGAATTCATTGACTTTTGTGAGAAACAGGGTATAAGAGACAGTTGTCTGCTCCTAAGACTCCACAGCAGAATGGAGTAGTTGAGAGAAAGAACCGGACCATCCAGGAAGCTGCTAGGACAATGATGTTGGAAGCAAATGTTCCTCAAATGTTTTGGAAAGAAGCTATCAGCATCGCAGTCTACACTCTCAATCGAGTTCAAATCAGAAACAACACCGGTAAGACCCCCTATGAACTCTGGTTTGGCATCACTCCTACTGTGAAATATTTCAGAGTGTTTGGTAGCAAGTGTTATATTAAAAGAGATGAAGATCTAGGAAAGTTTGATGCTAGAAGTGATGAAGGAATTTTCTTGGGTTACTCCACTCAAAGCAAAGCATACCGGTGTTACAATAAGAGATTGAGGAAGATGATAGAAAGCACCAATGTAAAGGTTGATGAAGGAATTGAGAAGCCTTCAAGATTTTATGAGTTTGATGAAGATGACCAAGACAGTGTTCAAGGACCTCAATCCTCTCCGGTGAGACAGAGTCAGCCTGATCCGGTAAATCAGGAAGAAGAGATAAGTCTGAATGAGCCTGATCAAGAAGCAGCAGTGCAGGATACTCCCAAAATCCCAAGGTATGTAAAACTGAACCACTCTGAAGATCAAATCATAGGTGACAGAAGCAAAGGTGTACAAACTAGAAGGAATGTTGCTCAAAATCAGAATGAATGTTGTCTGATTTCAAAGATTGAACCTAAAACAATAAATGAAGCCTGCAATGATGAAAACTGGACCAAAGCAATGGAAGATGAATTGATGCAAATTGAGAAAAATCATACTTGGGATCTTGTTCCCAGACCTAGAGACAGGAATGTAATTGGAACCAAGTGGGTCTTCCGGAACAAACTAAATGAAGCTGGTGAAGTAATCAGAAACAAAGCTAGATTGGTCTGCAAAGGCTACTCTCAAATAGAAGGAATTGACTTTGAAGAGACTTTTGCTCCGGTGGCAAGAATTGAAGCAGTCAGATTACTTCTTGCATTTGCTGCCTTCAAACACTTCAAGGTATATCAGATGGATGTCAAGTCTGCCTTCCTAAATGGTGATCTGGAAGAAGAAGTTTACATTGAACAACCAGATGGTTTTCAATTGTCTGATAATGATGATATGGTCTGCAAGCTGAAGAAAGCTTTGTATGGATTGAAGCAAGCCCCAAGAGCATGGTATGAAAGGTTGGATAAGCATCTTGTGCAGATTGGATTCAACAAAGGTACTGCTGACAGTAACTTATATTTCAAAATTGATCATGAAAATATTTTAATTGTTGAAGTGTTTGTGGATGATATCATTTTTGGAGGAAGAGATAATATGTGCAAAACTTTTGCAAATCAGATGAAAAGTGAGTTTGAAATGTCTATGCTTGGTGAAATGAATTTCTTCTTGGGTCTGCAAATTACTCAAACAAAAGAAGGGATCTTCATTTCTCAGACCAAATATGTGAAAGAATTGTTAAAGAAATTTGGTATGGAAGACTCAAAGCCTATGAACACTCCTATGGCAACCGGATGTAAGTTAAGCAAAGATGATGATTCTCCAAAGGCAGAGCAGACAAAGTATAGATCAATGATTGGTGGATTGTTGTATCTCACTCAAACTAGACCAGATATAATGCAGGATGTTGGTCTTGTGGCAAGATTCCAGGCTGATCCTAGAGAATCTCATGTTATGGCAATCAAAAGAACTTTTAGATACTTGAAAGGAACAGTTGAGTATGGTCTATGGTACCCTAGAGATCCAGACTTCTCTCTTCATGCTTACACAGATGCAGACTGGGCAGGAGATGTGGATGACCGGAAGAGCACTAGTGGTGGAGCATTCTTTTTGGGGAAGAGATTGGTTTTCTGGCTAAGCAAGAAATAAGATGCAATATCTCTGTCTACAACTGAAGCAGAATACATTGCAGCAGCAGGTAGTTGCACTCAAATCTTATGGATGAAGCAGATGCTAAGAGACATCAAAGTTGAATATGAGAAGCCTATCACAATTTTCTGTGATAATTCAAGTGCAATTAATATCTCCAAGAATCCGGTATTGCATTCTAAGACTAAGCACATATCTATTAAATTTCACTTTTTGAGAGAACAAGTAAACAAGGAAGAAGTCAGATTGGAGTATGTTCCCTCCAAGGATCAGATTACAGATATCTTTACAAAACCTCTTCCCAAAGACTCTTTTGAATATCTCCGGGAGAAGTTAGGGGTCATGGCCCCTTCGGTGATGAACTAAGATGCACTGATGTGCATCAGTCCGGTGGCTATCACAGTCATATCTTGTGATCCGGACTAATGGGGAGCTGCAACTAAGGGGGAGCAGCTGGTATGATTCTGATGTATGAGAATTGCAAGTATGAGCCCTTTGCCATTGATGTCAAAGGGGGAGAGAAGACATGTGAAAAACAAGTGGTTGATGATCAAAGGAGGAGCAGTAAAGGAAGAGAAGACATATGAAAAGTTGAAGTTCTTGTCTTAATGGTTTTTCACATCATATGTTGCCATCAATGACAAAGGGGGAGATTGTTGCAAGTATGAGGTGAGCCAGTGTTGTCATTGATGTCAACATACTCATATTGCATTGACAAGAAGGATTTGATGAGCTGTGTGCTGAGGATATTGAGAAAATTAGCCTCAGTCAGGAACAGTGAAGAACAGTGATGAGAAGAAGGTAAATGTACTGTATAGGATGAGAACCGGAGGATGCGGATTAAAGGGTTAGTAGATATGAGTCTTGAGATGCTTCAGTTAAGATTTCAGAGGTCCGCATGAAGATCTGAAGGAGTTGTGGCTGTCGGTATAGAACCGGTTCCGGCAAGTATCCAGAGGTGACAGAGGATCACAAAAAGGTCCGGTGAGGTCCGGAATTGTATTATCCTAATCTGCGGACTGGACGGAGTGTTTGGGATGTCCTTGTGATGTGTCATCCTAATTTGTGTATGATTTAGAGGTCCGGAAGTACCTCTTGCATTATGACAGTGGCGACAGACTGTGTTCTTGAAGTTCCGGATGAGGAAGACAAGAGATCCCAGTAAGTAGAAGAAGTGCGGATGTATCCGGACATTCAGACAGGCTTGTGAAGGTTCTTGGATCATGTTTAGGTTGTGTTGTTGGTCCGCATTGATGGTAGAGCCCGGAATTGAAGTTATTCTTCTGGATGAAGTTCTTGCTCTGTTTAGCCGACCGGATGAGTTGTTCATCCTGCGAATGTTCTTGTGATGGCCGACCGGATGTGTTATTCATCTTGCGGATACTCCTATGGTTGTTTGCCGACTTAGATGTTTGTTCCTAAGTTGATGTCTTGTATAAATAACGGTTTGTGAGTTCATTTTAAAGTGTGTGGTGTGTGGATGAGAGTGGCATAGCGAAGAAACATGCGAAAGGCAGAGCAGAGATTTTGGGCTTAATTGGAACTGATCCGGACATGGTAGAGATGTCATTTTCCAGTTCAAGACTATGATTTTTATCACTTTGTAGACAGTGTGTCTCCTTGTAGGCAGTGGGCCTCTTTGTGAGCAGTGTGCTCGGGCAGTGAGCCCTTATTGGCATGTGCCATTCATTTTTCTTTATTCTTCTAACAGAGAATAATTCTTGGGTTAATCACCCCGTGGTTTTTCCCTTAACTGGGTTTTCCATGTCAAAATCTTGGTGTTCAATGTGTTGATGCTTATCTGCTCTTGTGTTCATGTATTATGCTTCCATGGATGATTATTTGATATGCTGCTAACTAAACAACAAAGAATCAAGTGTTTGAAAAAGAAGAAGTTTTATACAACTGATTCACCCCCCCCCTCTCAGTTGTATGCCCTAGATCCAACACCACTATCCTCCACTAATTGAATTTTTAATTCAATTATCCTCCACTCTTCCACTAATTGAATTTTTAATTCAATTGTCCTCCACTAATTGAATTTTTAATTCAATTATCCTCCACTCTTCCCAAAAATAAATTTTTAATTCATCCACTATGAATAAAAGATTTACTTTTATTCCTAGCCCTTGATCTCAACTCTTGATCCTCACCCTCCATTCCTTTTTCAAAAATCTATAAATGAAACCCTCACCCAAGCCATTGCACACACACTTCATCTTGCACAATCATTATGCCCAAATTTCTCTCATTCTCTTCTTCATTCCATTTTCAAGTGTCCTCCATATTCATGTGTTTGAAATTCACATTCAACACAAACAGGTATCTGGTGCAGGAGCACCCCTACAAGACAGGATATAGGTTCATTGTCCGCATGACAGGACATTAGTCTATTTTTAGCATGTTTGACTTCATAATGTAATAAGGTCCATTGGACCAATGCATATGTATTAGATCAGCCTAGGAGAGTGTGCAGGTAGTTAGAGCTCGTGATCAGGTAGTATGAGCTGTTTTCTCCCAGCCGCTTGGAAGCTCCCAGCCGCTGGGAATCGAGTTGGTAGTACTCGTAGGATATTGCTATAAATAACTCAGATCAGTTAGGGTTTGATATCATATCATATCATATCAGAGTAATAGTTGTGTTATGTTGTACTGGTGATTGAGTGAGATCCAGAGATCAGTCCAGACATTGTGAAACATTGTTGTAGAAACAGGACATTTGTGGTTCATCTAAATAAGATCTCATCAATTGCATTATCTGGTTTATCAGCTGTTTATGTTTTGATCTCTGTTCTGATTACAGGTTAATGGATTCTTTCAACCCTTCCACCGGTTGATTCTGTGAATCGGTGGAATGGTCATGCATGTTAGTTTAGGTTGTATTTTAGTTTTCTGTTTATGCATTTCATTGTGTGGGAGATCGATTGGTAGCATGCTGTGAATCAACCTAGCATCCTCATGTGCTAGGGTTTAGGAAGATAAACTGTTAAGTTTTGATCTGAAGGTGATCCGGCCCGATCATCATGTTTTCTTTGTGAAATTGTGCGGTTCTGTGAGTTCGCATGCAGCTGATGGATATACAGGGATCTGCATGTGTTTTTCCAGATGGAGTGAATCGCATCGACATCTGCGAGTATATCACTATCTGGATCGGGTTATGAAGCTGACGAAGATTGCATGTTTCAAGTGCATCAGGATGATATAGGTTGGATATATACTCAGTGTGTATATCATCGTCAGGATCATCTTTCGTGTGTATCCATCGTCCACATATCGCTATCGCATGCAGAAGTGAAAGTTCACTTTTTGGCTAAGGACCGGAAAGGTCATCATCAAGATATTGAAAAGATCACCGGATATTCATTATCATGTTGCGGAGGATATAAGTGTCTTATATCCTGTTGACATCATCATCAGGTGCATTGACATCATCATCAGGTGCAAGTGACGTCATCGTCATCAGGATATTGCGAATATCACCCTATGCAAGTTTATCCTGCTGTCGCTAAGTGTTTTGGCATCGGCGTAAGGCATCGGCATAAAGTTTGGTTAACATCATCAGGATGTTTCAATATGACCGGATAAGTCATATCCTGATGCTGTTGTTTGAGTAGTCGGATATCGGGGTGACGTAAGCATCGCGGGAAAGGTGCTTGAAGTTGTCGTCATCAGGATATATGGGAGGAACCGGATATTTTATTTCCTGCTGATGAAGATTATATCGAACGTCATGATGATGAAGATAGAGTTTGGTGGTAAGATGAACAGTGAACATCAGGAGGATGTTTGCGCTTGTCGAATGTGATGATGCTGCTGACAGGCGAAGGGCGAAAGGCGATAAGGAAGTGAACAGTAGTTAGCAGGAGGATATTTCATGCCTCTTCGAAATATGATGATGCTGTCTGTGTTAGCAAGAAATATGATGATGATGGTAAGCTAGGATTTTAACATGCTGGTTGTGTTAATGACTCCTCCTTCCCATTTGTAAGCTTCTGTTGCGTTTTTCCTCTGCATCATAGTGGTATCAGAGCAAAGGAAGGATCTTCTGGAAAAGATCAGGATATAGTAGGATGTCAGGTGACGAAGGAACATCTGAGATGCCAGCAAGGATGAACAACGTTGAGTTGGCAGTTCTGGTGAAGAAACAGATTGCAGAAAGCAAGGCCGTGAAGGCTCAGAATCAGGAATTGAAGGATGAGTTAGAGAAGTTGAGGAGCAGAGTAGGTTCTGGTAGAGAAGAAGATAGGGAAGAAGAAGAGATCCCTAGTTGGAACGAGGAGGTCATTCCTGCAGACCAGAGACCACTGTTGAACGCCCTCAAGGCCATGGAGAGGAGAACCATGGATGTGAAATTGGATTTGCCAGTGTTTACAGGAAAGATGGAACCTGATTCAGTGATGGAGTGGATAGACTCCTTGAACAATTTCTTTGAAACAAAGGAGATACCAGAACAACAGAGGGTGAAAATAGCCCAGTCAAAAATGAAAGAAGCTGCCTTGACATGGTGGAATTTCGTCCAAGATGATAGAGTACAGGAAGGAAAGTGTAGAGTCACTACATGGAAGAAAATGATGGCATTAGTAAAGGAAGCTTATGTCCCATTGGATTACAGTATCCAATTACACAAGAGGAAGCAAAACCTGAAGCAGAAGGAGCTAGATGTCAGCTCATATACAGAAGAATTCATGAAACTTTGTATGAAAACAAAGGTAAAGGAAAGTGAAGAAGAGAAGGTAGCCAGATACCTTAATGGATTGAGGTTCAACATTCAGGAAGATTTAAGTCTGCATAATCCAGATACAGTTCAGAAATGCTTTCAGTTGGCATTGAAAGTGGAAGAGAAGTTAAAGAGAAAACAAGAACAACACAATAGAGGAAGAGGAAGACAACAAAGGGGTGGAAGAGGTCCTTTTAGAGGCAGAGGACATGGACATGGATATCAAGGAGAATCCAGTCATGACAATAGTAAGGGAAACAATAGTCAGAACCAAGGGGAAAATTATAGTCAGCAAGGAAACTTCAGAGGTAGAAGACCTTTCAGAGGAAGATCCCAGGGTAGAGGATCCATCAAATGTTATAACTGTAACAAAGAAGGCCATATAGCCAGCAGATGTCCAGAAAAGGCCACAAGCTCAACAGGAGAAAGGAGAACAAATCTGATCCAAGAACCTGATAATCAAAGTATGACAGGCTCTAATGCTTTTCAGAGTGTGAATGCTCCTAATAATTATGGATACCCAAAAAGTGGAGAGTCTCTAATGATGAGAAGAACAGTGACTACCATGAAGGTACTTGACAAAGAATCCCCTCAAAGAAAGTCTCTTTTTAGGACTATTTGCAAAGCAGGAGGTAAGGCATGTAAAGTTTTGATTGATTCTGGTTCTACTGAAAATTTTGTGTCTGAAGAAATGGTGACAAAGCTTAAGCTTAGGAGATTGCCTCACCCATCCCCATATAAAGTCTCATGGCTTACCCAAGGTCAGCAGACAACTGTAGAAGAGCAGGCTTGGGTAGAATTTCAGATTGGAGCATATAAGGATAAGTTGTTGTTTGATATTACCACGATGGATGCTTGCAATCTTTTATTTGGTAGACCATGGAAGTATGATTTGAAGGCACAACATGATGGTGTTAGAAACACCTATACAATCACTAAAGATGGTAAGGATATAAAGTTACTACCATTGACAGAGAAGGAGGAGAAATCTAAAGGAAAAGAGGTGAAGGTAATGCTGATGGAAGGTAAACAGTTCATGAAAGAAGTAGCAGCAGAAGGTGCAGTTGCATATGCCCTAATCCCATGTATGAGGGTGAATAAAGAATAGCAGCAAGAAGTCAATGAAGAGAAAAAGTAAAGGATCATAGACCCAGCTATCCAAGAGCTATTGGATAAGTACAAAGGTATCATCTCAGAGGGAATGCCAAGATCCCTACCACCTGTCAGAGATATTAGTCACTGCATAGACTTAATTCCAGGGTCAACACTTCCAAACAAAGCAGCCTATAAGCTAACTCCAGAACAGAATGCAGAAGTAGCTAGACAAATTGAAGAATTATTGGATTCAGGTCTGATTGGGAAAAGTTTAAGTCCATGTGCAGTACCAACTGTACTAGCACCAAAGAAGGAAGGTACTTGGAGGCTTTGCACGGATTCCAGAGCTATTAACAAGATCACAATCAGGTATAGGTTTCCAATCCCTAGGATAGAGGATTTACTTGACTGTTTGGGAGGTGCTAAGTATTTTACAAAAATAGATCTAAAGAGTGGATATCATCAAATCAGGATTAGGCCAGGAGATGAATGGAAAACAGCATTCAAAACTAATGAAGGGTTATATGAGTGGAAGGTTATGCCTTTTGGTTTATCTAATGCACCTAGTACTTTTATGAGGTTGATGAATGAGGTTTTGAAAGAGTTCATTGGTAAGTTTGTCATAGTATATCTAGATGACATTCTGATTTTCAGCAACATAAAAGAAGAACATCTCAGACACATAGATTTGGTTCTTAAGAGGTTACATGAAGAGCAGCTAATGATAAATTTAGACAAGTGTTTGTTCATGCAAGAGGAGATCACATATTTGGGTTTTGTCATTTCACAAGGAAAGTTACAAATGGATAAGGAGAAGGTAAGTGCCATATTGTCTTGGCCAACCCCAAAGACTATGAATGATGTCAGAAGTTTCCATGGGTTAGCAACCTTCTACAGGAAGTTTATAAGAGGGTTTAGTCATATTTGTGCACCCATGCTTGATACCATCAAAGGAGGACAGAAGTGCAGATTTGTTTGGACTCAAGGAGCAGATGATTCTTTTGAAACATTGAAGAAGAAGGTGGCACAGCAGCCAGTCCTTGCACTTCCAGACTTTAACAAAATCTTTCAGGTGGAATGTGATGCCAGTCACATGGCCATTGGAGCAGTACTCAGCCAAGAAGGTAGACCTATTGCATTTTTCAGTGAGAAGCTCAATGATGCTAAAAAGAGGTATTCCTCATATGATTTGGAAATGTATGCTTTAGTCCAGTCACTCAAGAAATGGAGGCATTACTTGATGCCAAAGGAATTCATAGTATTCACAGATAACCAGGCTCTGAGTTTCATAAATAGCCAGGAAAAGCTGAATCACAGACACATGAAATGGGTAGAAACCTTACAAGCGTTTACTTTTACTTTGAAGCATAAGAAAGGAGTCAAGAATAAAGTTGCAGATGCTTTGAGCAGGAGAATTCTAACAGTCAACCAGATTCAGTTAGAAAGTGTTGGCATTGATTCACTAAAGACCATGTATGAGACTGATGAAGATTTTGGAGAGATATATCATGTATGTACTTCTCTTGGAGAGAAATATCATGCTGAATTCTCTGAATTTTTGATTCAGGATGGATTGTTGTTCAAAGGTGGACAGTTATGTATTCCAAGGTGTTCTATGAGGTTAAACATCATTAAGGAGAAACATTGTGGAGCTATGGCAGGTCATTTTGGTCTAGATAAGACTCTTGATCTTGTCTGAAGACATTACTTTTGGCCTAAGTTACAATCAGATGTCAGAAAGTTTGTAGAGACATGTGTGATATGTCAGAAAGCTAAAGGCAGGTCGACTAATGCAGGTTTATATCAGCCCTTACCCATTCCTTCCAGACCATGGGAAAGCATAAGTATGGATTTTGTCTTGGGTTTACCAAGGACAAGGAAAGGGTTTGACAGTGTTTTTGTTATAGTGGATAGATTCAGCAAAATGGCACATTTCTTGCCATGCAAAACCACTGCTGATGCTTCATACATTGCAGATTTGTTTTTCAGGGAGATTGTCAGGATCCATGGATTGCCATTGAGCATAGTGTCAGATAGGGATGTGAAGTTTATTGGTCACTTCTGGAGAACTCTTTGGAAGAAACTTGGAACCAATTTGTCTTTTTCCTCTGCATACCATCCTCAAACGGATGGACAGACTGAAGTAGTGAACCGTTCCTTAGGAAATTTGCTTAGATGTTTGACAAAACAACATGGAGAAAAGTGGGATAATATTCTATCTCAAGCTGAATTTTCCTATAATGATACTGTCAATAGGAGCACAGGGAAATCACCTTTCCAGATAGTTTATGGTATGCATCCAAGAGGAATTTTGGAATTGAGAGATCTACCTATAGTAGACCCTATTAGTGCAGAAGGAGAAGCTTTTGCAGAAGCCATAAAAGAGGTTCATGATCAAGTCAAGACCCAACTGCAACAAACCACCTTGAAGTATAAGGAATATGCTGATAAAAAGAAGAAGGATGTTCAGTTTGATGTTGGAGATTTGGTATGGGTTCATTTGAAGAAGGACAGACTTCCTAAGGGAAAATAGACTAAACTTATGCAGCAAAAAGTTGGACCATGTCAGATCTTGCACAAGCATGGACAGAATGCTTATGAGATACAACTCCCCCCTGATCTTGGTTTGTCCCCTATATTCAATGTCTGTGATTTAACTCCATACAAGTCTTCTCTAGATGTAGATCAGGATCTCCTACAGGATACAGTCCATGATAACATTCCCAAGCATGATCCTCCACAGTTGCAGAAGGTTTTGGACACCAGAGTGGTCAAACAGACCCGGAACAAACAGTACTTGGAGTATCTAGTCTCTTGGAAGGGAAAACCTAATTCTGAAGCAGTCTGGATGACTGAAGAGTAGATCCAGAAACATGGTGCAGATCTTCATACTCTCATCTCAAGTGGACTTGAGATTTCTTCTTCTGGGGAGTATGGTGCAGGAGCACCCCTACAAGACAGGATATAGGTTCATTGTCCGCATGACAGGACATTAGTCTATTTTTAGCATGTTTGACTTCATAATGTAATAAGGTCCATTGGACCAATGCATATGTATTAGATCAGCCTAGGAGAGTGTGCAGGTAGTTAGAGATCGTGATCAGGTAGTATGAGCTCTCTTCTCCCAGCCTCTTGGAAGCTCCCAGCCGCTGGGAATCGAGTTGGTAGTACTCGTAGGATATTGCTATAAATAACTCAGATCAGTTAGGGTTTGATATCATATCATATCATATCAGAGTAATAGTTGTGTTATGTTGTACTGGTGATTGAGTGAGATCCAGAGATCAGTCCAGACATTGTGAAACATTGTTGTAGAAACAGGACATTTGTGGTTCATCTAAATAAGATCTCATCAATTGCATTATCTGGTTTATCAGCTGTTTATGTTTTGATCTCTGTTCTAATTACAGGTTAATGGATTCTTTCAACCCTTCCACCGGTTGATTCTGTGAATCGGTGGAATGGTCATGCATGTTAGTTTAGGTTGTATTTTAGTTTTCTGTTTATGCATTTCATTGTGTGGGAGATCGATTGGTAGCATGCTGTGAATCAACCTAGCATCCTCATGTGCTAGGGTTTAGGAAGATAAACTGTTAAGTTTTGATCTGAAGGTGATCCGGCCCGATCATCATGTTTTATTTGTGAAATTGTGCGGTTCTGTGAGTTTGCATGCAGCTGACGGATATACAGGGATCTGCATGTGTTTTTCCAGACGGAGTGAATCGCATTGACATCTACGAGTATATCGCTATCCGGATCGGGTTATGAAGCTGACAAAGATTGCATGTTTCAAGTGCATCAGGATGATATAGGTTGGATATATACTCAGTGTGTATATCATCGTCAGGATCATCTTTCGTGTGTATCCATCGTCCGCATATCGCTATCGCATGCAGAAGTGAAAGTTCACTTTTTGGCTAAGGACCGGAAAGGTCATCATCAAGATATTGAAAAGATCACCGGATATTCATTATCATGTTGCGGAGGATATAAGTGTCTTATATCCTGTTGACATCATCATCAGGTGCATTGACATCATCATCAGGTGCAAGTGACGTCATCGTCATCAGGATATTGCGAATATCACCCTATTCAAGTTTATCCTGCTGTTGCTAAGTGTTTTGGCATCAGCGTAAGGCATCGGCATAAAGTTTGGTTAACATCATCAGGATGTTTCAATATGACCGGATAAGTCATATCCTGATGCTGTTGTTTGAGTAGTCGGATATCGGGGTGACGTAAGCATCGCGGGAAAGGTGCTTGAAGTTGTCGTCATCAGGATATATGGGAGGAACTGGATATTTTATTTCCTGCTGATGAAGATGATATCGAACGTCATGATGATGAAGATAGAGTTTGGCGGTAAGATGAACAGTGAACATCAGGAGGATGTTTGCGCTTGTCAAATGTGATGATGCTGCTGACAGGCGAAGGGCGAAAGGCGATAAGGAAGTGAACAGTAGTTAGCAGGAGGATATTTCATGCCTCTTCGAAATATGATGATGCTGTCTGTGTTAGCAAGAAATATGATGATGATGGTAAGCCAGGATTTTAACATGCTGGTTGTGTTAATGACTCCTCCTTCCCATTTGTAAGCTTCTATTGCATTTTTCCTCTGCATCAATATCAAATCCATTCTTCCTTTGTCATCTTCAACAAGCCAGCAAGCAAGGAAAGCTTCTAAGGGCTTCACAATCAGGATCAAAGAAAGATAGGCAAACAATGGAAAAGGATAGGTAAAGGAGTTTGTAAGTATATTTACTTGTGTTGGTTTTAAATCTTCTTTGCTTTCAACTTCCATTGATGTTTGGGTTTTTATTTTCATTAATTTGACTAACCTATTTTCCCATTAACAGAGTGAACCCATTTATGTGTTCTAATGAACACCCCTATTTGATTGAACCCGTCCAAAAAACATTTTCATGCCTGGACAATTTTTGTTCCTCAATATAATTGTAACCTAGCACTATTGTGGGATCACACTAGGGTATTCCTACACTTATAGATTTATTTTATTATCTGTGCTCTTAATTCCTAGACTCACATAGGATAGGAGCACACACTATTCTCTAATATCTTTATCATTGGTTGTTCGTGGAGGTCAAAAGACCAACATAGAGGCTTGACCACTCTTGGAAATCTCCTAAACAGTCCCAAACATTTTTCTTGTCCTATACTATAGGTATTTGGGAGAATAATTGATTACACAGAGGTTTGCTAGTATTTTCCCCTCTTTTCCTTTTCATTTTCTTCTTGAAATATATAGATTTAGTTACATTTCTTTATTTATTTATCCTTTCTTGTCACCTATAATATTACTCTTGTTGTCCCTATTTCTTGTTGTGTACGTGGGTTCAAAATCTAGTGAAAACTTTGAGTTTTGCAACTTTTCTAGACAACAATCATAGACTAGGACAATAGCACAAGATCTGGACTATAGCACATGGCATGGATGTCTGCATGTCACATAAGCATCTTTCATAGTGACTTACAAATTTTGGTTTCAAGCTCTTTATTTTCTACAATTTCTATTTCTATATCTAGTTTATCATTTCAGCACTTCTTTCAACCTCATTCATTCATTATTTCATTAATGTAATATGAAAGTTAGTAGTAGCTTAATTTCTATATTACATTTTGGTGAATCTATTTCTCTTACACTTAAAAATCCTTCTTTTTTATTACATTTTTCTTCCAAAATAAAAACAAAAATTTTCTTTCCTAAATAAATTTAGGGCACTGCCTTGAACCTTGTTTCATAGTCCTAAAGGAGAAAAATGGTAGCCTTTTGCCAAATTTGTCTACATATTTCTTAATCATATCCTTCTATTCTTCATAATGGACACAATACCTTCTTTTCTTACATCACTTTCTAGATTTTCTCAAAAAGTTCATGATAGTGATACTTTGTTTCATGCATATGATAGTGACTTAGCTCTTCCTATGTTGCTCTACACTCTTGATCTATCTTCGAAAACTCCAACTACTTCTAGAGATAGTTTGGGAGATGATGATATCATTGATCATTATCTTATCATGACTCTACCTTATCTTCATGCTAATGCTCTTACCCTTGGTGATGAATCATTGGTCGATGTTGACTCTTGTCTTGCATCAAATGATGAGAGAAGATATATTGAACATGTTCTTTCATCTTCTACTTCTACATCATTATTCAAGTAATTGGGTATCTGAAAATACCAAAATTGAAAAGAACAAAAAATAAAATCACCATTTTTTTGGGTGATGCAAGTTGCCCTTACACCACTGGATGCTCCTACATCAGACACCTAGGGTAATTTGAGAAGTGACCTTGTCACATCTCAGGTGTTCAAGAAAAACCCAAATGGTCAACCTCTACCTTAGACAACCAGGAAGAGTCTTTGACAGGCCTTCCTTTCCACTTAACTAGATATTCTTCATATTTCCTATTTCAGGTACTTCTTCCCACAAAACTATCTAGGATTTCTTCTATCTCCACCTTGAAGTAGATGCTCAAATAAAATACTCCACTATTCTTCTGTTGGTCCATCCTTGGTGCCACCTTCATGATACTCTGTTAAATCAGCAATGTTGATTCCACTCAATAGCTCTATGTCATAAGCATTTTATGAATCATGCTTCCTCAGGATCATGCATGGTCTAAATTTCATCATCTTCAACTTATTATATGTCCCCATTGGGAACCTTTCTTTCCTGAGGTGAACCATTACTTAATCACCAACCTTGAATTCCTTAAACTTTCACTTCATGCATAGTCTAAATTTCATCATCTTCAACTTATTATATGTCCCCATTGGAAACCTTTCTTTCCTTAGGTGAACCATTACTTCATCACCAACCTTTAATTCCTTAAACTTTCACTTCTAATCTGCCTTAGCCTTGTACTAATAATTCATTTTATTAATGTGATGTCGGACCACTACATGCAAGCCCTTCAGGTACTTTGCAAAGTCTTTTGTCTCGGCACTGCTCTTCTCTCCTCTGTCTATCTTTCTCAGCTTAGAAGCATTTCTCAAACTGCTCCCATATACAATTTGGAATGGGGATTTACCAATACTCCTATTGATAGAGTTGTTATATGCAAACTCTACCTATGGTAATATCAAATCCCATCCCTTGGGATTATCTTCTACTAAGCATCTCAGTAGGTTTCCCAAACTTTGATTCACTACCTATGTCTATCCATCAGTCTACAAATGATGTTTAGAACTAAAATTCAACTTATTCTTCAACTTCTTCCATAAGGACCTCCAGAAATACCCAACAAACTTGGTATCTCTATTTGAAACTATACTCCTTGGTAGACCATGTAGTCTAACCACCTCTCTGAAAAACAACTCTGCAATGTGAACAACATCACTAGTTTTCTAACATGGAATGAAATGTGTCATCTTTGAAAATCTGTCAACCACCACAAATATTGAATCATGCCCTCTCTATGTCCTTGGTAAACCAAGAACAAATTCCATGTTGATATCCTCCCATGGCCCCTCTGATACAGGTAATGGCTGATATAGCCCAATATTCTAACTCACTTCTTTGGTCATCTAGCATACTCTACAACTTTGCAAAAATTTATTCACATCCTGGTGCAAATGTGGCCAGTAATAATTCTCACTAACAAGAGAAATGGTCTTATCTCAACCAAAGTGTCCTACCAACCCTCCACTATGCTTCTCCTTAATCAGGTTCTCTCTCATGGAACTTCTCAAAATGCACAACTAGCTTCCTCTAAACAACATACCATATTGGATTTTGTAATCCATCCATCTCATGCTATCCAAGGTAACATGCTCCAAACAAGCTTTCTAGGCCTTTGGAAAATTTGGATCTTTAGGGTACAAATTCTTGAGTTCAAGGAACCCAATGACCACTATCTTCATCTTTGTCAATAAATTTTGTCTTCTACTTAAGGTGGCTATAACTCTATTTGACCTTCCACTCCTATGCTTCAAAACAAAAGTATAACTCTACAAAAAATAACCCATTTTAAGTGCCTTTGATTTAACTTTCCTTAACTATTAAGATACTCCAAAGCCTGATGATCAATATATAAAACAAACTCTTTCGGCAACAAATAATGTCTCCATTTCTTCAAAGCCTAAACTATAGCATAAAATTCTTGATCATAAACATAATACTTTTTCTTGGCATCATTAAGCTTCTCACTAAAATAGGCAATGTGCACTATAGCACTGCCACTAGCATTGCATTCTACCTGAAATACTTTATTAAAATCTAGAAGTACCAAAACTGGTTGCTCTGTATCTTTATGCTTTAATGTATCAAAACTCTTTTCTACTCCTCTAGTCCATTTAAACTCCTTTCTATCCCCTCTCATTATCTCAATTAGGGGTGCAAAAATGCTACTAAAATTCTAGATAATTTTTTTATAAAAACTTTCCAAACCATGAAAAGATCATACCTCTATAGGACTCCTTGGGGTAGGCCATTCAATGATAGCCCTCACCTTCTCCGGATCCATTTTAAGACCCTCAGCTAAGATAAAAAATCCCAAGTACACCAACTCCTTCCTAATGAAACTACATTTCTTCAAATTAATTAGCAACTTTTCTTCCCTCAACTTCTCAAAAACTTTTTGAACATGCATTAGGTGCTCCTTCAAAGTCTTACTGAAAATCAAAATACCATCTAAATACACAATGACAAATTACACAAAAACTCTTCTAGTACCTCATTCATGAGCCACATAAATGTGCTTGGTGCATTGGTTAACCCAAATGGCATGACTAACCATTTGTACAAGCCCTCCTTAGTCTTGGAGGTTGTCTTCCATTCATCTCCTTCTTTGATTCAGATCTAGTGATATCCACTCTTCATATCAATCTTCATAAAGTACTTGCCTCTGCTCAAGCAATCCATAATATCATCCATCCTTGGCAATTAAAATCTATACTCAATTGTAATTTTGTTGATGGATCAAGAGTATGTACACATCCTCCACTCTCCATCTTTCTTCAGTGCTAGTACTATAGGTACCAAACATGGACTTAGGCTCTCCCTTATTGATCCTTTCCTTAACATCTCATGAACTTGTCTGTTCAGCTCTTCATTCTCTACAGGAGTCATTCTATGGGTTGCCTTATTCGGCAAACTGGCTCTTGGTATCAAATCCATTTGGTGACTTATCTTTCTCGCTGACGGTAAACCTTCTGATACGTTATTAGAGACAATGTCCTAAAATTCTTCCAACAAGTCTAAGACTTCTGCTGGTACATCTTCACATTTCTCCTAGCTGATCTTAGGAATCAATGCAAAGCAATAATGCTCATGCCTCATACCATCCAAAAATTTTCCACCATCTACCAAGAAAATTCTAGCAGTAGTACATACCTTTTCTTCCACCTCCTTCAAGGCCTTCAACTTATGAAGAACTCTATCCTTTGTCAGGGAATAGGTGTTTGCATGGCCATCATGGATATCACACCTATCATACTATCATGACCTTCCCAATAGCATATGGCATGCATCGATTGGTTGATGTCACACAACACCTCATCATGGTAGTCTCCAATCTTGAACTTGACTAAACACTTCTTATTGACCAAAGCTCTATGGTCATTCTACAACCATGCAATCTGATATAGATGTGGATGCCTTCTCCTTGTCAACTTCAACTTGTTAACCATCTCCTCTAAGACAAGATTATCATTGCTTCCACTATTAGTAATAATATCACAGCACTTACCTCCACACTTGCACCTTGTGCAAAATAAACTCTTCCTCTAATCTGGTTATTTCTCCTCATTTTACAAGGTTCTTCTGACAACTAGGGTTTCTCCCCTTTCAGCATCTTCATAATGCTTAGACTATGCATCTTCATCTACATGTGCAACTCATGCATTACATTCAGGTCTTCTATTTGTCCTTCTTTGATGTTGGGGACACCCGTAGGCTAGATGTCCTTCTGCACATTGGAAATAGGTTCCTCTGAAACCTCTTTTTCTAGGTCCTTGCCTAGGTCTTCCTCTTCCTCTTTGCTCACCATTATTTTTGTCACAAGGGCAGTAGGCACTATGTCCTTTCTGATTTTGATAGTGTCTACTTCACTTTTCTTTTGATCTTAATTTTGGCCTCCATAGGATCTTCCACCAATCCTTCTAACATGGCCTCTTCCTCTTTGCCTGATTTTGAATCTTTTATTCATCTTCTCTTCCACCTTCAAATAAAACTTATATGCATCTTCTATGGTGGTTATTCTGACTAGGCTCAACTCTTGAATACTTAGCCTCAACCCATTAATATAATGGGCTACCTATTGGCAACTTGGCAAACATCAATGATAGAGACATTGCTGGTATGATAAAGTATGATTATGTTTGAAGGTGTTGTCATTGATGGAAACAAGAAAAGGAACAAGGTTGAAAGAGAGATGTTGGTCCAATGAAGAAGACTTAGTCATTTTGCCTAAGTGTTGGCAGCGTACAAAGATAGTGACAAAGAGACAATGTTTTGATTGGCACTGGTCCGCAATTGAAGATCAGGTCATGCAGTTCTGGTATGTTGTTTGTAGTCCTTATAAGATCTCATATCTAAGATTTCAGCTTTTAATAAGCACCGAAAGCATATCTTCAAGTAGCCTAAGTCCAGCATTGCAGAGAATAGAGGTAATCAAAATAGAACACTCATTTGTTTTGGTTCGCATTTTTCTGATGTTGAATATTTTGTTATGTAGTTCTAGGGTGTTGTAAACACTTGTATGAAGTATCTAAATCCAGAGCTACAGAGTCTAAAATCCAATAGAGTGACAATTTTAATCTATTGAATATTACTACATGGCTTGACAACATTTGACTGTGATAGGGTCTGAGTTCTATTGTTCCGCATTTTGCCACATGATAATATTATGTTCTATAGTTTTAAAGGTATGATCTTTGATGTCTAAGGAGTCTTGGATATGATTTTAAGCAGGTCTTGTGGTCTGTAGTGAAAGTTGTAGTCTGACAGATAGACTGAGTCAGTAACAGTCTATGTTTGAGGCCGACATGATAATTTGATTTGTGTGCGGTAAGTTCTATTGATTGGAATTTTATTCTAAGTGGTTCTATAGTTGAATTTGACATATGAGAATGTGATTCAAGTGTGAATTAGGTCTACTATGTATTTTAGTGACTAGATTTGGCCGACAAGTTACAAATTGTTTGACTACATGCTTCATCTAATTAGGCTGACCTTATATGAAGATTCTAAATATTACAGATATATATATGAGATCCAATTCAGTGTTTGGTGAATTGTGTGCAAAATGAAGGTGTGTGTATGACATGTGAAATATTGTGATTTTGTGAAGGCGATAAAAGCAGAAGAAGAGAGATCTTGTTCCCATGTAAGAACAGAGCAGTAAAACAGAGTAGTTAGAGATGAAGAGTTTTGAGACTATATTTATGTGCTTCATTGGAGTTGTAACCATGCATGTGTAGATGTAATTAGAGCAATTCAACCTAGCAGTGAGCCATCCTTCTTTCCTTCTTTCTTTCTCTAGGTAGTGAGCTTGTTTTGGTAGTGAGCCTTTCTTGCAATGAGCATTTCTTTGGGCAATGAGCCCTAAGGTAGTGAGCCTCTTGTAATTTGGTATTGATATTACATAATTATTGTGAGATAACACTCATCGTGGTTTTTTCCATTCTTGGTTTTTCCACATAAAAATCTCAGTGTTCATGTGTGATGCTTTGTGGTTGCTTCTTCTATGTTTAATTTGCTTTGTTATTATTATAGAAAATGGACTACTAGTTTAATAAGTAAAAGGTTAAATATAATACTGATTCACCCCCCCTTAGTATTCTAGCTATTCAACAATTGGTATCAGAGCCTGGTTCCTTGGAAGAAGTCTAACAGCTTGAGGAAGATCTTGGAGATTGAACACATGGAAGGTAAAAGGTATTCTACTCCTCCTAAAGAAATTGATTCAACTGAAACTATAGAAGATTGCATGTTTATCATTGAAGAAGAACTCAAGGCTGCCCTTGAAGATCTTGATAAGGTTGAAATAGAAAATAGGGATTTGAAAGATAATGTCAAGGAAGCAGATGAGTGCATCAAAAAATTGAGCGAGCAAGTCAAGAAGTTCAAAGAAAAATATAAGGAGGTTAGTGAACAATTGATATCAGCAAATGAAACCTTGAATGATCTGAAAGTGGAAGTTGTAAAAAGAGAAAAAGCAAAAGGTCTAAATCAGTTGGTGAAAAGCAAATATGAAGACTATACAAAGCTTGAACAAGAAGTTGTAGATCTGAAATAGGCATTGATTTAGGAAGACAAATTCAGAGTGAGTGCTGCCCAACTTGATAGAATACTTGCAAGTCAGAAGAGTCTTGATGACAAAGAAGGCTTGGGATTTGAGAAAGGTGAAAGTTCTAAAGCTAGTCAAGAAAAGAATGTTGAGATCAAGAAGGACAAAGGAAAACAGATCTAGAATCAAAGGAATAGACCTAGAAGACCACTAGTCAGGCAACCAAATGCTCAAAGGTACCCTTCTTTCAATGGTTATTGTAATGCATGTAATAAGTTTGGTCATAAGGCTACTCAATGTAGGAGTAGAGTGAATCAAAATGTTCCATCATTCTCTGGTCAATGCTTCACTTGCAATAAAATAGGTCAGAAAGCTAATGAATGTAGAATTCAAATAAGGAATGGTTACAACAATGGAAGGAATACTCAAACCTTCAAAGGTAACTGCTTTATATGCAAGAAGTTTGGTCATAGAGCTAGTGAATACAGAAGTCAAATAAGGAACAACTATAATAATAGAAGGAATGTTTAATCTTTCAATGGGAATTACTTTGCATGAAATAGATTTGGATACAAGGCTAACCAATGCAGATCAAGGATGAATGGAAGGAACAATGGTCAGAGAAATGTTGTATGCTTCAATTGCAACAGGCTTGGACATATTGCAAGATTCTGCAGAAGCAAGAATATGAAGGATATTTAGGCAGAGATGAAGAAATTGGTACAAAAGGCAAATCTGGTATAAATCAAGGAGATAAATAAGATTTAGGTTAAGAAGGAAGTACATGAAGTCAAGAATGAGTTCGCACCAGACTTTGGTGTAGGTTCCTCTGGGAAGTAAATTGGGAGCTCTAGCTTAGGGGGAGCTTAAATGAAAAATCTTGTTCCCCCAGCCAAAAAAGTGGTGCTAAAATTCAACATGATGGTATAAGCTAGAAAATAAGATAACATAGATTTTGAAGAAGATTCTGACATAAAAGAGCCTAATGCGGTATATTACAGAGCAATTTAGATCGACTGTGGATGGCAGAGAAAGAGTTTGACATCTTTTTGAAACCAACATTTATGATGATTAAGTTTTGATGAAAAGAGGTTAAAAGGGGATTCATTTGAAAGGAAATCACATTGTATTCAAACCCTTAAGTGTCTAAGGAGATCTGAGAAGTGAAGCTAAGGCAAATTCAAGTATTCAACGATTAGTGTGAAGAAAACCCTAATTGGAAACAAAAAGTATTTACAACACTCTCTCTTGAAAAATTTATGTGTTGAGTTAGTAAAGATGTATATCCCACAAGTTATTGAGATTACTAAGAGGTCTTGCCCTAAGTTCAAGAAGCACCCATTCAAATCAATAGAAACTAATCCAGATGGTGTATTCTCTAAAGTCCCATTTGGTGTCATGCATACTGAAAATGTTAGGGCATATATTCATGAAAATCTAGAATAATATGATCATTTAAAATTAGGGAAAATTTACTTGAATGAGTAAATCAGAGATAAATTTGAATTGAAGGAAGAATTTAGTGCTCTGCATGAGAAGAAATTATATGTGTGGATTGATTTTCCTATATTTTTTGAAAATGCTTGGGTGTGGTATGCCCTAACCAGAATCCATGATGAGTTCATATGGTTGGATATGATGCACATGATTACAAAAGATGCCATCAAAGCTATCACTAGTATGTATTCCACCAGAACAGTTCCAGCATTGAAGTATGTGAAGAATAATACAATGATGCAATTAACTGGTGCAAAAGTTGACAAGAGGGCATTAACTGTGAATGACATTGAAGATCTAGCGGTAAGTTTTGCCTCCTAGTAATTGGTTACAAGGTCTACTCCAACAGGGAGAATTTAGTCTCGTCAACTGCTATATACACAACATATGAAATAGTAAAGAACAATGCAGACTATGACCTATGTGAGTTGCTTCGGTAAAAACTGATGGAGAATCTGAAAAGGATAAAGGTTATTGTGTGAGCAAGAAAAATTAGGTTAACAAGATCAAGCATTACAATCAAAACCATCCTACCACCTACAATAAATCTATCTAAATGACACAAAATGAAAGCAAATCAAAGAACAATGTCACCTAGATTGTATGGATTCCTTGGTTGAATGTGGAGTGCTTCTCAAAAGTGAACAACCATAGTTGCCAAAGTTGCCATGATGATAGATGATATGCTCAAAGTGCCTAATGGATGCTCAATGGTTGTGATATGCATAAGATGATAATCTAGATGCTAAAGAGATTGTGTCTTCTATTAGAATGGGATGAGAGGGTGTATATATAGCTCTCAACTAAGATTAATTGACGGTGGAGAAAAATTTGCTATATGAACGGTTGGGATAATTCAAAAGGCATGGATGAATGTGTACAAGACATGTGTCCATAGGGAAAGCTTTTATTAAATGATTGATGCAGAGCTCCAAGCAATATTCTCTACTTCTCAGAACTCCACAGTCATGATGCCTCCTTCTATCGACAACACATTATACTATCGGCTTACTCAAGAATTCTCCCACAGATGTAACAGTCACTCCGATGACTTATCAAACTGTTTGACTTCCATCGCCTAGACTTCCTACTGTCGGCAAAGCTTTCTTCTCATCTTCTGATGATTTTCCTCATACCGATAAACTCTCCATCGATGACACTTTTAGTTGTCACCCCGATCGACAAGAGCACATACTGTCGGCTCAACAATATTTCATTCACCCAATGCTCTTGTTACGCCGATGTCTTCGTCCACTTTGAACATACATTGCTTGACCTCCTATGTTAGTTCTGTCTACCATTTCTGCCGATCAACACTTGTATCGCAAAACAATGTATGTTTCAACATACAATTGTAATTAACAATCAGGACATACAATCGACAACTTCCTATCATCAGTTCCACTCATTGTATCTTCAACTGCTTTGACCACTATAGCCAATCATCACTTGCATCTTATGAAATGTACATTAACAATGTACATCCCATTATACAGTCTTCGATATGCGAATGCAGGATATACACAAAATGCTTGCACATACAACTGTGATACACACACACAATGTCTGTGACATACAATTGACGTATACACAGGAAATGTATCTCCTCCCTAGAGTGAGATATACACAGGAATTGCCTACTGATATACTTTAGCAATATACACAGGACTTGTATCTTCATACATACGCAATATACACAGAAATTGTATATCCCATATGTTTTAGCATTCTATATTTGTTACATGCAATTTCAACATGCATTCACACCCGATATGCTTTGCAATATATATACACTGACTGTATAACCAACATATGATTTCAGGGTACACACAGAATGTACTCAGGCACATTAATGATATACACATTGCTTGTATATTCAGTGAACAACATGAACTTAACCTAGAAGGACTTTTATACATACCTTACTTCACAGGATATACTCAGGATGATACTCGCATACAAATGTGATATACTCACAAACTATTCCAGCATGTAATTGACGTATATACATAACATGTATAATTGAATATCATGTCAAATACCTCCTCTGTAACAAATTTCATAGTTTCTATTCTTCCATGACCATGAACAAAAAGAAACGAAACAGAAAACTATTGTACAAAGCCCATTCCACTGATTTCTCAGAAATTCACCAGTGGAATGGTTTTAATCGTGCATCTCGACAATAGAAAAACTAAATTCAATATAAAATAATTCTATATAGATACTATACACAACACAATTTGATACACAGAGTATTTACACAGAACCTCAGAATTTGTAAAATGCAACTGATAGAATTTTCTATTTCTTCATTCCAACTTCGTCTCTCCATGTCTCTAGGAACACAGGCCGATTACAGAGATTCATCCTTCTTCCACTCCTCCTCTGATTTTGCTTAACCAAGATTATAACCAAAAACCCTAACTAATCACACGACACCTGTTTGGCTTAAGACAGCAAAAAACCTGATAATACGACACATTGACTTAATCATCCACATACCCCAAATGTCTAATGATGTCCAAATTGGCTTATTGGAATGCCCAATTTGTGACCCTGATGCATATGGTGGGGTTGGTTCTCATGGTGGGCTTGGTTCTTACAAACATGAAATGTTAACACAAATATAAGATGACAACATAAAATGCATAAAACATATTACACCTTAGTCCTCTCCCTCAGATGTATATTTAGCTTATTGAAGGGGTGCTCCTGCACCAATGATTTAGTTGGCTTTTTTGGTGGAGATAAGATTGATTTTCTTAAAATAGGGTGTTTTTCTATTTTAAGAGTTAGAATTTTCTATTTCTTCATTCCAACTTCATCTCTCCATGTCTCTAGGAACACAGGCCGATTACAGAGATTCATCCTTCTTCCACTCCTCCTCTGATTTTGCTTAACCAAGATTATAACCAAAAACCCTAACTAATCACACGACACCTGTTTGGCTTAAGACAGCAAAAAACCTGATAATACGACACATTGACTTAATCATCCACATACCCCAAATGTCTAATGATGTCCAAATTGGCTTATTGGAATGCCCAATTTGTGACCTCGATGCATATGGTGGGGTTGGCTCTCATGGTGGGGTCAGTTCTTACAAACATGAAATGTTAACACAAATACAAGATGACAACATAAAATGCATAAAACATATTACACCTTAGTCCTCTCCCTCAGATGTATATTTAGCTTATTAAAGGGGTGCTCGTGCACCATACTCCCCGGGAGAAGAGATCTCAAGCCCACTTGAGATCAGAGTTTGAAGGTCAACACCATGGTTTGTGATCTAATCTTCAGTCATCCAAACTACCTTTGAATCAGGTTTCCCATGCCAAGCCACCAAGTACTCCATGTATTCTTTGTTCCTTGTCTTCTTTGTTACTCTTGAGTTTAATATCTTCTTCAAGTTTGGTGGATCGTGCTTAGGAATATCATCATCTTCTGCATCCTACAATGGTTCCTATTCTAGATCTGTATTCAACTTGTATGGAGTTAAATCACATACATTGAAAATGGGTGACAATCCAAGATCAGGAGGAAGTTGGATCTCATAAGCATGCTGCCAACACTCCTTCAAAATCTGACATGGTCTAATCTTCCTCTGCATTAGCTTGGTATATTTACCTTTGAGGAGCCTCTCCTTCAGATTAACCCATACCAAATCTCCAACATCAAATTGTACATCTCTCTTCTTCTTATCAGCATATGCTTTGTACTTCAAAGTAGTTTGTTGGAGTTGTGTCTTGACTTGATCATGCACCTCTTTGATGGCTGATGCAAAAGCTTCTCTATCTGCACTAATAGACTCTCCTATAGGTAGATCTCTCAGCTCCAAAATACCCTTGGGATGAATACCTTATACCACCTGAAAAGGTGACTTCCCTGTACTCCTATTGATAGTGTCATTATAGGAAAATTCTGCTTGTGATAGAATGTTATCCCACTTCTCTCCATACTGGATTGTCAAACACCGTAATAGATTTCCCAATGAATGGTTAACTACTTCAGTCTGACCATCTGTCTGAGGATGGTAGGATGATGAGAAGGATAAATTTATTCCAAGCTTCTTCCAAAGAGTCCTCCAAAAGTGGCCAATAAACTTCACATCTCTATCTGACACTATGCTCAATGGCAAACCATGTATCCTTACTATCTCTTTAAAAAACAGATCTGCAACATATGAAGCATCACAAGTGGTTTTGCATGGAAAGAAGTGTGCCATTTTACTAAATCTGTCTACTACAACAAAAACACTATCATATCCCTTCCTTGTCCTAGGCAAACCCAATACAAAGTCCATGCTTATGCTCTCCCACGGCCTAGAAGGAATGGGTAGTGGCTGATACAAACCTACATTAGTGGATCTCCCTTTTGCCTTTTGACATATCACACATGCCTCCACAAGTTTTCTCACATCTGACTGTAACTTGGGCCAATAGTAATGTCTCTTCACAAGATCAAGAGTTTTATCCAGACCAAAATGTCCTACCATGGCCCCATACTGTTTCTCCCTAATGATATTCAGTCTTATAGAACACCATGGAATACACAACTATCCACCCTTGAAAAGTAATCCATCTTGGATCAGAAATTCAGAGAACTCCACATGATATTTGTCACCAAAGGAAGTACATGCCTGGTATATCTCTCCAAAATCTTCATCAGCATCATACATGTCCTTCAAGGAATCAATGCCAACACTCTCCAATTCGATCTGATTTATGGTTAAGACCCTCCTGCTCAAAGCATCGGCTACCTTATTCCTGACCCCTTTCTTATGCTTGAGTGTGAAGGTGAAAGATTGTAAAGTCTCCACCCACTTCATATGCCTATGGTTCAGTTTCTCTTGACTGTTTATGAAACTAAGGGCCTGATTATCTGTGAACACTATGAATTCTTTTGGCAGCAAGTAATGCCTCCACTTTTTAAGTGATTGTACTAGAGCATACATCTCCAAATCATATGATGAGTATCTCTTCTTTGCATCATTTAGTTTCTCACTGAAAAATGCAATAGGCCTACCTTCTTGACTGAGTATTGCCCCAATTGCCATGTGGCTTGCATCACATTCTACCTAGAAAATCTTGTTGAAGTTAGGAAATGCAAGGACTAGCTGCTCTGCCACCTTCTTCTTTAATGTTTCAAATGAATCATCTGCCTCCTTTGTCCAAGTGAATCTGCACTTTTGTCCTCCTTTTATGGTGTCAAGCATGGGTGCACAAACATGACTAAACCCCTTTATAAACTTCCTATAAAAGGTTGCTAACCCATGGAAACTTCTAACATCATTCAAGGTTTTAGGAGTTGGCCAAGATAATATGGCTCTTACCTTCTCTTGATCCATTTTCAGTTTGTTATGTGAGATGACAAATCCCAAGTAGATGATCTCTTCCTGCATGAACAAACACTTTCCTAAGTTGATCATTAGCTTCTCTTCATGTAACTTTTTGAGGACCAAGTTTATATGGTTGAGATGCTCTTCCCTTGCATTACTGAAAATCAGGATGTCATCTAGATATACTATGACAAATTTTCCCATGAATTCCCTCAAGACCTCATTCATCAACCTCATAAAGGTACTAGGGGCGTTGGACAAACCAAAAGGCATGACCTTCCACTCATATAACCCCTCATTGGTCTTGAATACAGTTTTCCATTCATCTCCTGGCCTAATCCTAATCTGATGATAGCCACTCTTTAAATCTATTTTTTTGAAATACTTAGCACCCCCCAAGCAATCAAGTAAATCTTCTATCCTAGGGATTGGGAACCTATACCTGATTGTTATCTTGTTGATAGCTCTTGAATCAGTACAAAGTCTCCAAGTGCCTTCATTCTTTGGTGCTAGTACATCTGGTACTGCACATGGGCTTAAACTCTTGCTAATTAGGTTTGTCTCCAACAACTCCTCAATCTGCCTTGCTACCTCTGTATTCTACTCTGGGGTAAGCTTGTATGTTGCTTTGTTTGGGAGTGTAGATCCTGGGATCAGATCTATGCAATGGCTGATGTCCCTCAGGTGGTAGGGACCTTGGCATTCCATCAGAGATGATGCCCTTGTATTTGTCCAATAACTCTTGGACAACCGGATCTATGAACCTTTGCCTCTTCTCTCCCTTGGCTTCTTGCTACTGCTCCTTGTTCACCTTTAGGCATGGAATTAGAGCATATGCAACTGCTCCTTCTTCTACTATCTCTTTCATGAAATGTTTGCCTTCTACCATCATCGCTTTGACTTCTTTCTCTTTTGATTCCACCTCATTCTCCATCAATGGTAGCAACTCTATCACCTTACCATCCTTGATGATTGAATATGTGTTTCTAACTCCATCATGGTGTGCTTTCAAGTCATACTACCATGGTCTTCCAAATAAGAGATGCCAAGCATCCATCTTGGCAATGTCAAACAATAACCTATCCTTGTATGGTCCAATTTGAAACTCCACCCAAGCCTATTCTTCCACAACTATTTGCTAACCTCGGGTGAGCCATGAGATCTTGTATGGGCAAGGATGTGGTAGTCTTCTAAGAATAAGCTTTTCTACCATTTCAAATGACACAAAATTTTTAGTGGATCCGGAGTCAATCAGAACTTTACATACCTTTCCTCCTGCCTTGCAAGTAGTTCTGAAGAGAGACTTCCTTTGTGGGGGTTCTTTGTCAGGCACCTTCATGGTGGTCATTGCTCTCCTAATCATCAAAGATTTGCCTTTCTCAGGATATCCATAACTGTCAGGTGCATTCACACTTTGAGAAGTTTTTGAGCTTGTCACACTTTGACAATTAGATTCTTGGATCAGATTGATCCTCCTTTCTCCTATTGAACTTGTTGTCTTTCCTGGACATCTGCTGGCTATATGGCCCTCTTGATTGCAATTGTAACATCTGATAGGTCCTCTGCCCTGAGATCTCCCTCCAAATGATGGTCTTCTGCCCCTAAAGTTTCCCCTTTGATTGTAACTTCCCCCTTGGGTTTGACTGTTGTCTCCTTTGTTGCTCTCTTGGTTTGATTCACCTTGGGATCCAAATCCATTTCCTCTACCTCTGAAAGGACTTCTTCCTCCCCTTTGCTATTTCCCTCTTCCTCTACTATTCTGTTCTTGTCTTCTTTTGAATTTCTCTTCCATCTTGAGTGTCAATTGGTAGCACTTTTGGACTGTCTCTAGGTTATGTAGATTTATGTCGTCTTGGATAGCAAACCTCAATCCATTGAGGTACCTTGCCACCTTCTATTCTTCATTCTCCTTTACCTTTGTCTTGACACAGAGTTTCATGAACTCTTCTGTGTATGAAATGACATCTAACTCTTTCTGCTTCAAGTTTTGTTTCCTCTTATGTAATTGGATGTTGTAATCCAATGGAACATAGGCCTCCTTCACCAAAGCCATCATCTTCTTCCATGTTACAACTCTGCTCTTTCACCCTGTCATCTTGGATGAAATTCCACCAAGTTAGTGCAGCCCCTTTCATTTTGGATTGATCCATCTTCACCCTTTGGTGGTCTAGTATTTCCTCGGTCTCAAAGAAGTTATTCAAGGAGTCTATCCACTCCATCATTGAATCAAGTTCCATTTTGCCTGCAAACATTGGCAGGTCTATTTTCATATCCATGGTCATTCTCTCAATGGACTTGAGGGCATTAAGTAAGGGTCTCTGGTCTCTAGGAACCTCTATCTCTTCTTACTTAGGGATCTCCTCTTCATCCCTATCTTCTCACTTACCAGAATCTTCTTCCCCTTTCTCCACTCTATCCCTCAACTTCTCTACCTCCTCTTTCAAAGCCTAATTCTGAGCCCAAGTTGCTCTGCTCTCTGCCATTTGCTTTCTCACTAAGGCCGCCAACTCAGCATTGGTCATCTTTGTTGGATACTCTTGTGACCCCTCTTCATTTGACATATGGTCTTCTTCTTCTACCCAAAGGATACTCCTTTGCTCTAATACCACTTGATGCAGAGCTCCAAGCAATCTTCTCTACTTCCCGGAACTCCACAGTCACGATGCCTCCTTCTATCGGCAACACATTATACTATCGTCTTACTCAAGAATTCTCCCACAGATGCACCAGTCACTCCGATGACTTATCAAACTGTTTGACTTCCATCGCCCATACTTCCTACCGTCGGCAAATCTTTCTTCTCATCTTCCAATGATTTGCCTCATACCGATAAACTCTCCATCGATGACACTTTCAGTTGTCACCCTGATCGACAAGAACACATACTGTCAGCTCAATAATATTTCATTCACTCGATGCTCTTGTTACGCTAATGTCTTTGTCCACTTCGAACATATATTGCTTGACCTCCTATGTCAGTTCTGTCTACCGTTTCTACCAGTCAACACTTGTATCGCAAAACAATGTATGTTTCAACATTCAATTGTAATATACAATCGGGACATACAATCGACAACCTCCTATCACCGGTTCCACTCATTGTATCTTCAACTGCTTTGACTGCTATAGCCGAGCATCACTTGCATCTTACGAAATGCACATTAACAATGTGCATCCCATTATATAGTCTTCGATATGCGAATGTAGGATATACACAAAATGCTTGCACACATAATTGTGATATACACACACAATGTTTGTGACATACAATTGACGTAGACACAAGAAATGTATCTCCTCCCTGGAGTGTGATATACACAGGAATTACCTACTGATATACTTTAGCAATATACATAGGACTTGTATCTTCATACATACATGATATACACAGAAATTGTATATCCAATATGTTTTAGCATTGTATATTTGTTACATGTAATTTCAACATGCATTCACACCAGATATGCTTTGCGATATATATACACCGACTGTATAACCGACATATGATTTTAAGATACACACAGAATGTACTCATGCACATTAACAATATACGCATTGCTTGTATATTCAGCGAACAACATGAACTTAACCCATAAGGACTTTTATACATACCTTACTTCACAGGATATACACAGGATGATACTGATGCAGAGTGGCACAAGAGAAGCAACCAAGTCAACTCTTTTCTTCGCCCACTCACCCACTTCACCTAGTCTTCAACCAAAGTCACATCCAAGGGCATATGAAGGATTTGTAAACCAGACTATTGTTCAACCCTCAAGACTCCTTCCACACCTTGAGACAGGTCTGCAAACACCTTCCCCATAGTTGGTTTGATCCCCAACTCCACACAACTCTCCAACCCTTAGCCTAGTGATGCTACTAGCCCTCATAATCCAGTTTTCACAACATAACTTGACAAAACCCTGAATGACCAGACAAACAAATGGTGGATTCCAATACCCTCTATGGGACTCTAACAAACCTCCAAGCCTCCAGTTCCAATTCTACTCCAACAACTCAGAACACCCACTAGGTCACTAGGCCTAATTGATCAGTTTAGGTCTAGGTTACAAAGCAAGAGGTTTAATTTGGGGTCATAAAACTAGGACAAGGACTTGGACTACTTCCACAACACCCAAACATCAAAAAACCACCATCCATTCACTCACCCTATCAGAAATTTGTCATTTACATCAGCAAATTGCATAATTTCAGTCAAATACATAGAGATATTTGACCTAGGGCATCACTCCAAAAATCAAGGACTGTCTTTCCCGACCAAAAGCTTTTGGAATCAAGTAATATACAACCCTAGCTTGCATTTCACTGAGTGGCATGAAATTTCACTTGTTGGAATGCATTCTAGGGTGAATTTTGTATGACAAACCCTAGAAATCAGGGTTTTAGACCAGTCTGAACTAAAAATGTAATATCTCCTTATAAGAATCACTTCAAAACCTCAAACTTGTTGCATTGGAATCTAGACTCAAACTAGTTTCAAAAATTCCACATCGATCCCCTCTGCCAATCTGTATAGTCCGTACAACAACAGAAACTCAAGGAAAAATAGTCATTTTTTATTGATTTTATGCCCAAAACTCCATACAGAAACTCCTCCTGCCAACTGGAGTAAGAGAACAGCAATATCAACCCATCCAAGTCGGTATGCAACTTGCAAAAATAGTTGCAACCATCAAAAGTGGGTTGGGACCGACCAAATGTGTCATGGCACATTAACAACATTGGCATCTTGCACAAACACAAAGATTCTGATTGGTTCAACATGCCCAATGGAACTCAAACATCTACCATACCCTCTAGAACATGCCAAAACATCAGAACAATCCAATACACTCAAAAAACATCAATAGACCTTCTAGGCCTAAGTGACATAACTAGGGTCCAAATGGACTAAGAATGACTGAGGTTTATATGATTACCCCAATCATCTTGACCACACAAAAAGGGACCTTACAACCTGTTGTGCCTTGCACACACGCCCCATTCTAAACATGGGGACCCCCCCCTCTTTCTTTTTTGCTTTGGCTAGTGAGTCGTTTGGTTTTCTGATCTCTCTCTCGAAGTGGTTGTATGGTCTAAAGTATCTGTGCCCTAGATAGAATGATTGCATTGAAAAAATCACTTCAAACTTGCTAAGGTAGGGTTGTCATTTCCCCTCCAAGGTCCTTGATTTAGTATTTTGCGCTAAAATCGGTCTTAACCGACCCTTGCGCTAAAATTGACCTTAACCGACCCTTGCGCTAAAACTGGCCTTAGCTGACCTTTGCGCTGATTTTGGGTCTGTCGGACCTTTGCGCTGAAATCCCCTCCGTCCGATCTATGCGCCAAAATCTTGTCGCTCCGACCTTTGCGCTGATTCTCCCTTCGTCAGATCTCCTGCGCTAAAATTCGTTCCAACTGACATTGCGCTAAAACTTCAATCGACGACTTGGTCGGTTCCCCAAACGAACCCCGCAGGTCAGATGAGTTCGAAAACCCCACCAAACTGGTTAAGTCGGATCTCTTGGGTTCGCGCCGATTCTTCCCTCAACCGACCAGGTCGGAGACCTCCAGTTTTCCCGCCAAGTCGGACCAACTGCAAATCCGCGCTGACAGTCTGTACTCCTGAGTAATTAATGGCGGAGTGGCATGGTTTAAATAGGGAAATTAAGTGAGTTTAACTCATTTTTAATTGCGTCTTCCAAACTGCGCATCTCGAGCTCCGATCTTCACGGCCGACATCGCCCGAGCTCGAACCTGCGACCTCCCGACAAGTTGAATCTGTGCCGCCATTTACAGGTAGGGTTCTAACCCTCTGCATTCTGAGTTTCTTAAGGGTTTTTCGAAGCAAGACAAGGGAGACTGTTAGGGTTTTTATTTTTTACGTAGTGATTGCTGAAATGTGATAGTTCTAGGTTAGGGTTTGGTGAGTTGATCCCTTCAGTTTTTCAAACCCTAGAATAGGATTCTGGTAAAAGACCACAAACTAAGAGGCCTTAGGTGAATTTAGACCCTTTCAGGTCAGAGCCCTGCGAACCCCGCGCACAAAGTCGGTGCTAAGTCAGCCTTCGATCGACCTTAACAACCAAACCATCCGATCTGGTCCGA
The DNA here is from genome assembly GCA_027924645.1 of Cunninghamia lanceolata. Lineage (NCBI taxonomy): Eukaryota > Viridiplantae > Streptophyta > Pinopsida > Cupressales > Cupressaceae > Cunninghamia > Cunninghamia lanceolata. The sequence goes on from BSBN01000747.1 coordinate 3,698,546, forward strand.
CACCCCGGGATCTAGCGCCAAAACCTAGCACCCAATTACGTTGAAAACGACCTCATCCGACCCTCGCAACTAATATGTCATTCCCAATCGGGTCGGATGGTTTAGAAATGTCCGCAACTCTGAAAATTTTTTTTTGTGCTAAAACTTCCTCTGTCTGACTTTGCGCTACAATCTCCTTCGTCCGACCATGCGCTAAAATACCTTGTATCTGACTTAGTCAGACCCCGTCGAAACTCGCGCAAGTCGGACCCACCTGAATTCCACGCAGAAGAAGCCATGTTGTACCAGCAATTGTTTTGCGCCAGTTTGTCCACTGACCGATTTGTAAACCATTGGAGGTCGGACACCTCCAAATTTCACGCAAGTCAGACACCCTTGAAAATAGCGCAAATTCCGGGACGCACAGAACAGACCCTGATCCAAGGTCAGACCTGCCTCATTTTGCCGCCAAGGTCGGACAGCCTCAATTATAGCGCTTTTTCTGCTCAAGGTCGGAGAACCTCCATATTAGCGCAAACCTCTATAAATGGCCGAATTTGCTAAAGTTTCTTTAGGGAAAATTGTTCGGGGTAGGATAATTAAGGTTGTAGTGCTGTAATAATGATGTTTAGGTGAAATTTTTTTTTGCAACGTTTGATATCTCCTTGCATGCAGTGCCCTGTTTATGTTAACTTAGTTTTACTTCAAAATGCATGCTTATAATGAATGATGGATTTATGATTGGTTTATCTAATCCTAGGAGTATATCAAGGAACTTACTTGATATCAAGCTTATAAGGTTTGGTTTTGCAGATTAGATGACTGCACGAGCTCAAGCCATGAAGTACGAGTTCAAAGGGATACCTCCAGAGACCAAAATCCACTCTGGGTGGAGCAACGTGGGAGACACCGATCTGGGTCATATTGACCTAGATGATTTCAGACTCAGAGTCTTCAGACCCACTCCGACTCCTTGGGCTAAGAGACTCAAGGACAGTGGACTTGGACAAGCAGCTGCCTTCTCGACCTCCGTTCAAAGTGCAGAATTGATGGCGAGTTGTGCAGATAGATATGATATCGTATCTAGACAAATACAGACAGCTAATGGAGAAATCCTAGCTGATTTGACCCCGCCTGCTTTGGCAGAGATGCTAGATATCCCGTGGCATAAAACCATGACTATGCCTGACAGGCAAGCATCCAAGGAGGCATATAATAAAGATGTGGAGGGATGCAGGAAACATATAAACGACCATTGGGTCAAGAGCAAGAAATCCGCTCTCGTCAAGCTCCCCATAGTGTTATATAGAAGTGATTTCCACGATGAAATCGGGGATATCGTAACCTTTTTGAGCAGAGTGTATGGGTTACTGGCTGCTTCCACTTTTGAAGATTGGATGTTCATTATAATCTCAGAAGTATTGAAGGGAACCAAGTTCCATTGGTCGCAGATCCTTAGCGACAATATACATGAAGATTTCAGCAACTTCAGTGAGAAGAAGTATTTTAGATGGACATCCTACGTCGTCTATGCATTGGCAAGAATGAATCATTACGACGGATTGTCCAAGATTGGAGAAATTGGGAATGATGAAAAGACGCAGGTCAAGGTATATGAAGGCTATCCTCAGTTAACTTCATCACAATCATTGATACACTTCAAGCGGGTCAACGATGCATTTACTATGTATATAGCAAGGAAGTTGCAAGGTAATACAGCCTTGAGGATTTCAGCCGAGGCTATGAACGAAGTAGTCCAATATGGCCGGTGGTATATCCAGTTTGAAAAGTTTACATACATCAGGGTACAAGGCTTCAATGGAATGGCATATAGGTTGCCAAGATATCCCGATGATAAGACAGTGCTCCTAGAACTGTCTAGGCAACTAGTGCCGTGTGCCGAAAAGCTCAAGCACCTGCACAGAACAAATGTCCAGTTCCCCATCAAGTTTGGCAGAGGACTCTACGCGTACCCCTCCCTCGCCTTAGCTGAGTATTCGGATAAAGAGCTCCAGCTCCTGAACTTACACTATTATAATGCCAGGGCTCACTTTGACCCAAATCAAGTGATGGAGAAGTTCGTGAGCAGGAAGTTGTTTCACAAGGATCATATTGAAGATTTCTGGGCCAACTGCCCTGATGACTACGAGGTCATGAAGAGGGCGCACTCGAGGCTATCCTTGGATTTCATTAAGAAATTTCATATAATGGCAGTACCAAACCAACTACAGGATGACGAAAATATCATGGTCAGAGGCCCATGGGAGACACAATACCACCTACCCATCCCATTACCCAATTGGACGAATGCTGAAGAAAGCTCCTTGGATGTGATCATGAAGGAGCTAATTAGATTGAGTAAAGCCTGGGTCAAAGCACAACTGGGTGTCCTAAGGGGGCAAGGAGTCCAATTGACCTATACGGTAGTCGAATCAGATAAAGACTCCGGCGGAGAAGAAGATGAGCCCGTACTGGGGACAGATGATACGGAGCCAACCGGGGAGAAGGATTCAGACATTGAGGAACATGCCCCTTTGGCAACAAGGGCAAGAAAAGTGAAAAAACCTCCTGTAAGATCTCCTTGTAAGAAAGATCCACCTCCTAGGGCCACAGCTTCTAAGAGGAAGGACATGCCAGGTAGTGCTGGGGAGGCCTCCAAGGCCAAGAAGGTAAAAACAAAAGCAGCAAGCAAGGAGAGTGTTACTACCAAGGATGATTCAACTCTTTCAATCTCCCAAACCCCCATGCCCGATATAGGAACGGCTGTTTTGACTTCCACCTTCTCTACTTCTATCCCTCCTCCTTCCGTTTCATCTACTTCTCCCACCACTTCAACCGTCATTGTGCAGGAATCATCTCCTTCTGCTTCTCCTTCCTCTGACATTACTACTTCCTGCCCACTGGTAATTTCGTCCAGTGATCCCAGCAATCCTGTTTCTCCCACTCTGGCCATTACGTACCCTACCCTTTCTTCTCCCTTACCATTGCCTGCCTTCGCTAATTTGACTCAAATTAGTACTCCTTCCTTCACAATTTCTTCTGTTGTTCCCATTTCACAAATGCCTGCGGGGTCATTGGAGGTACCTTTGTTGGCTGGTATTGAGAAGGTGTGCGCGGAATTAGGATTACAAGAGCACGGAGTAGTGACTGAAAAGAGCAAGGAAGTACTGACCTGTGAAAATGATAAAAGCCCCCTCGACACGTCTGTTGGTATAGAAATAATTGATATATCTGATAGTCCCCTGAGCAAGGACCCAACAGAGGAAGTTTTGAAAATTGCACAGGAAAATGTGCTCGAAAGCTTAAATGAATTAGCCCAAGGAGAAAAGGAGAAGAGCTCTGAGCCCAAACAAGAGCCTTCCAAAGAATTGGTTGTATCAGATAAGGATGGAGCCACTGAGTTGAACAAATCTTCCGCTCCCGAATGGCTGCAGGATAGGATGGTATACCCAGAACCCCAGATTAAAGTAATGAAAATTGATTTGAGCACCATCCTATCGCAAGCTCAAAAACCTCAGAAACAGAAGAGGGTGAAGGTACAATCAAGGATCTACCAGAGCGAATCAGGCTCAAGGATTGCGGAGGTGGCTGTCCCTCCAGCTGACGTAACAAGAGATCAGGTCAGGGCGGAAGATTATGTGATATCTACAATTGACTTAGGCCCAACCACCCGTGCCCAAAGGGTGGATGATTTCAAGGGATCAGTTACGTCAATTTTGAAGCAGTTGGATAAGGACGAGATGTCCAAAAGGGAATTAAAGCACCAAAACGAGGAGCTCAGGGCATGCCTTCAATTTTTGGTAAAACCAATAGATGCAGGGGTGATATAAGGACTGTGCCTACTTTCCTATCTACAGATGAAATGGCAAAGCTGAGCGAGGTAAGATCTAAGTCCCAGGGCGTCGAGAATTGGTTGATGAGTGTTTTTGAGGTGGGATGCAACGCCATAAGTGCCTCTGCTCAAGTCCACCAACGTACAGTGGAATTGCTTAAGAAATGGAAGGATTTGCGTGATGAATGTGATTTGTTCGACGAATATTACTCTCACATGTATCCGCGAATCAAGGGTATCTGAGAGTTGCCAGCTCAAACCTTGGTCACAAAGAATATTTTGACTAGAGATAGGCTCCTGAAGGCTATTGAGTGGTATCAGCAGTTACTTCTGAGGAAAGAAACCTTTGAGCAAGTAAAGGAAGCATATAAACCCGCCGACGAAGAGCTAAGATCTGTCATATACGATATCAGTGATGCTTTGAGAAGCTGTAGGGATGAGTCTTTTGATGACTATGCTCCTTTCGAGGTCGAAAAATGCAAAGGTAAACTGCATGTTATATTATTTGAAGACACTGTGCTAAGTACAGAAGAACGGCTGGATAAAGCAAGTGACCTCAGAGCAGAATTCAAAACATTCCGCAGGGCAGAGACAGATTTTGAAAGGATATACACCAGGTTCAGTCAGGAGCTAGAGGTATTCGATTACAGAATACATCATCTGAAAGATCCAGTCCCATTTGACATCAATCCGGCACTTGAAGCATGGTTGACCTATCGGAATAAGCTGTCCAGCGGGGATAGTATCGACCTGGATAAAGAATCTTAATATTATTTGAATATTTTATTGATTCAATCCCGTCATTGTTGTAAATTTGATATATCTGGACAGTATGTGATTCATTTTTGTCTTCTTCTTACTTCCTAAATGAGTCTTTTCACTAATGTATTGAGTTGGCTAGTCAAAATGACTAGATTCGGTGTATCTGGGGCTTTTTTTCGTCTTTTTCATAAAAGACAAAGTGTAATCCGGGAATTAATGTGGGTCATTCTTGATGTAATCTGAACCGTCGGTGTTGAGTTAATCTCCACCGTCCATTTGAAGAGCTAGGGTATGCTGCTTTCTATATAAAGGGCTACCATTTCCGCTTTTTAGAAGAGAGATTTTGATGCCAAATTGTTGACTCTGTGCCATTTGAATTAATACAAAGCAAGTTTCTGCAGTATTTCTAAGAATTTGCATCTTGTGTCGATTCATTGTGGTTTTCATGGTTTGCTTCTCGCTCTCCCATAGTTAGATTAGTTGTGCTTTTATGATGTTAATGGTTTATTGCAGTATTTGATGAATGTTCCAAGTCCATACTTTTAGTTGTTTGCTGATGGTAAATAACTGTGTAAAGTTAGTCTGGGCTTATTATTTTGCGCTGAAGTTCAACTTCATTTTATGAGTTAAGTTGCGCCATTTATTGGGTATTTAACAAATGAATGTGGTCTGAAAATCTTTTGACTTCCATTGAAGATAGCACCGTTTTCTACAGCACTGTAACACCCATTTCAGTTTGGTAACTCAGAAAATTGGTTTAAAAGTCTGGAATATTTGTCTACTAAAGATAACCCTTACATTGTGAATGTCACTTAGGACTCCCTCTAAACCCCAGATCTTTTGCATTTTCTTTAAAACCCACTTTTTAGTTTTTAGAATAGAAAGTTTCAGCAGCATCTTACCTTGTCTACCAGCTGAAAATCATAATAAGACTTATGTGTATTTGCTGCCACAAACCTGAACATTTGCAGATTGCATGTAAGACCCCTTGCAGGTACAGCTAGAACATAACCATTGAGGAATTCCAAGCAAGCTATGACCTAGCTGTATTATCCTTGGAGTAGTCTTGCCTAGGGTAAGATACTTTTCAAGAGAGGTGTGAAACCAGCAATCACACCTACGTTGTTGCATGCTAAAAACACCATCAACAGAATTGGCGCTAGAAGGAGGGCCTGGCTAAAAATCAGCAAGTCTGGGGACTAGACAGAGACACACTCGATCCAGTTCAGCTGGAGACGAATTGCTATCTCTAACAGAATTCAGGAGAATAAGAAGGGATCAAGGAATACCCAGGGCTCCTCGAGCTCAGTCAGCCCCCAGAAATACTACTACAGGTCCCATTAATCCCCCTATAATGGCTTACTTTGCAGGAAATAACCAGTCCCCTCTGCTATTCAATGACTACCATGACATGCCCAAAAACCTAGACAAGTTCTGCTCAAAGTTCAGGGTACATGACCCAGACAGGACCGCAGATGAACACATTAAGATTTTTGAAGCTAATATGTTCATGTTACAAGTGCAGCATGAAGATGTGATATGCCGACTGTTCCCCTAATCTTTGCAGGATGAAGCTTACTACTAGTTTGCCAATCTCCCGGCGGCATCTATAAATTCCTGGCCAAATCTGAAGACAGCTTTTCTGAATAGGTTTCGTATGCCCACTACCCCGTCTGATCTTTACCGTTCTTTTGTGGAAATTCAACGAGAGGAAGGTGAGATGATTAGTACCTTCAATAACAGATTCCAGAAAGCTTACAGTTGTCTGCAAGCCCCCTATGCTATAGACCAGGCTGCTGCCCTACCTATTTACTATGCTGCCCTAGATAAACTCACCTCCATGTTTGCAAGGAGGGCCAACCCGGTACCAGCTAGTTTAGCCGCAGCATATTCTGCTGCTGTCGAAGTGAGTACCCAGCTTGGACAAACAGCCTCTGGCCCGCTGAATCATATGGGTCCCGTGGCCATGCCAAACCAAATTCCCATGATAAATCATGCATTGGCCAATCGAACCCCTGTAATGAACCCAGTCCCGAGCCCAGCTGCCACACAAGCTCTAGTAATCCATCCAAGCAACCCAGTAGCTGAAATGCCTCCAGCACAAATGCCTTTCCTGCACTCCTTGGAGGCGGCCAAGACCAAGGAAGACAGGGATGATCTATCAAAGAGCTGGTTGAACAGATGAAAAAGCTCACTGCTGAAGTTACTCACCTCAAAAACCAGAATGCTTATCTACAGCAGAAGGGGCAGAATCAGCAACATTTCCAGAGCCAGCAGCATTCACAAAATCAAGGCCCGAACCAATTTCCAACTCAAAGTCAGTATCAAAATCAGAGCTTTCAGCAGTGGCCAAATCGATCCTGGAATACTAGGCCTAACAATAGGGGAGTGCCTTCACCTTTGGAAAATCAAGCAGTACAACAAGACTCCTTACAATCTGAGGAGTAGCAAGCCAAAAGGCCCTTTCACCACTTCCATTCCCCCAAATAGTTATCAAGTCCCGCCTGATCCTCAAGCTACCAATAATCCTGAACCCCCCAAAGCCCCTCTTCAAACCATACATCCTGGTACCATTGTTGATCCGGAAAGATTCCAGCGTGCTGATATGGTAAAAATAGGACAGTATGTGGCTGATGAGCTTAAAAAGATGAAGGTCAGTCTTTCTGTGTATGAGTTGTTTAAGATACCTAAGGTCAGAACATCTTTCTTTCAAGACATAGGCGCTGGAACCAAGACTGATCATACGCCGAGAGAAAACATCGCTAAGGATAATATTGATAAAGGGAAAGAAAGGATACATGTAACCAACGTGGAACAAAAAGTGACTCTGTATAAAGACAGGAGAGAAAGTCCGCCTTTCCTCTTAACCCTCAGGATTTTCAACAAAAACCTTCACAATTGTTTAGTAGATTCCGGTGCCTCCACAAACGTAATGCCATTGTCCGTCTGTAAAGCGCTTGGGCTCACTCCAGCCAAGTCCTCCAGAAAAGTGATGCAGTTAGATAAAACAGAGGTGAACGTGGTTGGTGAATTGAACTGGATACATATGCAATTGGCTTCTGATCCCAGGGTGCAGCAGTACATCGATATCCAAGTAGTGGATATCCCAGATCAATACGGTATGCTCTTAAGTAGGGATTGGTCCAGGACCTTGAATGGGTATATGGCGACAGATTTCTCTCATATGTGGCTGCCGTGGAAGGGATTAGCTAATCAAATCCATATTGAAAGAGAACCCAAGATGAAGCACATGATCACCGAATTTAATCAGCCCAACGAAATTTTGTTTTCAGAGGTTGATTTGGGCGTCTACCTTCCCCACATCAATCCACCAGAAGAAATCCTTATGCTGAGTTGCTTAAGACCTCCTAAGCCTCTGATAGAGAGACCAGAAGGTACAGCAGCGTACGTTCAGTCTGATGATGGAGAATCTTCAGAGGAGGACGAACCCAGAGTTTTTGAAGGGTTTCGTAGTTTTGTAGCTAGATTTGTGCAAGATCAAACTGCTGTTGGGAAGCAGGTTCAAATGGAGGAATTATTATTGCCCAACTGGTGTCGCATACACGATACATCTCATTCTGAATTTACCTGCCAAATATGTCAAGAGGCAATTAAACAAGTGCAAAAGCAACTAAAGGTTCCCTTAATTCCGAAGGGTGAACCGATGGCTGAAAAGAAGGAAGAGTCTGAACCTCTGCTTGAGCAAGAGAAATCAGGAAAGGAAGAGAAATCAGGAAAGGAAGAGAAACTAGGAAGACAGAGGGGAGACAACAGGGATTTTCGTATATGGACCTTGAGATTTGACGGTTCAAGGTGTAGGCAAGGGGCTGGTGCAGGAGTCGAGCTGATTAGTCCTACTGGGAGTTCATTTCTGACATCACAAAGACTGTAATTTCCATGTACAAACAATGTCGCTGAGTATGAGGTGTTGGTGCAAGGATTGCTGCTAGCACTACAGAAAAGGGTCAGAATTGTCCAGGTGTTTGGTGATTCTGAGTTAGTGGTGAAACAAGTGTGAAAACAGTATTCGTGTAATGACAAGAGGTTGAATAGGTACAGGAATAGGGTATGGGATCTGATTGAATGCTTTGACGGTTTTAACATCCATGTCATTCCTAGGAGGCAAAATCATGTTGCAAATGCTTTGGCCCAGACCGCAAGCACATTGGAACCCACGTCCATGGCGGGGTTGAAAAAGTTTTCTGTTGAGTTTGTGGCTACTCCCTCTATGCCCGACAACGTTACCAATTTTCAAGTTTTCGAGGATGACCAACACATACTCAATTTTCTTTCCTCCTCAGACGTGTTCACTGCTCAGATAATAGATGAAGAAGAGGTGGAGCCTGTTGAAATCGATTTGGAAGGAATACTGAATCTAAAAACAAATACCATCCCCAGAGGAATGGTAGAATTGGAGAGGCTGTTTGACGCAGATAATCTAGGAACTCAGAAGAAAGAAGGAGGATCTCCAGGAGGAAAGTGTGACCCATTTAACTTGGGGACAGAGGCGGATGTGAAGAACGTGTTTATTGGAAAGGCCAGCACAGAGGATGAAAGGACTGGAATCATACATGCATTGAGAGATTATCATGAGGTAATAGCTTGGAGTTATGAAGATCTAAAAACTTACGACACCTCGATTATCACACACACAATCCCGCTGAAGCCAGGGGCAAAGTCTTTCAGGCAAAGGCAGAGGCCAGTTAATGCACTTTTGGAGCCGCTAATTTTCAAAGAAGTTCAGAAGCTGTTATCAGCTAAGATAATATTTCCAGTCAGACATTCTGCGTGGGTGGCGAACTTAGTTCCTGTTCGAAAGAAAAATGGGGAAATCAGGCTCTGCGTTGATTTCTGTAATTTAAATAGAGCCTCTGAAAAGGACAATTACCCGCTGCCATCATTGGACGAAGTATTGCAGATTGTCAATGGATCCCAGATGATGTCATTTCTAGACGGATACTCTGGTTATAATTAGGTAATGGTGGACTACGAAGATAGATTAAAAACATCTTTCACCTGCAAATGGGGCATCTATGCATACCGGCAAATGCCATTTGGTTTGATAAACGCTGGCGCAACTTTTCAGCACGCAATGGATGTCGCCTTCAAAGGATTAGTTGGAAAATGCATAATCATCTACATGGATGATTTGACGGTGTTCTCAAAAAGGCGCGAAGATCATGTGGCCGATCTGAGGAAAGTGTTGCAGCGATGTAAGGATTATGGCATATCGCTTAACCCCAAGAAATGCATGTTTGGGGTAACCGAAGGAAAGCTATTGGGGCATGTGATATCTGACCAGGGAATATCCATTGATCAAGATAGAATCCAAGCAATACTCAAGATTGCCCCTCTGGCCAGTAAAAAGGAACTTAAATCATATTTCGGTAAGATCAACTTTGTGCGCAAGTTCATCACAGGATTTACTGAGATAGTTCGACCTCTCAACGCCATGCTGAAAAAGGATGCTAAAATGGACTAGACCCCAGAAGCTAAGGCTGCCTTCACAGAAATCAAGCAAGCTATATCCAACGCACCTGTTTTGGTTAGCCCTGATTATGTGTTGCCATTTTACATATACTCATTTGCTTCGGAACATACTTGCGCAGTGATGTTGACCCAAAAGAGGTCAGTTGATGATGAAAGACCCATTGCTTTCATGATTACTCCATTAAAAGACGTAGAACTAAGGTATCCAAACGTGGAAAAACAGGCATATGCTCTTGTCAAAGCAGTCAAGAAATTCCGTCACTATATCCTAAGAAGTCAAGTTACCGCCATAGTTCCAGATGCAACAGTCAAAGCACTGCTAATGCAGAGTGAATTAGGAGAAAGAAGAGGGAAGTGGGTCACCATATTGCAGGAATTTGACATAGCGATTCAACCCATGAAATTGGTAAGAGGCCAAGCTTTGACTAAAACCATGGCCGAGGTAGGACCCGACCTGGTTTCTCAGCAGTATTTATTGCAGGATGTTTCAAAGGATGAATGGTACGGAGATATAATATTTTATTTGCTTAATCAACGCTGTCCACAGCGGCTAAATGTAGTACAAAAAAGAGCTCTCAAGCTCAAAAGTAGCAGTTACATGATAAAAGGATCTGTCCTCTACAAGAAGAATCACGAGGGCATTTATCTAAGGTGTTTGGACAAGTCAGAAGTTGATCAGGTATTAATTAGTTTTCACGAGAGGTTCGGGACAGGACATGGGTCAGCGCATTCGACAGCTAATCAGGTTCTCCGGGCTGGATATTACTGGCCAACATTGTTTAAGGATGCGCATTCACATGTGAGGACCTGTCATATATGTCAAACCGCCGCGCATCGAGAACGCCACGCAACCATGCCATTGCAACCGGTAGTGGAGGTACGACCATTTGCTTAGTGGGGGCTTGACTTCATCGGTATGATCAACCCACCTTCTTGTTGTGTGGTTACACAACACGCCCCATTTTGACTTGGCAAAACAGGGACCCAACTTCTTTTGGCTTGGTGTGTGTTTCTTGCTTTCTGGCGGTTTGGTAAAAATCTGTCAAGTGAATCATCACGTTGAGTCAGGATGAGGTAAGTCGTCATTATGAGGTCAATTTTTCAAAATTTGCATTTCCTGTCGGTGACCTCATATTCTGAAAGAACATTAAATTTCATGCAGGTTTGCCTTTTACATCACCCTAGTATTCATCAGGATGTGAGAGTTATGAACAGTCAAAGTCTTGGTCAAACCTGATATTCGCAAGAGGGGTGGTAATATTTTATAACCTCAGTCATGTTTTAAAGATCATCATCATATTCTAATATCCCCTGATATATCCTGTGGCTCAAATATCCGGATGTCAACTTTAAATGGTAGTAAGTCTTCCCCATCAAGCGATCTTTTGTATCACGAACATCATGTTTTGAAAAGTAACCCGATATTCGTTAATATCATCCTAACGCGAAATATCACCCTTAACAAACATCCTGATGACATCATCTGAATACGATAAACGAAGAAACAAACATCCTGATGACATCATCATCATATTTACATTTCGACAGGATATTTTGTAAACATGATCATGTTCGCCCAATATGACGATGACGTCATGAAGCATTTCCGATACAAAGAACAAATATCATGATGACGTCATCCTGATATTCAGAAAGGAGGACGAGCAAGCTTGTCTCATCATCATCATTTGTTTTGAAACATCACCCAATAAACCAAAATATCCTCCTGATGTGCTAAAACGTAAACAAAGGGTGCATTGTCACCCGAATCTTGTCGCGATAATAATTTCAATGCTGGGGAGGATGATATTGAAACTCAACCCGATATTTGTGAAATATCATCCTGCCCTCATGATATCCTGTCATATGGATATCCCCCCACTCCCTTTGCCGCCATTATCATTAAATGCACGCAGATATGGTAGGTGATTCCTGCCGACCCCAGAACCCAATGAAACATCTGGCGAGATCCCGAGTTTTCGCACGAATGATCAAAGATTGCAATCTAACTTGTCAGAGTGCCCTAAATTTACCCTAACTGCAAGGTTAAGAGGTAATTCAACCGCCATTGTTACATTTACCTACGTTAGAATTGTTTTACAGAGCACTTGCCTCCATATCCGCATAACAGCTACCGTTGCGCAATTCGAGCTCACAGATAGAAGGAAGGAAGTGATCAGCAGTTGAATTAAGAGCGTCTTGATGATATACTGGTATAAAGGAAATTCTGCATAACCAGGTAAGTGAACTGAAACCCTCATCATGTTGTTTCTAAATGATGTTGTAAGTTCTGGTTATGTATCCATATAAGTAAGTAATGTGAAATTGATGCAATAGGCATGATATTTGCAATATGTATGCATGCATATCCCTGTTGTGAGAAGAAATGTTGTTAATTGCAGGTACCCATGGCTGAAAAATGCTTAGTCAAGAATCAGGAAGAATTCAGTAGGCCTATGTTCTCTTCTCAGAGAGGGGTCCTGTTCAAATATGGGGCAATTACAGACACCCATCAGGGGATTACTAACCTAGAGGCCTGGTCAGCCAAGCTAAATGATGGACATGACAAGAGTCCTGTGCTGGACGCAGTGTTTGTATCAGGTATGTGGAACGTTGCTGGCTTCCCATACTCCATGGAGTCTCCGAAGCTAGTCATTGAGTGCGCCCGGAATTATAACCCTCAGACGAGGCAGGTGGTGAAGCATGGGAGAGTGTATGCAGACCTATCCATCAAAGGTCTCTCCCAGACATTTGGACTGCCAATGGGCAGTAAGGTAAAGAGTGTAGACTTGAAGAAGTCTGAAAGAGAATACGAGGCCAACAAGAAGGTGGCTAGAAAGAACATGTATGCTTGGCGGGCCGAGAACAGCACATACAATGCGACGGCCAAGCTTCCTGTGCACATGTTCAAGTTTGACTTCAATGAGGAGTATCAGTACGTGATTTCCCTACTGAACAGGGTGACTGGCCAGCCTGATACTGGTGAATTTAGAGATTGGATGTACGGAATCATAATGATGTGTCTGTATGCAGACATCAAGCCACTGTGGGGCCAAATAATAAGCGATGCTCTGCATGAGCAGCTGATGAACCTAGGAGGTTCAGATTGTACATTCTACATGACATCTTATATTGTTTATTCCTGTGCTTATAGAGGCACTTTTGATGCCCTGGTGACAGATGGAAAGCTCACGGGCACAAATGCAGCATATATCTGGGATCATCATCCCCAGCTGCAAAGAACCAATTATCTCAAGGACTACAAACTGGTCAATGATGCATTCTCTATGCATCTGGTAAGGACCATGGAAGATGACAGAACAAAGAGATTGAGCATGGAAGCTCAAGAGGCAGTATACAGGCATGGGGCATGGTACATACAATTTGCCACCTTTTCCTATATCAAGATAGAAGGTTTTGAAGGACATCCCCTGATGCTGCCAAGATATCCTACTGATGCAGTAGTGTTAATGGAATTTATCAGGCAGGGCTCCACCATGATACAGATGTATAAGGATGCCAAGAAACTGCCACCAATTTTATTCCCAGTCAGCATTGGCAACTACATGTGCCCTGACTCTGACAATATAAAGAAGGTGATGGTCACTCTGAATAAGATGAATTTACTGCCCTTCCCAGTAACGAGACCATATGATCCTTACGGCCGAATGCAGAAGATCCTAGGAAAGCCTGTTCACCAAAGGCACCTAGAAGATTTTTGGGCTGACTGCGAAGATGAGGCAGAAGCCAGGAGGAGGAGGTATCAGAGGTTGACTCTGAACCAGATTAGAACATTTGATTGCATATCCCTTCCTCAGCAGCTGAAGAGTGATGACGGCAGGATAATGGTAGACGAATATGAGCAGAAGAAGATTTACAATGATACCATCTCTGCACCTGACCTCACCATGCAGGAGGATATGTCCTTGGACCCATTCTTTGCCAGAACCCTACACTTGACCTAAGCTTGGGTAGATGCATAGGTAGAGGCATTGAAGAAGAAGGGTGTTGCCATCACGGTGGACAACAAGAAGAAGGGGCAAGACATCCCTGCAGATGAATATGATGACTTCCTGCTGGAGAAGAGGAAGACTAAGTGAGAGAGGATCCCTCCACCACAGCAGCCTAGCAAAAGGCCCCCAAGGGGCAAGAAGGTGGAAAAAGGACCCAAAGGGGTCATAATTGAAAGGGCAGTATTCACAGTGGAGGAGGCAGCCAAATCAGGATCAGAATCAGATTCTCCTCCAAAGCCCAAGAAAACCAAGACAGCAGAGGCTGGAATCACAGAGACCCAAGAAGTGGGTCAGTCATCCAAACAACCAGGCAAAGCTATCCTCATGGAGGAGGAGCCTGAAGAAGAGGAGGAAGCTCTACTAATAATAAGAAGAAAGAGGAGAGCTCCACAGATGTTGGTTCCCACCACACCTAAGAAACCAAGAACATCCATGAGAGGTGAAATAAGCCAACCCCCTGCACCAGTACAAGGGGCAGGTAGTGAAGTGCAGAAGGAACTTCAGCATAACGTTCCACTTCCTACCATTGTCAAGTTCAAAACTAAACTTGCTGAAGAGCAACAAAAGGAAGCATCTCAGACACAAGCGGAAAGGCATGTCTCACTGGATGAGACAATCGACTTGTCTGATGATGAGGTTGTGCAGGATGTGACTGCACAAGAAATGGAAACACTTGCTGCTGATGCAAGTGTGACTCCTCACAAGCCTCCAACGGTTCAAACAGTGCTTGAGGAGATGAAACAAGCAGAAGCGGAGCGAGAAAAGAGCCCGGAACCAGAAAAGAGCCCAGAGCAGGTAGCTCAGGACATAGGGTTGGACACACTGATTGCTGAGGTGACAAGTCCTGTAGTGGTAGACTTGATGGAGAAACAGGATGCAAGTCCTGAGAAGCCAGCAGGATCACCTGACAAGGGCCACCTAACAGAGGAGATAGAGATGGCAGAAGCAGAAGGCCATGCTCTTGAATCAGGCCAGCAAAGCCCACAAGATACATCAGCAGGACCTACTATAGTGGAGGTCCAAGAAATAAAGGCTGATGAGAAGAAGGAAGAAATTGAGGATCCAGCTGCTAAGGCACAAGAGGTGGATAGTGCAGGCACAGAACAAGTAACAGCCGCAGAACAGATGCCATCACCTCAGGCAGATCCTATGATATCAGGTACGGTGGACATACCACCAGAAATAGAGAAACAAAAGGAGGATGATCAACCTCCACAAGGGGAAGAACTGGGGACAGGTGAAGAAATGATGGAGAAAGATCATGATCATCATGACCTACATACAGGTACACCGCAGGGTTCCCCACACAGAGAAGATGCTCCCCCAGAAAAGGAAGTTCCTCAACAGGAGGAGGCACCACAGGATCAGCAGCAAGGCGAGCATTAAGAGAGAGAAAAGGAAAAATCACCATCTCCACAACACTTGGTGATAGAAACGGGAGATAGGGGTGAACAGCATCATGATGCTGAAAAGCATGATCAGGTGCCTCCATGGTTAGAAAAGGAGGTAAATGTTGAGGAAGAGATTGAAATTCAAGAGTTTGACGTCTCCACCCTGTTTTCCACGAATATAATGAAGCCCAAGAGGAAGGCCAGGATGACATCGGCCATCAAAAGAGATCCGGCGACAGGGAGAAGAACTGCACAAATTGCCATACCTACGGTGGAGAAGGAAAAAGGTAAAATCACTGTCGATGAATTTCAAATCAGTACAGTTGATTTAGGTTTTGCTAACGAGGACCAGGAAGGTCAGGAGGGAAAAGACATCATAGACTCTCTAATTCAGAAAGTGAAAAGAGAGAAGGAGAAAAATAAGCAACATAAAGAGCACATTGCTCAGTTGCATGCATACATTAAAGGCTTAACTAATCTTGATGATACAAGTGAAGCTGCAGTCCCATTGACTGCCATTTCTCAGGAAGAAGTAAATAAATTGGACCTCATGAAACATGAGGCTTCCGTAATAAGGAAATGGATGTCATCCACATTGGATGATGCTATAGAAATAATGAAGGGTTCTTTGAAGAGGTGGAGCATATTAAGTGACTCCAAAACCAAGGTGGACAAATTGCAGATGCAGACCAGGAAAAGGTCTTATAAACTGGAGAAAGTCCTCAGCCTGTTGGGAGAAATAAGGAAGATAAACCCACAACTGCTTATCAGTAAGCAGGTATTGAATAATAATACTGCATTATTAGTGGATATCTGGTACAAAGATGTACAGTTTGAATGCAGAGTCCTCAAGAGATGTAATAGTAAGCTGAGGGAGATCAGCATGAGGCTACGTGATTTAATGGGCATTGAGGCAGACATGCTAGAAACACTAGAAGGCAAAGTAGAGGGAAAAATAGAGAATCAAGATGAAGACTCTGCCCTTAAAGCTCTGCGCAGTAACTTCCAGATGGAAGATGATGGTCCACTCATCCACTTGACAGAAGAGATTATAAATAAGGTGATGAGGATCAAGGTCAAGATGGAGACCTACAATGAGACATTGCAGGACAGAGAAAATAAGCTAGATAATAGCAGGGATAAATATGAAGCACACAAGCACGCCATTATCAAGGCAAAGACTCAAGATGGCGGAGGAATAGATCAGGTTGTGCAGTCATATGAACAGATCGAGAGCAGCATGCAACCCCATATGCAGCAGCAGCATCATCAGGATAGCGAAGATTCAGGAAGCGATGTACATGATGATGACCTGCATGAATCAGCTGAAGAACATGATGGAGATACATCATGAAGGGGAATATTTGTATAAGTAATATAGATAGTTGCCAACTGGCAACTTGTGCCATTTTGTAAAATTGACAAGTCATGAAATGATGACCATTGATTTGTATTGACATATCAGATCCGTAGATCTTTTGTAATGGATTCCTCACCTTATTCTATAAGAGGTGGTGGAATGCCTTGTTATATTCATTTGAAACTTAATTGAAATCTGTTTGCTGAAATATTCAGGGCTCATTTCAAAGCTGCTGTATATGTACATGTCTTTTGCATACTTAATGGAAGAGAAGAGTATTTTGATTACAAATCTTCGTAAATCTTGAGTAATCTGTGCTTGAATTCTGGATATGTGCTTTGATTAGCTGCGTCCCTTGGAGTGCTCATCATGTTGCATGTATTGTTTTCATTCATTATCCTCTGAAGTTTGCATCAACTGTATCTAGCTGTGGAATGTCCTGGTGAACATATGGTTTGATTTCTTCTCCTCATGACAGTATCAAGTATGTATGTGGACCAAAAGCTAAAGGTTCAACTTGATTAGAAGTATTTCCTTTAATTTCTTTCAATTTCAGAACATCTCACCATCACAATTGCAAATAATTGATAATCTTAAGCAAATAACGCAAATATGCAGACATCTCATAGGTAATCGCAAATATTTAGCATATTTGAATAAAAAAGCATGCACAATTGAAAATATCATGCAAAGATCGAGGTATTCCTACATCTTTTCATCTAATAACTGCATAATTTGACTTCTTTGTAAGGAATTTCTGCAGGAACATCATGATGATGGTACATTTTCACGTAAGGCCCCAAAATGGAAACAGCAATTCACATTAACCACTGAGTAACGTCAGTAGATTAAGACCTAATCACCGGAGACTTGGGATCATGAATTCTCGGAATTCACTGTATCTTTCAAGATGAATAAAGGTTAATGTGTACTTTTATTCTATGTTTGTTTGTGACTAACATCATGACCAACACTTCTTTTGTGGGCCACAAGTATATTCTGACCGCTACTGACTACTGTACTCGCTAGTCTGAGGCAATAGCTCGCAGGCAATGCACCACGGAGGTAGTTATCGAATTTATTGAAAAACATATTATCACTAGATTTGGTTGTCCATTTGCTTTAGTTTGTGATAATGGCCCTGCCTTTTCATCATTGCATTTTTCTAACTGGGCATTCGACTATGGGATCACTCTCAAGTTCTCCTCTAACTACTATCCACAAGGAAATGGGGTAGCTGAATCAACAAACAAGAATCTGCTTGAAGTCATCAAGAGACTTTTGGACAAAAACCCCAGGGATTGGCACACTCAGCTCAGGTTCGCTTTATGGGCTGATAGAATCTGACACAAAGCCGCCTTGAACACCTCCCCGTATCACCTGGTTTACGGGATTGAACCCATCTTTCCCATCCATTTGAGAATCCCGGTACTTCAATTTATGCAAGAATACCTCGAAACCGACAACCACTTGTCTTCACGACTGGCCCAGCTATTGCACCTTGAAGAAAAACGCGATGCAGCCTTAGAAAACTTTGCCAAACATCAGGACGTAGTAAAACGATGGTTCGACAAGAGAGCTAAAATTAAGGCTTTCCGTATTTCCGATCTGGTCCTATATTGGGACAAAGCCCATGAGAGAAAGGGGGAACATGGTAAGTTTGATAAGCTTTGGTTGGGACCCTACCAGATTTATGAGATCCTGGGGGACAATACGTATCGACTAAAGAGCCTTATTGGTGAGGAGCTGCCATTGCCTGTCAATGGCCAGTTCCTGAAGCACTACTTCCAGGCCTGAGAGACATTTATGTCTCGTTCTAGTGTATATAGTTAGAGGTTTGTTTGCTCCGGTTAGTTTAGATTGTTGCTAGTTTAGTTTGCTTTCCTGCTTTTGCTGTCTTGCCTTGTGCTCTCCTTCGGGCCGGGCGTTTTGTTTCGTCCAGTTGTTTTTGTGCTTTCGTTTGCTGCGTCTGCTTTGTCGCGGGGTCCTTGTTTCTGACGTAGTGGTAGTTGTGTAGACCTACAGATGCTTCCTTATTAGGCAAATAATCTGTAGCCTTTCTTTGAGAAGCCAAAGTTTCGCTTAGGCCTTGTTGTGGGTTCTGCTGTTTTACCAGGAAACATGACGTTTTTTCACTGGAACGAGTCGTTAGTTGGTGCACCTAAAGTATTTTCTAACCATATATCTCTCACACTTAAAATGCCCCTGAAGTAGCTAAGTAAGTCCAGGTGATCTTGTGTAAGCGAAAAGTTTGGGTCCCAAATTTTACCACCAACACTAATTCTGCAGATCTAGATGAGAGTGGCCGGCGGTACTAAGTACTGCTAGCCTACTGGGTAAAAATAAAAGGTGTTTTTCAACACCAGACCCACTACAAAGTATTAACATAAAGATTATCATTTAAATACTTTCACATGAAGACTGTTATCTAAAGATTATTAGCATCTGAAATCATCAAAGGCATTATCAAGAAAGAATATCATTGCCGAATAATTGTTACTGGAAGGATCAACATTCACCTCTATCAAGGCTCATCACGTCTCAACATCAGAGGCATTCTCTTGGTGGTAAAATAATCCCAACTTCATAGCTTAGCACGAAGGATCTTGGGTGAACTTAGTTGCCAAGGGATGGGAATGAATACAATTGCACACACTCAGATTTTCAGAATATGGAGGGATGCACTGGTTAGCGGTCCTTGATTCTTTTGGTAAGGCACCATGCTTTCTCGTCTAATGAGTGGGGAACACAGAGAGTCTGGGTTCGAACTAACATTTATCTTAGAAATGCTTTGGAGCGTTTCCCCAGCAGAGTCGCCATTTGTTGTGCCTTGCACACACGCCCCATTCTAAACATGGGGACCCCCCCCTCTTTCTTTTTTGCTTTGGCTAGTGAGTCATTTGGTTTTCTGATCTCTCTCTCGGAGTGGTTTTATGGTCTAAAGTATCTATGCCCTAGATAGAATGATTGCATTGAAAAAATCACTTCAAACTTGCTAAGGTAGGGTTGTCATTTCCCCTCCAAGGTCCTTGATTTAGTATTTTGCGCTAAAATCGGTCTTAACTGACCCTTGCACTAAAATCGGCCTTAACCGACCCTTGCGCTAAAACTGGCCTTAGCTGACCTTTGTGCCGATTTTGGGTCTGTCGGACCTTTGCGCTGAAATCCCCTCCATCCGATCTGTGCGCCAAAATCTTGTCGCTCCGACCTTTGCGTTGATTCTCCCTTCGTCAAATCTCCTGCGCTAAAATTCGTTCCAACTCACATTGCGCTAAAACTTCAATCGACGACTTGGTCGGTTCCCCAAACGAACCCTGCAGGTCGAACGAGTTCGAAAACCCCGCCAAACTGGTTAAGTCGGATCTCTTGGGTTCGCGCCGATTCTTCCCTCAACCGACCAGGTCAGAGACCTCCAGTTTTCCCGCCAAGTCGAACCAACTGCAAATCCGCGCTGACAGTCCGTACTCCTGAGTAATTAATGGCGGAGTGGCATGGTTTAAATAGGGAAATTAAGTGAGTTTAACTCATTTTTAATTGCGTCTTCCAAACTGCGCATCTCAAGCTCCAATCTTCACGGCCGACATAGCCTGAGCTCGAACCCGCGACCTCCCGACAAGTTGAATCTGCGCCGCCATTTACAGGTAGGGTTCTAACCCTCTGCATTCTGAGTTTCTTTAGGGTTTTTCGAAGCAAGACAAGGGAGACTATTAGGGTTTTCATTTTTTATGTAGTGATTGCTGAAATGTGATAGTTCTAGGTTAGGGTTTGGTGAGTTGATCCCTTCAGTTTTTCAAACCCTAGAATAGGATTCTGGTAAAAGACCACAAACTAAGAGGCCTTAGGCGAATTTAGACCCTTTCGGGTCAAAGCCCTGCGAACCCCGCGCACAAAGTCGGCGCTAAGTCGGCCTTCGATCGACCTTAACGACCAAACCATCCGATCTGGTCCGACACCCCGGGATCTAGCGCCAAAACCCAGTGCCCAATTGTGTTGAAAATGACCTCATCCGACCCTCGCAACTAATATGTCATTCCCAATCGGGTCAGATGGTTTAGAAATGTCCGCAACTCTGAAAACTTTTTTTTTGCACTAAAACTTCCTCTGTCCGACTTTGCGCTACAATCTCCTTCGTCCGACCATGCGCTAAATACCTTGTATCCGACTTAGTCGGACCCCGTCGAAACCCGCGCAAGTCGTTCCCACCCAAATTCCGCGCAGAAGAAGCCGTGTTGTACCAGCAATTGTTTTGCGCCAGTTTGTCCACCGACCGACTTGTCAACCATTGGAGGTCAGACACCTCCAAATTTTGCGCAAGTCAGACACCCTTGAAAATAGCGCAAATTTTGGGACACACAGAACAGACCCTGATCCAAGGTCGGACCTGCCTCATTTTCCCGCCAAGGTCGGACAGCCTCAATTATAGCACTTTTTCTGCTCAAGGTCCGAGAACCTCCATATTAGCGCAAACCTCTCTAAATGGCCAAATTTGCTAAAGTTTCTTTAGGGAAGATTGTTCGGGGTAGGATAATTAAGGTTGTAGTGCTGTAATAATGATGTTTAGGTGAAATTTTTTTTGCAACATTTGATATCTCCTTGCATGCAGTGCCCTGTTTATGTTAACTTAGTTTTACTTCAAAATGCATGCTTATAATGAATGATGGATTTATGATTGGTTTATCTAATCCTAGGAGTATATCAAGGAACTTACTTGATATCAAGCTTATAAGGTCTGGTTTTGTAGATTAGATGACTGCACGAGCTCAAGCCATGAAGTACGAGTTCAAAGGGATACCTCCAGAGACCAAAATCCACTCTGGGTGGAGCAACGTGGGAGACACCGATCTGGGTCATATTGACCTAGATGATTTCAGACTCAGAGTCTTCGGACCCACTCCGACTCCTTGGGCTAAGAGACTCAAGGACAGTGGACTTGGACAAGCAGCTGCCTTCCTGACCTCCGTTCAATGTGAAGAATTGATGGCGAGTTGTGCAGATAGATATGATATCGTATCTAGACAAATACAGACAACTAGTGGAGAAATCCTAGCTGATTTGACCCCGCCTGCTTTGGCAGAGATGCTAGATATCCCGTGGCATAAAACCATGACTATGCCCGACAGGCAAGCATCCAAGGAGGCATATAATAAAGATGTGGAGGGATGCAGGAAACATATAAATGACCATTGGGTCAAGAGCAAGAAATCCGCTCTCGTCAAGCTCCCCATAGTGTTATATAGAAGTGATTTCCACGATGAAATCAGGGATATCGTAACCTTTTTGAGCAGAGTGTATGGGTTACCGGCTGCTTCCACTTTTGAAGATTGGATGTTCATTATAATCTTGGAAGTATTGAAGGGAACCAAGTTCCATTGGTCGCAGATCCTTAGCGACAATATACATGAAGCTTTAAGCAACTTCAGTGAGAAGAAGTATTTCAGATGGACATCCTATGTCGTCTATGCATTGGCAAGAATGAATCATTACGACGGATTATCCAAGATTGGAGAAATTGGGAATGATGAAAAGACGCAGGTCAAGGTATATGAAGGCTATCCTTAGTTAACTTCATCACAATCATTGATACACTTCAAGCGGGTCAACGATGCATTTACTATGTATATAGCAAGGAAGTTGCAAGGTAATACAGCCTTGAGGATTTCAGCCGAGGCTATGAACGAAGTAGTCCAATATGGCTGGTGGTATATCCAGTTTGAAAAGTTTACATACATCAGGGTACAAGGCTTCACTGGAATGGCATATAGGTTGCCAAGATATCCCGATGATAAGACAGTGCTCCTAGAACTGTCTAGGCAACTAGTGCCGTGTACCGAAAAGCTCAAGCACCTGCACAGAACAAATGTCCAGTTCCCCATCAAGTTTGGCAGAGGACTCTACGCGTGCCCCTCCCTCGCCTCAGCTGAGTATTCGGATAAAGAGCTCCAGCTCCTGAACTTACACTATTACAATGCCAGGGCTCACTTTGACCCAAATCAGGTGATGGAGAAGTTCGTGAGCAGGAAGTTGTTTCACAAGGATCATATTGAAGATTTCTGGGCCAACTGCCCTGACGACTACGAGGTCATGAAGAGGGCGCACTCGAGGCTATCCCTAGATTTCATTAAGAAATTTCATATAATGGCAATACCAGACCAACTACAGGATGACAAAAATATCATGGTCAGAGGCCCATGGGAGACACAATACCACCTACCCATCCCATTACCCAATTGGGCGAACGTTGAAGAAAGCTCCTTGGATGTGATCATGAAGGAGCCAATTAGATTGAGTAAAGCCTGGGTCAGAGCGCAACTAGGTGTCCTAAGGGGGCAAGGAGTCCAATTGACCTATACGGCAGTCGAATCAGATAAAGAGTCCGGCGGAGAAGAAGATGAGCCCGTACTGGGGACAGATGATACGGAGCCAACCGGGGAGAAGGATTCAGACATTGAGGAACATGCCGCTTTGGCAACAAGGGCAAGAAAAGTGAAAAAACCTCCTGTAAGATCTCCTCGTAAGAAAGATCCACCTCCTAGGGCCAGAGCTTCTAAGAGGAAGGACATGCCAGGTAGTGCTGGGGAGGCCTCCAAGGCCAAGAAGGTAAAAACAAAAGCAGCAAGCAAGGAGAGTGTTACTACCAAGGATGATTCAACTCTTTCAATCTCCCAAACCCCCATGCCCGATACAGGAACGGCTATTTTGACTTCCACCTTCTCTACTTCTATCCCTCCTCCTTCTTCCGTTTCATCTACTTCTCCCACCACTTCAGCTGTCATTGTGCAGGAATCATCTCCTTCCGCTTCTCCTTCCTCTGACATTACTACCACTTCCTACCCAGTGGCAATTTCCTCCGGTGATCCCAGCAATCCTGTTTCTCCCACTCTGGCCATTACGTACCCTACCCTTTCTTCTCCCTTACCATTGCCTGCCTTCGCTAATTTGACTCAAATTAGTACTCCTTCCTTCACAATTTCTTCTGCTGTTCCCATTTCACAAATGCCTGCGGGGTCATTGGAGGTACCTTTGTTGGCTGGTATTGAGAAGGTGTGCGCGGAATTAGGATTACAAGAGCACGGAGTAGTGACTGAAAAGAGCAAGGAAGTACTGACCTGTGAAAATGATAAAAGCCCCCTCGACACGTCTGTTGGTATAGAAATAATTGATATATCTGATAGTCCCCTGAGCAAGGACCCAACAGAGGAAGTTTTGAAAATTGCATAGGAAAATGTGCTCGAAAGCTTAAATGAATTGGCCCAAGGAGAAAAGGAGAAGAGCCCTAAGCCCGAACAAGAGCCTTCCAAAGAATTGGTTGTATCAGATAAGGATGGAGCCACTGAGTTGAACAAATCTTCCGCTCCCGAATGGCTGCAGGATAGGATGGTATACCCAGAACCCCAGATTGAAGTAATGAAAATTGATTTGAGCACCATCCTATCGCAGGCTCAAAAACCTCAGAAACAGAAGAGGGAGAAGGTGCAATCAAGGATCTACCAGAGCGAATCAGGCTCAAGGATTGCGTAGGTGGCTGTCCCTCCAGCTGACGTAATAAGAGATCAGGTCAGGGCGGAAGATTATGTGATATCTACAATTGACTTAGGCCCAACCACCCGTGCCCAAAGGGTGGATGATTTCAAGGGATCAGTTACGTCAATTTTGAAGTAGTTGGATAAGGACGAGATGTCCAAAAGGGAATTAAAGCGCCAAAACGAGGAGCTCAGGGCATGCCTTCAATTTTTGGTAAAACCAATAGATGCAGGGGGTGATATAAGGACTGTGCCTACTTTCCTATCTACAGATGAAATGGCAAAGCTGAGCGAGGTAAGATCTAAGTCCCAGGGCGTCGAGAATTGGTTGATGAGTGTTTTTGAGGCAGGATGCGATGCCATAAGTGCCTCTGCTCAAGTCCACCAACGTACGGTGGAATTGCTTAAGAAATGGAAGGATTTGCGTGATGAATGTGATTTGTTCGACGAATATTACTCTCACATGTATCCGCGAATCAAGGGTATCCGAGAGTTGCCAGCTCAAACCTTGGTCACAAAGAATATTTTGACTAGAGATAGGCTCCCGAAGGCTATTGAGTGGTATCAGCAGTTACTTCTGAGGAAAGAAACCTTTGAGCAAGTAAAGGAAGCATATAAACCCGCTGACGAAGAGCTAAGATCTGTCATATATAATATCAGTGATGCTTTGAGAAGCTGTAGGGATGAGTCTTTTGATGACTATGCTCCTTTCGAGGTCGAAAAATGCAAAGGTAAACTGCATGTTATATTATTTGAAGACACTGTGCTAAGTACGGAAGAACGGCTGGATAAAGCAAATGACCTTAGAGCAGAATTCAAAGCATTCTGCAGGGCAGAGACAGATTTTAAAAGGATATACACCAGGTTCAGTCGGGAGCTAGAGGTATTCGATTACAGAATACATCATCTGAAAGATCCAGACCCATCTGACATCAATCCGGCACTTGAAGCATGGTTTACCTATCGGAATAAGCTGTCCAGCGGGGATAGTATCAACCTGGATAAAGAATCTTAATATTATTTGAATATTTTATTGATTCAATCCCGTCATTGTTGTAAATTTGATATATCTGGACAGTATGTGATTCATTTTTGTCTTCTTCTTACTTCCTAAATGAGTCTTTTCACTAATGTATTGAGTTGGCTAGTCAAAATGACTAGATTCGGTGTATCTAGGGCTTTTTTTCGTCTTTTTCATAAAAGACAAAGTGTAATCCGGGAATTAATGTGGGTCATTCTTGATGTAATCTGAACCGTCGGTGTTGAGTTAATCTCCACCGTCCATTTGAAGAGCTAGGGTATGCTACTTTCTATATAAAGGGCTACCATTTCCGCTTTTTAGAAGAGAGATTTTGATGCCAAATTGTTGACTCTGTGCCATTTGAATTAATACAAAGCAAGTTTCTGCGGTATTTCTGAGAATTTGCATCTTGTGTCGATTCATTGTGGTTTTCATGGTTTGCTTCTCGCTCTCCCATAGTTAGATTAGTTGTGCTTTTATGATGTTAATGGTTTATTGCAGTATTTGATGAATGTTCCAAGTCCATACTTTTAGTTGTTTGCTGATGGTAAATAACTGTGTAAAGTTAGTCTGGGCTTATTATTTTGCGCTGAAGTTCAACTTCATTTTATGAGTTAAGTTGCGCCATTTATTGGGTATTTAACGAATGAATGTGGTCTGAAAATCTTTCGACTTCCATTGAAGATAGCACCGTTTTCTACAGCACTGTAACACCCATTTCAGTTTGGTAACTCAGAAAACTGGTTTAAAAGTCTAGAATATTTGTCTACTAAAGATAACCCTTGCATTGTGAATGTCACTTAGGACTCCCTCTAAAATCCCAAATCTTTTGCATTTTCTTTAAAACCCACTGTTTAGTTGTTAGAATAGAAAGTTTCAGCAGCATCTTACCTTGTCTACCAGCTGAAAATCATAATAAGACTTATGTGTATTTGCTGCCCCAAACCTGAACATTTGCAGATTGCATGTAATACCCCTTGCAGGTACAACTAGAACATAACCATTGAGGAATTCCAAGCAAGCTAAGACCTAGCTGTATTATCCTTGGAGTAGTCTTGCCTAGGGTAAGATACTTTTCAAGAGAGGTGTGAAACCAGCAATCACACCTATGTTGTTGCGTGCTAAAAACACCATCAACACAACCATGGCTAAAAAGCCTTATTTCAAACATACTAAACAAAAACCACAACTTAACGAAAATGCTACCAAAATGCTTGTAGGTGCCCTGCACCATACACCCACTGTCAAACAGAACTCAAGTCTCTTGAGTTGGGAATGTTGTCAAATGTGAATCCTACCTTCTCAATGGCTGCCCTGCTCATCCAAGTTGCATCTTCCTGAGGCTTATTGAGCCACTTCACCAAATACTCATAATAGGTGTGCCTTCTAGTCTGTTTTGCAATCCTGTGATGCAAAATGCATTCAATCTGATCAGGAGATGAAGGAATCAAGTCTTGTAGTGTCTGATCAGTTTGTTCCTCTACCACAGCTATCTAAGGATCAGATCCCTTATAGGGATAAAGGTCTAACACATTGAAGATTGGTGACAAAGCAACACCATCGGGTAGTCTGATTTTGTAGGCATTCTCTCCACATTTTCTTACAACTTCACAAGGCCCAATCTTCTTCATAACCAACTTGGTGTATTTACCTACAGGGAGTCTCTCCTTTTTTAGATGTACCATGACCAAATCCCCTTCCTTGAACTGCAGATCCCTTCTCTTTCTATCAGCAGACTGTTTGTACTTTGCAGAGGTAGACTGTAACTTCTTTTTTACTTGCTCATGGATATCTCTCATCACTTGGAGAAAGTCTTCAGCAAATGCACTACTCTTTCCAGTCCTCTAACCTCTCTGAGTTCCAAAATACCCCTTGGGTGAGTGCCATAAACAATTTGAAAAGGTGACAGGCCGGTACTCCTATTCACAGTGTCATTGTAGGAGTATTCTGCCTGAGCCAAAACTGAATCCCAACTAGTACCCTGCTCCTTAGTTAGGCACCTTAGGAGGTTGCCAAGTGACCTGTTAATCACCTCAGTCTGACCATCAGACTGAGGATGATAGGCTGATGATAATGACAAGTTTGTACCTAGTCTTTTCCAAAGTGTCCTATAAACTTGGGGTCTCTATTAGAGATTATGGACAAAGGTAAACCATGTAATCTGACTATTTCTTTGAAGAAAAGACCTGCAATATGTGAGGTATCATGTGTGGTTTTACATGGAATGAAATGGGCCATTTTAGAGAACCTATCAACAACCACAAAAATGATGTCATGTCCATTCTTGGTCCTAGGCAAACCAAGTACAAAATCCATGCTTATGGAATCCCAAGGCTTTGAAGGGATAGATAGTGGAGTGTATAGACCTACATTTGATGTATGTCCCTTGGCTCTTTGGCAAATTTGACAAGTTTCTACAAACTTCCTTACATCAGTTGGCAACTTTGGCCAATAGTAGTATCTTCTAACCAAGTCTAGGGTCTTATCAATGCCAAAGTGACCTGCCATGCTAGCACAATGCTTCTCCTGAATAATATTCTCTCTAACAGACCCTCTTGGAATACACAACAGGCTACCTTTAAAAAGAAATCCATCTTCTATCAGAAAATTAGAAAAATCAGTGTTATACCTGCCTGTCATGGCTTTGCAAGATTGGTAAGGTTCCTTGAAGTCTTCATCTTCTGCATACTGATCTTTGATGGCATATATACCTGTACTCTCCAACTAAATGGTTTGAACAACAAGATTCCTCCTACTTAAGGCATCGGCTACCATATTGGCCACTCCTTTCTTGTGTTTAATTGAGAAAGTATATGCTTGGATGTACTCCATCCACTTGACATGCCTGTGGTTTAACTTCTCCTGCCTGTTCAAGAAGCTCAAAGCATGGTTATC
Organism: Cunninghamia lanceolata; assembly: GCA_027924645.1. Taxonomy (NCBI): domain Eukaryota; kingdom Viridiplantae; phylum Streptophyta; class Pinopsida; order Cupressales; family Cupressaceae; genus Cunninghamia; species Cunninghamia lanceolata. Next base: position 3,726,809 of record BSBN01000747.1, read on the forward strand.
AGTAAAAACAACAAACTCCTTGGGTAGTAAATAATGTCTCCATTTTCTCAATGATTGAACCATTGCATATAATTCTAGATCATAGGTAGAATAGTTATGTTTTGCCTCATTTAACTTCTCACTAAAGAAGGCTACAGGCCTCCCATCTTGACTTAGGACTCCCCCAACAGCCCTCTTACTTGCATCACACTCAACCACAAAGGTCTTATCAAAATCAGGTAGCACAAGGACTGGTTGTTCTCATATTTTCTTCTTTAACAGTTCAAAGGCTTGATTAGCCTCATTTGTCCACACAAACACACACTTCTTGCCCCCTTTTATAGTATCAACAAGTGGAGCACAAATTGCACTAAACCCTCTAATGAACTTCCTATAAAAACCGCATAAACCATGGAAACTTCTTACCTCAGAGGCTATAGTAGGTGTGGGCCAATTAAGAATGGCTTCCACCTTGCTTGGATCCATCTTGAGACCACCCTTAGAGATGACAAACCCCAAGAATGTCAATTCTTCTTGTAGGAAGACACATTTGTCAAGGTTAATTCTCAACTTCTCCTCTTGAAGCCTCCTAAGCACTTGATGGATATGTTTTATGTGATCTTCCTTGTTGTCACTAAAAACCAATATATCATCCAAATATACCACAATGAACTTATTAAGGAAAGGTTTTAGCACCTCATTCATCAACCTCATGAAGGTGCTTGGTGCATTTGATAAGCCAAAAGGCATCACAACCCATTCAAATAGCCCTTCATTGGTTTTGAAGGCCGTTTTCCACTCATCCCCCTCCCTTATCCTAATTTGGTGATAACCACTTTTCAAATCCATCTTGGTAAAATATTTAGCCCTACCCAAGCAATCCATTAAATCTTTTATCCTAGGCATTGGAAATCTATACCTGATAGTAATCTTGTTGATGGCCCTTGAATCAGTGCATAGTCTCCATGTGCCTTCCTTCTTTGGTGCAAGTACTGTAGGTACTGCACATGGGCTAATACTCCTCCTTATAAGTCCTCTATCCAACAAGTCTTGGATTTGTCTTTCCACTTCAACATTTTGCTCTAGGGTCAGCTTGTAGGCTGCTTGGTTTGGTAGGGTGGATCCAGGGATGAGATCAATGCAATGACTAATCTCCCTCTTTGGTGGAAGGGCATCCTTACTTTCATCAGCTATCACATCATGAAACTTCTCCAATAGTTCCTCCACTTCTTTTGGTCCAATCCTCCTAAGAGGCTGCTGCATTTTGATCTTCTTAGGATTTGTATCCTTGGGCTTGATGACCACTGCAAAACATGGCACTTTCTCTTCCTTGAGGTTAGCCAAAAACTCCTTTTCACCTACCAACATGACTAAACTAGGAATGGTCTTTTCCTTGTTGTCATCAATCAAAGGAGTCATTGTGAAAGTTTCACCATTTTTAGACAAATGAATTACATTTTGCTTACCATCATGTTGGGCACTTGTGTCATGTTGCCAAGGCCTTCCAAGAAGAAGGTGGCATGCATCCATATCTACTATCTCACAAAGAATCCTATCACAATATTCACCTATCTTGAACTCAACCCACCATTGTTCTTTCACCACAATTTGTTGGTCCTTGGTTAACCAAAAGACTCTATAGGGGTTAGGATGAGGTATCCTTTGCAATCCTAACTTATTCACCATTTCATTAGAAGCTAGATTTTCAGAAGAACCTGAGTCAACAATTACCTTGCAGACTTTCCCTTTCACCTTGCAAGTGGTTCTAAACAATTTTTTTCTTTGGGGCTGCTCCTTGGTGGCAGGCATGATGAGAGACCGGTTAAACATGATGCATTCTCCACTCTCTGGTGCTGCAGGCTTGGAAGAGGCAGTTTGGTAAGATGTGGTGCTTTGACAGTCATCCTCTTGAAGGAGCTGCACCCTTCTGTCTTTCTGATTTGCAGAGTTGTTTCCCATCTTCTCTGGGCACCTAAAGGACTGATGTCCTATCCGATTACAGGAAAAACACCTTCCAGTGAACACAGTGGAACCCCTGCCTCCACTTCTTCCTCTACCATTACCTTTCCCTCTAAACTGGCCCTGATTAGCATTGTTTCTATCAGCCTGCACTTGACTGCCCTCTTGTGATCTGCCATCTTGGGGTCTTGAAAAGTTGTCCTTGTTCTGAAATCTACCTCCGCCTCTAAAATTTAGATTGCCTCTACCCCTACAGTTTGAATCACCTCTCCTTCTTTGTTTGTCCTCAATCCTCAATGCCATTTGGAAACATGTATGCACTATCTCAGGGTTAAAGAGACTTAATTCATCTTGATTGGAGAACTTAAGACCATTTAGATACCTTGCAAGCTTTTTCTTTTCATTCTCAAGCATTTTGGCTTTCAAAGACATCTTGTGAAACTCCTCAGTGTATGTGCTCACATCCATGTCCTTCTGTCTCAAGTTTTGCAACTTTTTGTGCAAGTTGACTTCATAGTCTTCAGGAACAAATTGTTTCTTGATTTCAAGCACCATCTTCCTCCATGTAGTGATAGGGTTCCTATCATCCTCTATCCTCTCATTTTGAATGAAGTTCCACCAACTCAAAGCTGGCCCTTTCATTCTAGATTTGGCAATCCTCACCTTCTGATTTTCTGCCACTTCCTCACATTCAAAACAGTTCTCCATTGCCTCTATCCAATCTAGGCACTCCTCTAGATTCATCTTACCAAGAAACATAGGTAAATCCACCTTACTATTCTTCCTACTCAACTTTCCAAGTGCATCTAGGAATTATCTTTCTGACATACATCCTGGTGGCTCTTCCATTGGCACTTCTTTTTCTTCATCTTGATCCTCTTCATCTGAATCCAAGATGACCTCTGGTTTCTTCTTCTTATCCTTATCCTTCTTCAACTTCTCTATCTCAGCCTCCATCCTTTTGTTCTTGGCTGCTTGCTCTCTCACTATCTTTGCCAATTCGGCATTAGTCACCCTTTGAGGAACTTCCTCCTCTTCTTCTCTATCTCCCATCTCTTTGATGGCTCTGATACCACCTGATGCAAAGTGGCACAAGGGAAGCAACCAAGTTAACTCTTTTCTTCGCCCACTCACCCACTTCACCTAGTCTTCAACCAAAGTCACATCCAAGGGCATATGAAGGATTTGTAAACCAGACTATTGTTCAACCCTCAAGACTCCTTCCACACCTTGAGACAGGTCTGCAAACACCTTCCCCACAGTTGGTTTGATCCCCAACTTCACACAACTCTCCAACCCTTAGCCTAGTGATGCTACTAGCCCTCATAATCTGGTTTTCACAACATAACTTGACAAAACCCTGAATGTATGGTGCAGGGCACCTACAAGCATTTTGGTAGCATTTTTGTTAAGTTGTGGTTTTTGTTCAGTATGTTTGAAATAAGGCTTTTTAGCCATGGTTGTAAGGTCCCTTTTTGTGTGGTCAAGATGATTGGGGTAATCATATAAACCTCAGTCATTCTTAGTCCATTTGGACCCTAGTTATGTCACTTAGGCCTAGAAGGCCTATTGATGTTTTTTGAGTCTATTAGATTGTTCTGATGTTTTGGCATGTTCTAGAGGGTATGGTAGATGTTTGAGTTCCATTGGGCATGTTGAACCAATCAGAATCTTTGTGTTTGTGCAAGATGCCAATGTTGTTAATGTGCCATGACACATTTGGTCGGTCCCAACCCACTTTTGATGGTTGCAACTATTTTTGCAAGTTGCATACTAACTTGGATGGGTTGATATTGTTTTTCTCTTACTCCAGTTGGTAGGAGGAGTTTCTGTACGGAGTTTTGGGCACAAAATCAATAAAAACTAACTATTTTTCACTGAGTTTCTATTGTTGTATAGACTATACGGATTGGCAGAGGGGATCGATGTGGAATTTCTGAAACTAGTTTGAGTCTAGATTCCAATGCAACTAGTTTGAGGTTTTGAAGTGATTCCTATAAGGAGATATTGCATTTTTAGTTTAGACTGGTCTAAAACCCTGATTTCTAGGGTTTGTCACACAAAATTCACCCTAGAATGCATTCCAACTGGTGAAATCTCATGCCACTTGGTGAAATGCAAGATAGGGTTGTATATTACTTGATTCCAAAAGCTTTTGGCCAGGAAAGACAGTCCTTGATTTTTGGAGTGATGCCCTAGGTCAAATATCTCTATGTATTTGACTGAAATTATACAATTTGCTGATGTAAATGACAAAATTCTAATAGGGTGAGTGAATGGATGGTGGTTTTGTAATGTTTGAGTGTTGTGGAAGTAGTTCAAGTTCCTGTCCCAATTTTATGACCCCAAATTAGACCTCTTGCTTTGTAACCTAGACCTAAACTGATCAATTAGGCCTAGTGACCTAGTGGGTGTTCTAAGTTGCTGGAGTAGAGTTGGAACTGGAGGCTTGGAGGTTTGTTAGAGTCCCATAGAGGGTACTAGAATCCACCATTTGTTTATCTGGTCATTCAGGGTTTTGTCAAGTTATGTTGTGAAAACTGGATTATGAGGGCTAGTAGCATCACTAGGCTAAGGGTTGGAGAGTTGTGTGAAGTTGGGGATCAAACCAACTGTGGGGAAGGTGTTTGCAAACCTATCTCAAGGTGTGGAAGGAGTCTTGAGGGTTGAACAATAGTCTGGTTTACAAATCCTTCATATGCCCTTGGATGTGACTTTGGTTGAAGACTAGGTGAAGTGGGTGAGTGGGCGAAGAAAAGAGTTAACTTGGTTGCTTCCCTTGTGCCACTCTGCATCAGATACTCGCATACAAATGTGATATAATCACAAACTATTCCAACATGCAATTGATGTATATACGTAACATGTATAGTTGAATCTCATGCGAAATACCTCCTCTGTAACAAATTTTATAGTTTCTATTCTGCCATGACCATGAACAAAAAGAAACAAAACAAAAAACTATTGTACAAAGCCCATTCCACTGATTTCTCATAAATCTACTAGTGGAATGGTTTTAATCGTGCATCTCGACAACAGAAAAACTAAATTCAATACAAAATAATTCTATACAGATACTATACACAGCACAATTTGATACACAAAGTATTTACATAGAACCTCAGAATTTGTAAAATGCAACTGATAGAATTTTCTATTTCTTCATTCCAACTTCGTCTCTCCATGTCTCTAGGAACACATGCCGATTACAGAGATTCATCCTTCTTCCACTCCTCTAATTTTGCTTAACCAAGATTATAACCAAAAACTCTAACTAATCACACAACACCTATTTGGCTTAAGATAGCAAAAAACCTGATAATACGACACATTAACTTAATCATCCACATACCCCAAATGTCTAATGATGTCCAAATTGGCTTATTGGAATGCCCAATTTGTGACCCCGATGCATATGGTGGGGTTGGTTCTCATGGTGGGGTCGGTTCTTACAAACATGAAATATTAACACAAATACAAGATGACAACATAAAATGCATAAAACATATTACACCTTAGTCCTCTCCCTCAGCTGTATATTTAGCTTATTGAAGGGGTGCTCCTACACCAATGATTTAGTTGGCTTTTTTGGTGGAGATAAGATTGATTTTCTTAAAATAGGGTGTTTTTCTATTTTAAGAGTTAGATGACAAGGATGATTGATTTTTAAACCAATTAAATCATTTTTTGTATTTAATTTTTGACAAACTATGGACAAGGCCAACTTGTACACATAGAAGAAAGTGATAAAAGAGGAAAATGATAAGATATGATGGAAGAAAAAGCTAAATTTTGAAAATTAGAAGAATAAATATAAATTAAATACATAAATTTATTTAATTTATATGCATGATGAGAAGGTAACTAAATAAAATATTAATTTTATTTATTTAAAAAGGTCAAATTAAATAAATTTAGAAAATTTATTTATTTTTAGAAGAATAATAGGATAATTAAATAATTAAAGATTATTTAATTATAGATAGAAAATAGAAGAATAAAGATAAATGAAAATAGATGAAAATAATTTAAAAAATGTAATTTATTTAATTAATGATAGATGTGGATGATTTAGAAGAAAATAGATAATTGATACAAGTGTGCTAGACAAAATCATCATATGCAATGGTGAATAATGCAACAAATCAATAAATGGTACGAAGCGTCAATTTTGGGTGTCTACATTTTGCCCCTCTTTGAGACAATGTACTTTAGGACATTGTTTCAAACAAGTTATGATTGATACGTATGGTAAACAAGCTATGCCCCAGTGAAACTAGCGGGTGATGCCCCCTTGAGAGGAAAACTCAGCTACTGGGAAAAGACTAGGCTAGCTTACGATTAGATGACAAAACAAGGATAGACTAGATTGACACAAAGAATGTGGGGATTGGGTGGGATAAATAAGGGATGGAAAAGAAGAATTAGGGTTTGGATTAGAAGAAATTAGGGTTTTGGCTCTATAAATATAGGTCCAAGGGTCCATTTCTATTCATTTGCATCATTTGTGATTAGAATTATAGAGCTCTTGTGAGTTGAGAGTGCTTCAGAGCTTTCTAGAGCATCAAGATGGTGATTCCACGCATAGATCATCGAGTAGAGTGGGTGAGGACATATGGATGACTAGCAGGAGCTCCTGCACCGGTATGTAGCTAAAACTTGCTCGATAGGCATCATTAATAGGTCCATAGGCATCATAAATGCAAGTGTGTGACCAAAGGCATAGTAGATTAGGATAGGTGCATATGGGAGTAGTTTTGTCCCAATTGGCTTTAGGAGTTGCATTTGGTTATATGGCAAGGTTTTTAATATTGTTGAGTGCATATGGCTAAAAAAGGTTGCATATGATTAGCAAAAATGTGCATTTGGTCTTTTGCATCACATATGAGCAACATGTAGTTGCCTATGGTTTTTGAAATTACGTATGACTGACAGATAGTCACCTATGGTAAATAAGGTTGTTTTTGGCTAAACATAGGCAAAACCTAGGGTTTTAGAAAAGTAAGCTCAAATTCATAAGAATGCTCAATTTTATTAATGATTGCAGGTTGTCTTACCAGAATTGTTATCGAGGGAGATACACCTAGAGGATCTAGCCTTGTCAGCAGATTTAGATGCAGATGCAAACATATTTTTAGAGGTTGTTGGGTTATGGTATGTAGTGCGGATCACACCTGTACGAGTACATACTGTATTGATGATAGTGTTGGTAGAGTGTTGGTATAGTGAGCACAGTTCATTTTTGCTACCGATTGGAGAGGCCACCATCACACTAGAGGGTGTGTGGTATATACTGAGGATACCTATTCATGGTGATCAAGTGGATTATGATCCAGAGCCGGGCCCTGATGCATTTAGGAGATTGTTCATGACACCTAATATAGGGGTAGAGGATCATGAGATCGGTATGTGGAGGATGAGGAGGCTTTGTACGAAATTGCAGATTCTAGTGGTGGTGGTGATTTGATTTCTGGTCCCTGATAGACAAGCTTGTGGATTCCTAGTAGGATGGGGTAGAGACATGGAGGGTTTGTTCACATATGGCATCAAATATGCATGGGTTCCTTGTGTACTGGGTTAGCTCTATCATTATTTGCATGATTGTGCCTACATGTTCAGCTCGAGTATGTTTGTTGGGGTTACACTTCTGCATGTGTCAGCTTATGAGCATATTGCAGTGACTAGGCCAGTGGTGACACAATAGAGGGAGGTGTAGAGGAAAACTAATGTGTTGTAGACTAAAACAAAATTCAGGGGTAAACCTATCTGAACAGTCCACTCTATCATTGCATTCCTACATTGAATTATCAACCAAGGAGCATAAGCTTATGATGATGCCCACACTATATATGCCTTTAAGACTCATTTCTATCCTAAACTAACTCATACAGACTTATTCTAATTGACTTAATTTATTGAAGTTCACAAAAATGAAAGAACTAAAAAAATAGTTAAAAATCTAGTTGCTACGGGTACCTTCAACATAAGCTGAAGATAACTATATTCAACAGAGAATTACATAATTAACTCAAAATACACAAACTGATAAAAGAATTGACACTAACCTCTAGAGGACTTCAAATATGTATTATATTCATGGATCACAACTACTAGAAATAGCAATTAAGGTATCCTACTCATTCCACAATGTAACTTTTATAAAATAACATGAAACAGTTTTAACTAGAAATGCATGAATAAATAAAGGAAAATACAAAGTGAGAGTTAGTACCTTGAGTGGCTAGCTCAGGGAACTATCTCACTTAATCTGGAAACTAAATCTACTTCAAATTATCATAACACATAGTTGTATTCACTTCATATCAGAAACAAGATATTTTCAGATTATATTCAATAAAACATGTCTAGATAAAAACAAAACAATTGTTGAATAGCTGTAAAAATAAAGTAACTTGGAAAGAAAATCTTCTCTAACTTTTCATCGAACTCATCCCTCCTAACTTATACAAAAATGGGAGAGTATGATGTAACTACCAACTAACTTGATCATCAATTCATCCCTAGATATCAAGATATAGGTGTGAGATCAATTTATTATTCTAACTGAAATAAAGGAAGCAGAGTCCTGCTCAAATAGAAATTCCTATTCAACGGCTCATGAATGAAAACACATAAGTTGCAATTAGAATCCTAGATCAAGTCTTATTCTTCACTTGTATTTATTCCTCCATGATGATCACATTTAGCTTCACTTGGTGCCTAACTGTGACTTCCTTCAATGCTTTGTCTTGCAATGTGTTGTGAATTCTCCTCTCCTTACGCTACCAACTTGTTGTTGCACATGGTTAATCCATTACACATATGCATACAAAATAGCCTTCATAATTAATCCACAAAATCCCATTTATATACATACATACTTATGTCTAACTCATGCATTTGACAAAGATCATCACCATGTTTCATATTGGCATATTAAGTTTAAGGTTTGCAGAATATATATAAAAGACAACATATTATGGTAGTAATGTCTTAGGAAAGTATCTAAAATAGCATAGGTATAAAGTCTGGAAGCATAAGAAATAGCATAAAAGAAGTCAACATTTGAACCCATCATTTCCCCCCAACTTAGACTTTTGCTTGTCCTCAAGCAAAATATTCAATAAAACACCTAGGGGAAAAGGTTATAATGCAAAGTTATCTACCTCAGATCCATATCTTCTCTGACCTCCTTTCCCTATTTGAGATAGAATCCATTGTAGCATGCAATTTTCTCTAACCTGATCAATTCAGCACGCCTGCACTCATCACCTCTTCCTCCTGCGAAGTGTGGCACTAGATAAATAAGAATAGGAGGGTGATAAGTAAGGGGTAGCCATGCCACTCCTTTTCACTCTGAGATCTGGATGTACCTGTGCAACCTCTCAAACATATTCATAAAGTTGTGAAGAGAATGAGGCTCTTTCTTCTACAACTCTAGGGTCAAACTATCCCATCTATTATGCACATACCTTTTGCAACTCTAAATGATAGATATTGCCAACTGTTGTATTCTCCTATAATCCCTAAGTTTTTAATCCATTATCACCTTACCTGGACCTTTATGAGAAAGTAGTGTTAGCCATTGGGTTAGGATCACTTCAGGAATCAAGGCTTCTTTCCTAATCTGTAGTGGCACTTTCTTTTCCTATTCCTCATATCTATCCATCAACTCCCCTCTAAGCTGCTCATTTCTAAGATAAGACATTAGTACTCTAACTTGAAGATCACCAGCATAGATCAAGGGGTTCCACTCTGTATCTTCATCCATTAAATAATTGTGCAAATAGTATTCACACAGTTGATCTTGTTCTTCCAAACTAACTCCTTGAAATAACTAGAAAAAATCATGTCTTGAATAGATAGAAATGGACTGATTATTGGTAAATCTATTGAATTGAAAACTAAGAAACTTTTCCTTGAGAAACAAGGCATACACTTTTGGTGGAGGTTTGCATTCTATAATTTGAATTGCCCTATCAACTACCTCTGTTAGCTTCCCTTCCAACCTTTTTAACTCAGCATTTTTACTATCTAATGATGTATTAAGAATTTGTTTCTCCTTCTCCCATTTTTCTTTTTCTTATTTGAATTCATCATTGAACTTCATCAATTCAAAACCCATAGATAGAATAGTGAGGCATGTTGGAGGTCTTATTACAGGAGGTTGTAGGATTGGAGCTTCTTTTTCCTTATTTTCCATTTTACTCTCAATTACTTGTGCTAAGAGATCCATTTTAAAGCCATGACCATATGTCTGAATTCTTGCCTCCAATTCTTTTATTCTTATCTCTTTCTCCCTATCCTTCTCCTCATACTGTTTCACTTGTTCTTCTAATTGTTTAATTCTATTAAGGGCTTCCTAAAGTTCTTGCCTCATGTTTCTATCTTCTAACAACTCTTTTTCTTGTTCAACATCAAAACCTTTATCCTTACTTTCAGTAACATTAAAAATTTCTCTAACAGGGCTACCAAGAACTATTTTTCCCATTTTTCTTGCAATGAAAATATCCTCTAAATCAGAACAAGAGGATGCAAAAACATACCTTCTATGTTTGGCAGGTACATTGGCATCAGTAGGAGTATTCCCAAGGACATTTCCTTCCTTCTCTGAAGCTGTGTCCAACAATGTTGGATTTTTCTACTGCTATGCTTCCTCCTTTTTTGCTTCCCCTTGTCCCTCATCAACTCTTTTTCCTACATTCTACCTCATCAGTCTTCCTGAATGCCTAGTGACAAGGTGCCGTTGTACCTCATCATTTAATCATATTTCAGATGTCAAAATCTAGGGGTTGTGTCCTCAGTTATCTGCAATTAGGGATTCTACAGTTACTAGTTTTCCTAGCTAATCTTAATAAATTCTACCAATTTGAAGATATTAATCTATCTACTTGCTGAATGAATTCAAGGAATGCTGAAAACAGAATTAAACAGGAAGTTACTTAAAGCAATCTTAAAAAAATAGTAACATGCATCTATCTATAAAATCAATAAATACTTTTCACAGTAAAATCTAAAATAACAAAACAGTGGTACTAGCCTTCTGCCTTGGTGGTGAGAGTGGGCCCTTGCTCCACACCCTTGGGGTTAAAGGCTACAGTAGGGAATCAGCACAAAGGAATAAGATCACAACTAAATTCAATCCAATTCCATTCACTTTGCATTCATGAAAAAACTATTGATATCAAAGAACTGAGATTACCGAGAATCAAAATAAATCAATCATTGTATATCTCTTTTGTAGTTTCTATAAGTATATATAAAATGAGTGATGACTATCACTTATCTTATCTACCAGTTCTTCTATGAGATGACATCCATCTCTTTATTACACTAGCTGTCTAACTATGGAAAAATAATCATGCAATAAAGTAGACTGAGTGGAACAGAAGTCCACTCAGAATTCTAAGTTTGAGTCTTAATACATTTGGGTAGCGAGGCCTTGAAAATATGGATATTGAATTAGTTTCATCAATAACTCATGCAAAAACATTAAAAAGATAAAAACTCTAGAAGTTAACTAAAGATGACCCTTCATCACTCAGGTGATGATTTGAGTGAAATGAGGGGTATTACGACCACTGCTAAGAGTGCCCAATTGGCAGCTTACACTGGAAATATGCCCTACTCTCAGGAGGCGCAGGAGATATATGTTTCTATCTATAGCTCCAGAGATATGTTTGTAGCTCCGAAGATGTCTGTGCTCCAGAGATGTCTATAGCTCCGAAGATACCATTGTGGCCTTCTTGTTCAGCTCCGGAGATGCTCTAGAGTCTCGTCCAGCTTCAGAGAGGATTTTCTCTTTCTTTCAAAACTTCTGGTGTCATGGTATTCTAGCATTATCTCTAGAGATCATTGAAGACTACCTTCGGAGATGCAAAAAATTGTTGTTCCAAGCATCTACACCTGTTGATTCAAAAAGAGAGAAGGTTTTCTACATTTTTCCATCAATTTCAAGCACATTAGTCCCTCAATCAAAAATTATGATCTTAAGTAATTTATCTCAATTAATCATTATCTAGAACGATCTTGCTAGCCTATTCGAGTGCAGACATTAGGAAAGATGGAATTGGGAAGGAGAAAAAGAGAGGTAAAAGATGTATTTCATAGGTGTTACTTGGCACTCATCATTGTTGCAAGTATGAGGATAACCAGTGTTGTCATTGATGTCAACATACTCATATTGCATTAATGAGAAGGATTGGATGAGCTGTGTGCTGAGGATATTGAGGAAATTAGTCTCAATCAGGAACAGTGAAGAACAGTGATGACATTAAGGTAAAAGTCTAAGGTAAGATGAAGATCAGAGGATGCGGTTTAAAGGGTTTGCATATATGAGTCTTGAGATGATCCAGTCAAGTTTTCAGAGGTCCGCATAACGATCTCAAGAAGTAATGACTGCTCTAGTAGAACCGGTTTCGACAGATGTTCAGTGGTGACAGAGTGTCACAGATTGGTTCGGTGAGCTCTGGAATTGCATTATCTCATTCTGTAGATTGGAGGGAGTGTTGAAGAAGTCCGTGTGAAGTGACAACTAGATTTGTTCATAGTTTGGAGGTCCGGAAGCACCTTTTGCATTATGACAGTGATGATAGATTGTGTTCTTGTAGCTCCAGATGAAGGAGAGAAGAATTCCAGTAAGATGATGAAGTGCGGATGTGTTTGATGATTCATGAGAGGTTATGATGATCGTTGGATTATGTCCAGTTAATGTTGGTGGTCCGCTTTGAAGTTAGAGTTTGCATTTGAAGAATAACCACAGATATTGGTGTTCTTCTTGAGACTGGCCGACCGGATGTATTACATGTCTTGTGAATGATCTTGTAAGTGTTTGCCAACTTAGATGATTGTTCCTAAGTTGATGCCTTGTATAAATAAGGGATTGTGAATTCATTTTGAAGTGTGCATTATGGTGATGAGTGTGGCATAATGAAGAAGAAGAGAGAAAGGCAGAGCAGGAGTTTTTGGGCTTAAATGGAACTGATCCAGGCATGGTAAAGATGTCAATCTCTAGTTCAAGTTTGTGATACTTGTTACTTTGTAGACAATGTGTCTCTTGTAGGCGGTGTGCCTCTTGTGAGCAGTGTGCTCGGGCAGTGAGCCCTAATTGGCATGTGCCATCTATTTTTCTTATTCTTCTAACAGAGAATAATCCTTGGGTTAATCACCCTATGGTTTTTCCCTTGATTGGGTTTTCCACGTCAAAATATTGGTGTCTCATGTGTTGATGTGTATCTACTCTGGTGTTTATGCTTTATGCTTTCATGAGTGATTAATTGATATGCTATTAAATAACAAAGAGGATTTAAGTGTTTGAATTACAAGCAAGTTTTGGACAACTGATTCACCCTCCCTCTCAATTGTCTGTCCTGAATCCAACAATTGGTATCAGAGCTAAGTTCCTCTAAAAGGAGCTTAACCGCTTGAGGAGATCTAGGATGTCGTCATACAAGAAGGATAGTCCAAAGTTTGATGGAACCAACTTCTCTCTTTGGAAAGGTCGCATGAAATGTCACTTGGAGTGTATGGGAAAGGCGTACTTGTCCATGGTCACAAAAGCATATGTACCTCCACAGGGTGGTCTGACAACTCTAAATGAAATCACAGATGCTAAAAACAATCTGCAAAACAAAGAGGCTCTTCTAAGTGCTTTAACTGACTCAGAGCTCTCAAATGTTATTGACCTACCAACTACCTATGAGATCTGGATTAAACTGGAACTTTTGCATGAAGGAGATGAGTATGTTAAGTGTGCAAGGTTGCAGAGTCTAAAAGGGAAATTTGAAAGACTGAAGATGGGAGATGATGAAAATATTACTACCTTTATGCCTAGAGTAAATGAGCTGGTGTGTGGAATTAGGAATGCTGGTGGAGTCTTGGATGAAAATGAGATTGTTGGCAAAGTTCTCAGATCCCTTCCTGCTGCCTACAAAATCAAGGTTGTTGCCATTAATGAATTTAGAGCCCATACAACTGTCACAAGAGACCAATTAGCTGGCAAACTGGTTGCATTTGAAATGACCGAGTTTGGAGATGATCCCCCCAAGACTGAATCTGCATTCAAAGCCAATGCCTCTGTGAAAGGTAAACAAAGATTTGATCTAGGAGAAAACTCTTCAAGGAAGTTGTCATGGTATGATCAAGCAAGAAGAGACATGGAAGTGGAAGAAGCAGAAACAGCTCAACTTGAAGCCCTCATTGCAAAGAGACTGCCAAGAGGATCCGGTAAGTATGAAGCAAAATTACCCTTTAAGTGCTTCAACTGCAATAAGATTGGTCATTTTGCCTCAAGATGTCTAGAAAGATCTACAAGGTCAAATTCCAACAGACAAAGGTTCCAAAAGATTTGTTGTTATGTTCATGAAGAAGATGATAATGAACGAGTAACCGATGATGAATCAGAGATAGGAAACAAATCCAGAAATGAATGGGTGTTTATTGTCATCAAGGAAGAAGATCCAATATCCTCTGAATCTGTCAATCATAAGGTTGTAGAAAGAGCTTTGGCTGCCCAAGTTGAAGAAAAGGATGATTGGGTTATTGACAGTGGATGCTCTCACCATATGACAGGTGACAAGAACAAGTTCTTAGATTTGGAAAGGTATGAAGGAGGAATGGTAAAGTTTGGTGATAATTCTACTGGTAGAATCAGAGGTAGGGGAACTATTTCTTTTGATGGAAAGAACAAAAACGGTAATGTACTGTATGTTGAAGGATTGAAGCACAATCTTCTCAGTGTTGGACAGTTGGTGGAAAAAGGTTATGATCTCTGGTTCAAGAATGGAAGATGCAGGATCTTTGAAAGCTCCAGAACTGAGATTGCATCCGGTACTCAAACAAAAGGTAATATCTTCCATCTAGTTGGTACTAATAAAAGTTGTCTGTTTGTTCAAGTTGATCAGAGTTGGTTATGGCATAGAAGGATGTGTCATGTAAATTTTGATAACATCATCAAGATAAGCAATACTCGGGCTGTAAGAGATCTTCCAAAATTGGTAAAACCTACAAATAGTTTGTGCAAAGAATGTCAGCTGGGTAAACAAAGCAGAGTCTCATTCAAAAGCAAGGATCAGTCCTCTACCAAATTATTGGAATTAGTTCATACTGATCTATGTGGTCCAAAAAGAATCAAGAGTATGCAAGGTGATAGATATTTCATGTTACTGATTGATGACCATTCCCGAATGATGTGGGTTACCTTTCTAAAAGAAAAATCAGAAGCTTTTGAGAAGTTCAAAATCTTCAAGGCTATGGTAGAGAATCAAACCAAATTAAAACTGAAATGTCTGAGGTCTGATAGAGGTGGTGAATTCACATCCGGTGAATTCATAGATTTTTGTGAGAAGCATGGTATAAAGAGACAGTTATCTGCTCCTAGGAATCCATAGCAGAATGGAGTAGTAGAGAGAAAGAACTGAACCATCTAGGAAGCATCCAGGACAATGATGATGGAAGCAAATGTTCCCCAGATGTTTTGGAGAGAATCTGTTAGCACTGCAGTCTATACTCTCAATCGAGTTCAAATCAGAAGCAATACCGGTAAGACTCCTTATGAACTTTGGTTTGGCATCACTCCTACTGTGAGATATTTCAGAGTATTTGCTAGCAAATGTTACATTAAAAGAGATGAAGATATAGGAAAGTTTGATGCTAGAAGTGATGAAGGAATTTTCTTGGGTTACTCCACTCAAAGCAAAGCATACCGGTGTTACAATAAGAGACTGAGAAAGATGATAGAAAGTACAAATGTGAAGGTTGATGAAGGAATTGAGAAGCCCTCAAGGTTTTATGAATATGATGAAGATGATCAGAATGGTTCTCTGGTTCAAGGAGCTCAATCCTCTTCTGAAAGCCAGATTTAGACTGATCCGATAAATCAGGAAGAAGAGATAGGTCTGAATGAGCCTGATCAAGAAACAGAAGTGCATGAAACTCCTAAAATTCCAAGGTATGTAAGACTGAATCACTCTGAAGATCAGATCATAGGTGACAAAAGCAAAGGTGTGCAAACTAGAAGGAAAATTACTTAAAATTTAGATGAATGTTGTCTGATTTCAAAGATTGAACCTAAGACAATAAATGAAGCCTATAATGATGAAAATTGGACCAAAGAAATGGAGGAAGAGTTGATGCAAATTGAGAAAAATCACACTTGGGATCTTGTTTCTAGACCTAGAAACAAGAATGTGATTGGAACCAAAGGGGTCTTTCGGAACAAACTAAATGAAGTTGGTGAAGTAATCAGAAATAAAGCCAGATTAGTCTGCAAAGGCTACTCTCAAATAGAAGGGACTGATTTTGAGGAAACCTTTGCTCTGGTGGCAAGAATTGAAGCAGTCAGACTATTTCTTGCACTTATTGCCTTCAAAGATTTCAAAGTGTATCAGATGGATGTCAAATCTGCTTTCCTGAATGGTGACTTAGAAGAAGAGGTGTACATTGAACAACTGGATGGATTTCAATTATCTGAGCATGGTGATATGACCTGCAAATTAAAGAAGGCACTATATGGTCTAAAACAAGCTCAAAGAGCATGGTATGAAAGGCTGGACAAACATCTTTTGAAGATTGGTTTCAACAAAGGTACTGTTGATAGTAACCTATATTTCAAAATTGATCATGAAAACATCTTGATTGTTGAAGTATTTGTTGATGATATCATCTTTGGAGGAAGAGACAGTATGTGTAAAACCTTTGCAAATCAAATGAAAAGTGAGTTTGAAATGTCAATGCTCGGTGAAATAAATTTCTTCTTGGGTCTGCAAATCACTTAGACAAAGAAAGGAATCTTTATCTCTCAGACCAAATATGTGAAAGAATTATTGAGGAAATTTGGAATGGAAGATTCAAAGCCAATGAACACTCCCATGGCAACCAGATGTAAGTTGAGCAAAGATGATGACTCTCCTAAGACAGATCATACCAAGTACAGATCTATGATTAGAGGATTATTGTATCTTACTCAGACTAGACCAGATATAATGCAGGTTGTTGGTCTTGTGGCAAGATTCCAGGCTGATCCTAGAGAATCTCATGTCATGGCAATCAAAAGAATTTTTAGGCACTTAAAAGGAACAATTGAGTATGGTCTATGGTATCCTAGAGATCATGATTTTTCTCTTCATGCATATACAGATGCAAATTGGGAAGGAGATGTGGATGACTGGAAGAGTACCAGTGGTGGAGCATTCTTTTTGGGAAAGAGATTGGTTTCTTGGCTAAGCAAGAAACAAGAAACAATATCTCTATCAACAACTGAAGCAGAATACATTGCAGCAGCAGGTAGTTGCACTCAAGTTTTATGGATGAAGTAGGTGCTAAGAGATATTAAAGTAGAGTATGAGGAGCCTATCACAATTTTCTGTGATAATTCAAGTGCAATAAATATTTCTAAGAATCCGGTGTTGCATTCTAAGACTAAGCATATATCTATCAAATTTCACTTTCTGAGAGAGCAAGTGAACAAGGGTGAAGTCAGATTGGAGTTTGTGCCCTCAAAGGATCAGATTACAGATATCTTTACTAAACCTCTTCCAAAGGAATCTTTTGAGTATCTCTGGGAGAAGTTAGGGGTTATTGCCCCTCCGGTGATGAACTAGGATGCACTGATGTGCATCAGTCTGGTGGATATCACAGTCATATCTTGTGATCCAGATTGGTGATGGGGAGCTGCTACTCAGGGGGAGCAGCTGGTATGATTCTGATGTGTTAAAATTGCAAGTATGAGCCCTTTGCCATTGATGTCAAAGGCGGAGAGAAGACATGTGAAAAACAAGTGGTTGATGATCAAAGGGGAAGCAGTAAATAAAGAGAAGACATGTGAAGAGTTGTTGCTGATAGGGGGAGCTATGATAGAAAGGAGAAGTTCTTGTCTTGATGGTTTTTCACATCATATGTTGCCATCAATGACAAAGGGGGAGATTGTTGCAAGTATGAGGATAACCATTGTTGTCATTGATGTCAATATACTCATATTGCATTAATGAGAAGGATTGGATGAGCTGTGTGCTGAGGATATTGAGGAAATTAGTCTCAATCAGGAACAGTGAAGAATAGTGATGACATTAAGGTAAAAGTCCCAGATAAGATGAAGATCAGAGGATGCAGTTTAAAGGGTTTGTAGATATGAGTCTTGAGATGATCCAGTCAATTTTTCAGAGGTCTGCATAACGATCTGAAGAAGTTATGACTGCTCTAGTAGAACCAGTTCTGACAGATGTTTAGTGGTGACAGAGCGTCACAGATTGGTCCGGTGAGCTCTGGAATTGCATTATCTCATTCTGTAGATTGGAGGGAGTGTTGAAGAAGTCCATGTGAAGTGACAACTAGATTTGTTCATAGTTTGGAGGTCCGGAAGCACCTTTTACATTATGACAGTGATGACAGACTGTGTTCTTGTAGCTCCAGATTAAGGAGAGAAGAATTCCAATAGGATGATGGAGTGTGGATGTGTTTGATGATTCATGAGAGGTTATGATGATCATTGGATCATGTCCAGTTAATGTTGGTGGTCCGCTTTGAAGTTAGAGTTTGCATTTGAAGAATAACCACGGATATTGGTGTTCTTCTTGAGACTGGCCGATCGGATGTATTACACGTCTTGCGAATGATCTTGTAAGTGTTTTTCGACTTAGATGATTGTTCCTAAGTCAATGCCTTGTATAAATAAGGGATTATGAATTCATTTTGAAGTGTGCATTGTGGTGATGTGTGTGGCATAACGAAGAAGAAGAGCGAAAGGCAGAGCAGGAGTTTTTGGGCTTAAATGGAACTGATCCAGGCATGGTAAAGATGTCAATCTCCAGTTCAAGTTTGTGATACTTGTTACTTTGTAGATAGTGTGTCTCTTGTAGGCCGTGTGCCTCTTGTGAGGAGTGTGCTTGGGTAGTGAGCCCTAATTGGCATGTGCCATCTAGTTTTCTTATTCTTCTAACAGAGAATAATCCTTGGGTTAATCACCCCATGGTTTTTCCCTTGACCAAGTTTTCCACGTCAAAATCTTGGTGTCTCATGTGTTGATGTGTATCTGCTCTGGTGTTTATGCTTTATGCTTTCATGAGTGATTAATTGATATGCTATTAAATAACAAAGAGGATTTAAGTGTTTGAATTAGAAGTAAGTTTTGGACAACTGATTCACCCCCCCTCTCAGTTGTCTGTCCTGAATCCAACAATCATCCCCCCATACCTAAGGTTTGGCAGGTCATCCTACTTCTCACGATCTACATTTATTCTGGTGAAGCAACCTATCAGTCAAGCTATAATCCTGTGCATAGCTAGACCAAGTGGTGCGGTTGGTATTACCATTGCCTTTGTATTGATCAACCTACTTCATCCATTCCTACAATTTCTCATCTTCCATCTGCTTAGCCCAGATAGGGAGTGGTTCAATTATGAGAGGGGCCCTGAACCATCCACCTATCCATTCTTACTTATGCTTATCCATCATTTTGGTTATTAACTTTGCTTTTCTCATAAATAACCTTAAGTTTGCAAGGGTGACCACCTCTCTCATTTTCTGCTCTGAAGTCAAAATATTCCATCTTTTCTTTGCTATGGCAAGTACTGGATTTGCTGAACTATTCATGAAAAGACCAAAATCAATGGAGCACTCTTGCAAACTCTTTAGGTATAATGGAAAAATTTTGTTCTTACTCTTAGGGTGATAGATATAGGACCTGAATTGGGTCTTAAAAGCATTGGGATTGGGACATTCTTTTCTGATGAAGAGATCTGTTTCTGTATCCTTGTTGAGATGGTCTTCCATTCATTCATTCTAGATCTAATGATTCCTCATTAGGGACATAAATGCTTTAAGCTAGGATTCTCCCACAAAATAATTAAGAATGAAAGTTACATCATTAACACAGATCCCATGCAGATACAATTCACATAGCAAATTCTTGACTTCATCATTACTTCTTGTATATGCTGTCATGAATCCTTCTATTGTCTCTGTATTCTCAACTAGGTCAGACAGGACTAAAGAGAATTTCCTCTGCAGGACTCTTTCCTGTAAGAACATAGAATAGCTGGCACTTGGGGGCCTACAAGATAGAATTTCAAAAGAAAGGGAGGCCATCTCAATGATTTTTCCTTCCAAAGTTTCTATTCTTTCTGCCCTTTGTAATTGTAGCATAGGCTTGGAAGCCGCATATTCTCTACATTTCTTCTCCCAATAGAACAAGGCCTTAGGAATGTCAATGGGGATCAGACCCACATATGGATCTGTTTGTATCTCCTGCTCAATGGTTGCCCTTGGGCGATCCAACTCATGAATATATTCCTCCTAATCATCTAGTTTGTTGTTGGTCCAAGTCAACTATCTATCTTGGCTATGCATTTTCTCAATTAATGTTGTCATCATGATGAGGCCATTGTCTCTAGCCATGGTGAGCTCAGAAACACTCTATGCTGCCTCTTTCTCTTTTTCTTCCAACAGTTTGACTACCTCAATTTTCTGGGCCTCTAATTCTTCTTCTTTCTCCTGGATGATCTTGTTTTTGCTTTGGAGTTTTGTTTGTAGATTTTCAATGACCTATTTTTGCTCCATTTCTACCTCTGTTTTGACCTTCTTGAGGTCAGTAATAATCTGATTCTTCCCCCAGAGTAGTCTCTTTAGGTTGTCAATTTCTTCTAACATTTGTTGTTCTTTTGAAATTTCAACATCCTCTTGATCAGAGGGGTGAGGGAAAGTTTCTACTTCTGCTTCTATTTGTTGAACATCAGGGTTTTCCATGGCCATCGACCCTGCACTGTCAACTGCACCCATTTTCCCTATTTCATCTTTTTCTGTAGAATCCCTGTCCTGAGGGTCCTCTTGGGGTTCCTCTGCTTTTTCTAGCACCGATGAAGGCCCAGCCTTATCCTCATATGTTCTAAAATGCAGGAGTACCTCAGCTAGGAGAGAAGTATCTTCCTCAGCCTGTGAGAGCTATCTTTTCCTTTTGATTATCTGTAGCAGAAGTGGGGTAGGTGCCTTTGGAGCAAGTCTCTCATCCTTAGAATCTGAGGAAATAGTAAGAGTTTGTCGATGTTCTATCTCTGGAGCACATGATGGTTTTGAAATTGGACTTGACCCTAGATGAACAAATGGTGTTGGGGAAACTTCTCTTTATTTTCTCTTCCTAACTAGAGGGATCATCTAAATCATTAGATGTTTCTTCAACCCAGTTTTCT
Source organism: Cunninghamia lanceolata (assembly GCA_027924645.1). Taxonomy (NCBI): domain Eukaryota; kingdom Viridiplantae; phylum Streptophyta; class Pinopsida; order Cupressales; family Cupressaceae; genus Cunninghamia; species Cunninghamia lanceolata. The sequence continues at coordinate 3,747,925 of BSBN01000747.1, forward strand.
CTACTTTCTGTCCTAACCTCTCCCCTGTTAATTCCTTAGGGAAAGATTCCTCAGTTAGAGTCATCTTTCTCCTAACTAATCGAGTCATATATGGGGTTTGTGCAGGAGTAGACTCTCTAATTTCTTTTCCTTTCTTCTTTTTATCAGGAACAGGGGCCGCAGATGAAGTTGCCTCCTATGAGGACTTCTTTCCTCTTTGAACAACTATGGAGGAGGCTAAAGGCTCTATTTCTTCTTCTTGGTGAGTAGAGGAACCCTCATCTTCTGGTTGTGCCCTCTCTAGTTCTTTGTCTAGTGAATTTTGTTCAAGAAAGTTTTGCCATAATTCTTCCCCATTGGCCTGAGATAGAAAGTGGTGTTTAACTACTAGAAAAATGAGGCCATGATGTTTCATGGGACCCTTATTTTGCTAATATTTTTTTGCAGTTGCCCTAATGGCAGAATACAAGAAATTGGGAATGTTTATGTTAAACTCAGGGTGTCCCTTCCCATGCCTTAGAAAAATCAGCATTTTCATTATTGGTCCTAAAACTAAAGAAAATTGACTATCACAAGTAAAATATTTCATCAGCCAGGTGATTGTAGATTATCAAGGGTTTGGAAGTGTGGACCTAAGAATTCCTTTTACTTCATTTTTATTTGAATGCAGTTGTATTGTAGGTTCACCTTGAATAGAGAAATTCTTAATCAAATCAGTATATAAGGTTTTCAGTTGATAAAACCTCTCACCTTGTTCAGGCAGCCCAGAAATGTGACTGATAGTGGTTGAGGAGAGGTTAATTCGAACTCCTTGGACAGTTGTTTGATCATCCCTTAGATTTCTTAGGAATTCATCCATGATATCTTCTTGAAACCCTTCAATTTTTTCTAGAAAGTCCAATCATCCTGTAGTTCTCAAAATGTTTGTTGTAGCTTCATCTTGCAACAGACCCGCAACACTCTCTGGTTCAAACTTCTTCTTTATCCCCATTGCTAAATTGGTTCCACCTTCTGTGCTTAATTCCTCACTCTTCTATTTGCAATTTGTCCCTTCTTCTTAACTCCATAGGCTCCAGAGGACTGTTCAATTTCCTCTGTTCTTCAGGGTATTTTAGAAGTTTGAATGAGGATTATGATGTCTCTCAGCTTAGGCTTATGGAAGATTTGCAGATTAGTTAGAGTACCTAGGCAGTCATAAATGCAATAGAGTGATAGGACACTCCAGAGGCAAGGTGATAGTACAGCACAGATGGTGACATGTGTGAATTTAGAAAAGAAAATGATGGCAGGAGGACGTGTCATAGTGACGGCCTAAAAATAGAAAGACAAGACAGTTGCTATTTAATGCTTAATTGAAGATAGAATTACCTGGATCATTTTTAATGATGAGGAATGATGTACACCGCAAAGATACTATGGTATTTATGAGATTGCATGCGACGTGGCATATGGGCAGCTTTTGGTGGCTTGAGATGACACCCACTACTCCATTGGTATGTGACCTATAATCATTTCGTTGAGTGGTTCAAGAATCCATGTTCCTTGGGTGACATCAACGCCATCTTTGTAAATACCCCTGCAAATGAAATACGTGTTGATATTATTTTATTCCTGTCATAAAGTAGAGGATGAGTCATGATGACCTCATCATTTGATGTGTCCACTTTATTACCTGGAGAAGTGGATTCCCTCCCCCATTGTTGTAAATGACTCTTTATTGATGGAACACCGAAGGTGCTCCTAGTTTGTGAAGCGCCAGAGGTGCTCCTAGTTTGTGAAGCGCCGGAGGTGCGTTTGACTAACTCCTGGCACCTGATCACCTCCATAGCTTGATTATTTTCAACTGTCCTGAAGAAGGAAACTACCATTTGCTAGTTTTCAACTCCCTTGGTCAAGAAAGATAGCCATTTACTAGTTTTCCATCTTTCTCTTTTTTTTTTCTTTTTTTCTCTTTTTTTCTTCTTTTTTTTCTCTTTTTTTAGAAGGTCGCCATTTGCTGGTTTTCAACTTCCTTTTTTTTTTCAATCTAACACTGTGTCAGAGGATGTATCCCATGTATCAAAGCACAAATCATTAAGAAACTCTTCTTTACTAGATGGCCTTTTATAGAGTCTGATTCGGTGACCATTTACTAAGAATGTGTCTGTGCTTCGATCAATAGGTTCCAATAATACCGTTCCATTTTCAAAAACTTCCTTTATTTGATAAGGACCCATCCAATGAGGTTGTAATTTCCCCTTGAACTCTTTGAATTTAGAATCATAAAGAAGAACCCAATCTCCATGTCCTCCTTTTGATGTGTTGGTCATGCCATTGCTTCCTTTGATACTGAACCAGTTCTATCTGTTGAATGGCCTCTGTCTGAATTTCATCCAACTCATTGAGCTGAAGAATTCTATTCTGTTGAGTTGTAGATAATGGTAGACCAATATCCAATACAGTCTTAAGTGTTTAGAGTTCAAATTCTATAGACAAAATAGGCTTTTTCTCATAAACCAATTCATATGGTGAGAACTTTGTTGTGAACTTCCAAGTGGTATTGTAAGCTCAAACTACTTCAAGTAATCTGTTAGCCTAATCTTTTATGTTCATTACTACTATCCTTGTTAGAATATTTTCAAGTTCCCTATTAGTTACTTCTACCTACCCATTCACTTGAGGATGGTAAGGTGAAGATTTTCTGTGCTTGACTTGATATAAATCTGTGAATACTTTGATTACCTGTGAAGTAAACTAAGGTCCTCTATCCGAAACTATTGATCTTGGGGCTCCAAACCTTAAGAAAATCTTATTATAAAGGAAATCAGTAACTTTTTCTTCTCTTGCAAATTGTAATGCTTGAACCTCAGCCCATTTAGTAACATAGTTTGTGCATACTAGAATGTACTCCTTGCCTGATGATGGTGGAGAAATTGGTCCTACAAAGTCTAAACCCCGCTACTCAAATAGTTCCATCATGACTTGAGGATGCAATAACATCTCCTGGGTAAAGGTTGGTTGTCCCATCCTTTGGCACTGGTCACAGTGTTGCACATACTTCGTTGTATCTCTATGAAGAGAGGGCCAGTAGTAACCAGCTCCGAGGATCTTGTGGACTATTCAGTGGAAGGAGTAATGGCCACCAGATGGTTCATCATGACATGCTCTCAACACATCAAAAATCTCATTAGCTTTTAAACACCTGCGTAGAATGAAATTAGGACAATATTTGAATAGTAAACCATTCAACCATTTGTAAGATAAACTTTCTTTAACTAAACATTTTTTTGTTTTGAGGTAAAATAGGATGGATACAAGCCTGTAGCTAAAAGATTAGCTATGTCAGTAAACCAAGGTACAGTAGAGAAGATAGAAAAAAGATGTTCATCTGGGAACCTATCCTCCACTGGTTGGTTTTCTCCTCCTGTATGCAATCTTGACAAAAAATCAGCAACCAAATTAAACTTTCCTGGATTATCAACTATGGTAATATCAAATTCTTGCAATAGCAATAACCACCTGATGATCCTTGCACCCACTACTAGCTTATTCATTAGGTACTTGATGGCTGCATGATCCATGTGTACAATTATTTTATATCCAGTGATGTAATGCCTGAATTTATTTATAGCATAGATGACTGCCAAGAATTTTTTTCAGTTGTGGTGTAATTTCTTTCTACAAAGGTAAGGTTTTTTCTGATGTAATAAATGACATGCATACTCTCTCCTTCCTCCTTTTGTCCTAAGACTGCCCAAATGGACTCATTTGAAGCATCAGTCTGTATGTGAAATGGTAAAGTCCAATTGGGTCCTCTCAAAATTGGTGTGACAGTAAGCTTCTCTTTCAAGGTTTCAAATGTTGATTGACATTCTTCTATCCATAGAAATTCTATGTCTTTGTTAAGCAGGGTAAACAGGGGAGCAGCTATTCTGCTGAAATTTTCTATAAATCTCCTATAGTAGCCTGCATCACCCAGAAAACTTCTAACATCTATCTGATTTCTGGGTGAAGGCAATTGTGTGATCACTTGTATCTTGTTTTGATCCACTTTGATCCCTTTAGCTGAAATGTGGTGTCCTAAAACAATTCCTTCCTCCACCATCATGAAGCACTTTTCATGGCTAAGGGATAATTGATTTTTCTCATAGCATTTTAGTACTTTCTCAAGGTTTGTGAGAGCTTCTTCAAAATTATCCCCATACATAGTAAAGTCATTCATATTGATCTTCATGCATTCATTTTCTAGTTCAGTGAAAATAGCTAAAACAAGTCTGAAATGTAGCTGGGGCATTGCATAGTCCAAAGGGAAGAACTTTGTAAGCAAAAGTTTCCCATGAGCATGTGAAGGTGGTTTTGTCCTGGTCTTTAGGTGCTACTTGAATTTAATTATACCCACTAAATCCATCTAGAAAAGAAAAATACTTTCTCCCAACAAGGTTGTCCAGCACTTGGTCAATGAATGGTAAGGGAAAGTAGTACTTTTTTTAGCTTTGTTGAGCTCCCTATAATCAATATACACCCTCCATTTTCCATTTTTTTAGGCACTATGACAAGGGGTGAGACCCATTGACTTTGTAAGATTGGATATATAAACCCTTCTTGAAGTAATTTTTCTATTTCAGTTTTGACAATGTCCTTTAAAGGAGGATTCAATCTTCTCTAGGGTTGTCTGGCAGGTTTAATATCCTTAGTGTATATATGATGGGTACAGATCTCAGGAGGTATGCCTTTCATATCTTGGTATTCCCAAGCAAAAGCTCTTGAATGGGAAATCAGAAGTTGGATAAGTTTTTCTTCCTGATTTGTTGTTAACTGAGTATTGATATTAAGTGTTTTCCCTGGTAAAATCATGACCTGTTTTGTGATTTGATCCATAGATGTAGTCAATCCATACATTGGAGTCATGGTATTGAGAGGACAAGAATATGGAAGCAACATGTGGAAAATGGCTAAGTCTCTATAAAAGGTTTCCCCACAAGGAATGATGTTGGCGACGGTACAATGAGAAGAAGTAAGAAGTTCTCTCCTAGAATCTTTGACGAGCTCCATCACATCCTTATTGATTAGGATGTGAGTAATGTCTTCTATTGTATCATAGTATATTTCTTCTTCTAACTCTCCCAGATGTTCCTTGATGGTTACCATAGCTACTGAGACACTGTTGTCATTGTTTTCTGGTTCATCCACCCATACTCTCCCTGTATAATGTATTGATGGTTTAGCTGGAGGATACAAAGATATTTTTTTCAAATCTATCCCATTAGAAATGACCATATCCCCAGTTTGACAATCAATAGATGCTGTTGTTGTAGCCAGCCACGGTCTTCCTAAAATCAATGGATAAGCATTTCTCTGGTTTCTATGTTCTAATATCAGGAAGTCCACTAAAAATTCCCATGAATCTATCACAACTGGTACATGAGTAATTGCTCCTTTTGGAACAACTACTAACTGGTCAGCAAGTTGAAGAATTGTAGTTGTGGATTGGATACCTGATAGAGCTAATTTGTTCATTGTGTGAACTGTCATCACATTAATTGCTGCTCCCAAATCAACCAGAACATTTGAAATTTCTACCCCTGAGATGAAAATAGTTATGACAAGATTTCCAAGGTCTCCATATTTTGGGAGGAGAATTTCTCCCATCAACAGATCTACTACTTTTCCTTCCACCTGTATTGTGGAAGGAAAGTTTTTCTTCCTACCTTGTGTTTTGATACAATACTATTTAATCAATTGATTTAGTTCTGGTACATCTTTGATTGCTTGGAGAAGAGGAATTTCGATGTTTAGTTGCTTGATTTCTTGTAAAAGTTCTAATTCCAGGTTGGTTTGGACTTGTTTTTGTAAGATCTTTTTCTAGGGAACATACTGTTTAAGTTGTTCTAGGAAAGGTGCTAGTTTTTCCATCTCCGGAGCATCTTCGAAGCTCTTATCAGAATTGTGTTTAAGAATGTTCTCCAGAGTTGGTCTTTTAGGAGCAACTCCAGAGTTGTCCCAGGATGATTCTTCTAGCACTTTTTCGTTAGTAATCTCCTCTGGGAGTCGAGTGGATGAATTTTCAAGTTCCTCATCATTAGTTACTTCAACTATATTTGGAGGAGATGGTCTTGGGAATGCTTTCCCAGAATGTAGCTAGAGATTACTTGAATATATAGCATTAATACTGGCTAGATTTTCTTGCTCTGTCATGTAAAGAGTTGCTCCCTATTCATTCCATGGGTTTGGTATAAGCTGAGCTGGTAAAGGTGGTTGGCTAACTGGTTCATTTTGTGCTTGACCTTGTGTGTTGGAGAGTCCAGTTAGTAAAGCTTGTTGTTGAGGTTGGAAATGTCTAGGTTGTCCCTAGTATTGTTGATTATATCCCTATTGAGAACCCCATTGAGGTTGCATGTTTTGTGATCCAAACTGTGGTGGCCACTATAGATTTCCCCAGTGCTGATTTTGCCAATTTTCGTTTTTCCAATGTTGACTTGGCCAATCCTGCTATCCCCAAGGAGGATTATTCTGAGGCCCATGCCAAGTTGGATTCCACTGATTATTTCCCCAATTAGAGGGACCCTTGAAAGAAGGCTGGTTTGGATACTAATTATAAGGGAAATTCCTAGCTTTTTTTTGTCCCACATAGTTCAATTCTTCTTCCATTACAGCATTCTTCTTACTTAATCTTTTCAAGGCTGGAATTTGACTACATTGACTGGTAGGATGTTCCCTATCACAGATCTGACAAACCTCTAATTTGTCCAAAGGGAATTCTCTCAACAGATGTTTGTTTCTACACCTAGGATAATAGATGGAGAGTGGTTCGGTTGCTTTGTTTTGATGAGTTGTTCTGGTTTTTGTTTGAATTCCATCCAATGTGGTATTTAATTGGACTAGAATATCTATTTTTAGATTTGCAATCTCTTCCATTAACTATCTTATTTCATTTTTCCCTTTAAAAGTTTTGGATGATCTCACTCCATCTTGGGTTCTAGAATAGTTCCTGCAGAGTTCTTCTATAGCAGGTATATCCATTTTGTTGATATTTCCTTTTCCCATTAGATCCAGTGCATGTTTTGATTCTTTATCCAATCCTTTTACAAATAGGGTTCTAGCCAAGGAGTGATCTACTGGGTTGCCATACCTTCTCAAGGTGAAATTAAACCTATCCAGATAGTCCTCTAAGGTCTCTTCCTCCCCCTACCTAATTTTAAACAATTATTCATTTTTATTACTAGATCTACAGTAATCTTGATACTTTCCAAAAAAAATTGTTTCCATCTGATCCCAAGAATGGATAGAATTCTGGGGTAAACCCATAAACCATCTCATCACAGAATCCTTCAGAGTTGAAGGGAACAGTTTGAGTTTTTGGTTATTTGATCCATAATCATACGTTTGGCAGACTACTTTGAATTCAAACAAAAATTGATCTGGATCCTTAGAAGAAAGTCATCTAAAATTTGGCAAGTGTACTAGTGAGATATTCTTTATAGGAGCATTGTCTCCAGCAGCCAAAACAATAGGATATGAGAAGGTTCTTGGAGCCTGATTTTCCTCTTCTTCATGATTATCATTGTCCATGTTTAAAACTGGTTCTTTTTCTTGAGGTTCTAGGAAATTAGGTTCTATTAAAAGATCTGCCTAAAACTTTTATTGTAATTCCTTGATATAATTGACAAGTGGAAGATTTGGAGGATCTAAGGGACTATTGATTTGAGGTACAGTTTCCAAAGTAGGTTCTAGGTTTCTCTCTTCAACAAGATCTTGTGCCACCCCACTGCTTTCCCCTATGGTTTGTTGATGGGGTGTCTGTTTTATATATCTTCCTTTTGAATCTCTAGCTCTAACCATACAGATCTATCCTAAAAACTATTTTAGCTAAGTTTCCCTAATTAACACAATACATCCCCAACAACGGTGCCAAAAATGACAAGGTGTCATTGTACCTCATCATTTAATCATATTTTAGATGTTAAAATCTAGGGGCTGTGTCCTCGGCTATCTGCAATTAAGGATTCTACAGTTATCAGTTTTCCTAGCTAATCTTAACAACTTCTACCAATTTGAAGAGATTAATCTGTCTACTTACTGAATGAATTCAAGGAATGTTGAAAATAGAATTAAACAAGAAGTTACTTAAAGCAATCTTAAAAAAATAGTAACATGCATCTATCTATCAAAATTAGTAAATACTTTTCATAGCAAAATCTAAAATAACAAAATAGTGGTACTAGCCTTCTGCCTTGGTGGTGAGAGTGGGCCCTTGCTCCACACCCTTGGTGCTAAAGGCTACAGTAGGGAATCAACACAAAGGAATAAGATCACAACTAAATTCAATCCAATTCTATTTGCTTTGCATTCATGAAAAAACTATTGATATCAAAGAACTGAGATTACCGAGAATCAGAATAAATCAATCATTGTATATCTCTTCTATTGTTTCTATAAGTATATATAAAATGAGTGATGACTATCACTTATCTACCAGTTCTTCTATGAGATGACATCCATCTCTTTATTACACTAGCTGTCTAACTATGGAAAATTAATCGTGTAATAAAGTAGATTGAGTGGAAGAGAAGTCTACTTAGAATTCTAACTTTGAGTCTTAATACATTTGGGCAACGACGCCCTGAAAATATGGATATTGAATCAGTTTCATCAGTAACTCATGCAAAAATATTAAAAAGATAAAAACTCTAGTAGTTAACTAAAGATGGCCCTTCATCACTCAGGTGATGATTTGAGTGAAATGAGGGGTATTACAATCACTGCTGAGAGTGCCTGATTGGAAGCTTCTACTGGAAAGATGCCCTGCTCTCAGGAGGCGCAGGAGATATCTATTTTTGTCTGCAGCTCCGAAGATATGTTTGTAGCTCTGGAGATGTCTACAGCTCTGGAGATGTTTGTAGCTCTGGAGATACCATTGTGGCCTTCTTGTTCAGCTCCAGAGATGCTCTAGACTCCCGTCCAGCTCCAGAGAGGCTTTTCTCTTTCTTTCAAAACTTTTGGTGTCGTGGTATTCTGGTATTGTCTCCGGAGATCATTGAAGACTACCTCTGGAGATGCACAAAATTGTCATTCTGAGCATCTACACCTGTTGATTCAAAAAAAGAGAAGTTTCTCTGCATTTTTCCATCAATTTCATGTACATTAGTCCCTCAATCAGAAATTATGATCTTAAGTAATTTATCTCAATTAATCATTATCTAGAATGATCTCGCTAGCCTATTCAAGTGCAGACATTAGGAAAGATGGAATCAGGAAGGAGAAAAAGAGAGGTAAAAAGATGTATTTCATGGGTGCTACTTGGCACTCATCACCTGGGTGTGACAGTTTCTAGCTTATCCTCACTTTTTCTCTTCTTCTGACTTTTCCTCTTCTTCCTCTCCACTGCACCCTTCTCTTTCTCAATGATCTTATGCTTCTCCACATTCTTCTTACTCTTCTTCTTCTTAGAAGAAGTAGAAGCATCACTTCTCATAGTTCTCCTCATGGGTTTAGTGTTAGGAATTGGGGTTTCTATTGTTGTCACTAGCCTAGTTTATGGAGGAATTTCCTCCTGCGGCTCTTCCCATTTAGGCTCAACTTTAGGTCCAAACTCTGGTTCAACCTCTGGCTCAACATTGGGTTCGACTTCTAGTTCTTGCTCCTATTGAGGCTCATCTACTTTTAGTACTTTAGAAATATCCTTGCATTGTTTAAAAGCATCCTAGCTAACATGTGGGTGCTAGATTCTCAAACTTCTTTTAACCAGTAGAGCTACCAAACAATGGTGAGACAATGTAGTATCTATTTTTCTTTTCTAATACTCAAATGCTATTCTCTTCAACATATTGTAGAAATAATTGGGAACATTAACCAGTTTGTCATGGCATAAGTGATTCAACAATTTAAAGTGTGTAGTATACAATAGGTTATGTCTACCATCACAAGTGATATATTTGATAATATATGAAGCACATTTCCCCTAGAAGAAAGGAAGGGATAATCTTTTTGTACCTTGTGTGGTCCACTCCAGGTTCTCACCACACTCAAAAAATTCCTCCCTCATCATTGCTACATCAGCACGGGATGGATACTCAGACCCTGTTCATGGTAAACCGGTGACTTGGGCAATAGTTGTTTCAGAGGCATCCACAACTAATCCCCTCACTGTCGCTTCATCATACTGTAGAGTTGCTACAAAATCCCTTGCCATATCATTGTCATACTCTGTTAACTTCAGAAAATAGTCTAACCACCCCACTCTAGTAAAGAGTGGGAGAACCAATACATCTTCCAATATCTCCTTATGCGCCAATGGTTCTCTTCTGATTACATCACCCCCCATTGCACCTATATTCTGCACTCTTATCACTTCTCAATCCTGCCTAATTCTTCTTAATTTCAATTTTACCACCTCAAGAAATTGCCTGTCAATACTTTCACCCCCTAACTGTAGCTTTTAGAGTGCTTTGTTAGTAAAAATTTTAAATTTAGCCCACTCTCAGGGAAATAACAAGCTCACAATTTAGGGCAAGTCGACTATCATGGAAAATAGCATAGGAAAACCTCGAGAACAGCTTAAAGAAAATTTGATTGATGGTAAAAAGAAAAAGAAAAACTTAGAAACTAACCAAAACTGACCATATACCCCTCCCCCCAACTGAAAGATGAAGTGACCACACTGCACGAACGAATGTGCAGGGATGAAAAAGTAATGATTACATGAAAAGGGGTGATATATTGCCACATGCATAAGATAAACACTTAGTAATAATGAATATAAATAGAAACTTTGAAGATAATCATTAACAGGTTACCTTATGTGCATTGATAATGAAGAGCATGGAGTGGATCACCTTGGAAAAAGAGATTAGTATGCTGGAACGAGCGGAGTGATATGCATAGAGTAGATGGAAGGGTGGCGGGTACGTCAGAATTTATTCAACTTGACAGACCGTAAAAGTTGATGTAACATCCGATTAATATAATTTGAACAAACATGCCGCAATCGTTGGATAATGGAAGGTTATTGAAGCATGTGGAGCAGTAAGGAAATGTGCGTGAAGAAGAAGGAAATGTGTGCCAAATGGATGAAAATATCCGTAGACACTCGTTGCTACAAGCACCCGTAGCACAGGTCCTGACTAAATATGTTCAAAAATAGAAAACCAGGGCCCAATTGTGACAGGTCCCTCTAAAATTGACAGTGGTCATCATGTACAATGTGATGTGTGTGCATGTGATTTTAAAGAAAACAAAATTATGTTTCAGCAACAGGGGTTGAGTATTGCAACTCAACCTCCACATCACTGGATAGTGTTGGTGGATCAGTATCTGAAGGTGTATCATCTAGTGTCGCATCATCATCATCAGGAATGTTAGGAGGGCCATACTAAGTAGCTAGAGAAATAAGAAAGTCATCCCTCTGAAGTGGCTTTTTATACAATTTTAGCCTATGCCCATTTACTAGCAGTGAAAACTGAACTACATCAATAGTCTACAACTGAACTACACCATTAGGAAAGACTTGCTTGATCTCATATGGGCCTAACCAATGTGACTAAAGATTGCCCTTGAAGTCCTTATATCTTGAATCATAATAGAGTGCCCAGTCACCTGTAGTGAATTCCTTTGTCTTGATGTACTTTATCATGCCATTTTGCTCTTTGTTTCTGTATGACCTCTATATGATGAATAGCCTCCAATCAGATTTCATCCAAATCATTCAAATGTTGTAGCCTTTCTTGTTGTGCTGTGGTCAAATCTATTCCTAATTCCATTGTTGTCCTCAGGGTTTTGTGTTCAAATTCTATAGGCAGGACTGTTGTCTTGCCATAGACCAACTCATAAGGTATAAACCCTGTAGTTGTCTTCCAGGTTGTTCTGTATGCCCAAACAACTTTAGGGAGCCTAGAAACCCAATCTCTTCTATGAAGCTACACTGTCTTTGTCAAGATGTTCTCAATCTCCCTATTTGTGACTTCCACCTGACCATTGGCTTGAGGATGATAGGGACTGGATTTCTTATGTCTGATCTAATATTTCTCAACCAATTTGGTGATTAAATTAGATGTAAATTGTGGTCCTTGGTCAGTCACTATCTCCCTTGGAACACCATACCTAGTGAAGATGTCTTCATACAGGATTTTTTCCACATTGCCATCTCTGGCAAATTGTAATGCCTTCACTTCAACCCATTTAGTAAAGTAATCAGTACATACCAGGATATATTCTTTATTGTTGGATGTAGGAGATATAGGAACCACAAAATCCAATCCGCACTTGTCAAAAGGAGCCAATGAGATTTGTGGCTGCAAGGGCATCTCATCACTTCTTGTAGGCCTCCCCATTCTTTGACATCTATCACAACTCCTAGTGTACTTGACAGCATCTTTATGAAGTGTTGGCCAATAATACCTATTTGTTAATATTTTGAAGGCTATCCTCTTAGCTGCAAAATGTCCCCCACAAGGCTCATCATGACAAGCCTTCAATATATTAAACACCTCATCTTCTCTGATACATATGCGCATAATATTATGTGGCCCAGTGTAAAATAGAAATCCTGAAATCCAAGAATAAGGAAAACATTTGTGAACTAGCTGCCTCTTCTCCCTTGGAGAGAAGTATCTTGGAATCTACCCTATAACCAAATAATTGGCTATATCTGCATACCAGGGAGTGTGTATAGTGAGAGCAAATAGATGCTCATCAAGAAAAGAATCATCAACCACTCCTTCTGACGATTATGTAGGTAGTCTAGACAGAAAATCAATAACTACATTAGCCTTGCCTGGTTTGTCAACAATTGTAATATCAAACTCCTGTAACAACAATAACCATCTTACAATTCGGCCACCCACTATTGGCTTGTTCATCAAATATCTGATGGTTGCATGATCAGATGTATGAATACCTTGTAACCAATTATGTAGTGCCTGAATTTGTTAATTGCATAAACAACTGCCAACATCTCTTTCTCTATCACAGTGTAATTTAACTCAGCTCCTCAGAAATTTTTACTTACATAGTAAATGGCATATTCTTTGTTCCTTCATGTTGGCCTAGTATTGCCCCAATGGAAAAATTTGATGCATTTGTATGGATGTGAAAAGGTAGTGACCAATTCAAACCTCTGAGAATAGGGGCTTGTGTCAAGGATGTTTTTAGATTTTCAAAAGAGATCTAACAATCTGATGTCCATTCCAATTCATTGTCCTTGGTCAGTAGAGTAAACAGAGGGGCAGCAATCTTGCTAAAATCTTGAATGAATCTCTTGTAATATACTGCATGGCCCAAGAAGCTCCTTACATCCTTCTATTTTTGTGGAATAGGTAGGATAGATATGATCTCAATCTTCTTTGAGTCAACTTGGATGCCTACACTTGAGATGAAATGTCCCAAGACTATTCTCTATGTCATCATCAAAAAACACTTTTAATTACTCAAAGAGAGGTTGTGCTCTGTACATCTTTCCAACACTTTCTCCAAATTGTGTAAGGCTTCATCATATGTGTCACTATATGTGGTGAAGTCATCCATATAAATCTGCATGCTGTCATGCGAAAAATCAGAGAAAATACTGAGGACTGCTCGTTGAAATGTAGCTGGAGCATTGCACAAACCAAAGGGTAAGATAGAATATGCATATATCCCCCAAGAGAAAGTAAATGTTGTCTTATCCTGATCCTCTGGAGAAATCTTAATATGGTTATAGCCACTAAAACCATCAAGAAAGGAAAAATATTTCTTGCCTACTAAAGAGTCAAGAACTTGGTCAATAAATGGCAATAGAAAGTGATCCTTCCTGGTAGCAGTATTTAGTTCCCTCTAATCAACACAAACTCTCCATTTGCCACCTTTCTTGGGTACTATGACCAATGGTGAAACCCATTCACTGTTTGAAATGGGGTATATAAATCCTACATCCAGAAGCTTTTGAAGCTCAACTTTCACAATCTCTCTGAGGCCGGGGTTCATGCACCTCAGCTGCTACCTGATGGGTCTATAGCCATCATCAATATATATTTTGTGCATGCATAAGGTAGGATCACTACCTTTCATGTCACTATAATCCAAGGTGAATGCAACTGAGTGTGTATGCAATATTTCATGCAGGGATTGTTGTTGTTCATCAGTCAATGTATTGTTATTATTCAACATCTTACCTAGCTTGATTTCTACTTGTTTGGACAGTTTTTGCGTGGAACATAAATCAAGGTTAGGTAATACAGATAAGCATTGCTGAGGTAATAACGCATGGAAATTTTGGGAGACTTATTCTAATGAACTAATGGGTATTATGCTACTCAAATGGTCTTTGTAAGAAAGATAGGCAGTCTTGCTGCTGAGGGTGCCTCCCACAATTATTTTGTATGATGTGAGCAATTAACTCATCTTCATCTAGAATATTCAATAAAAGGTTGCATTCAATAGTCATCAGGGTTTGTAGGGAATAGGTGTCCTCATCCTCCAAGCTAGGCCAAGTGGTTTTCTCAAGCTCATGGTATGGCTGGGCTGGTGGATATAAAACCAATTTCTTGGCCACTATCCCATTGGATATAATCATGTTACCAGACCTACAACCTATAAATGCATTAGCAGTAGCAAGCCATGGTCTACCTAGTATAAGAGGATAAACTGCAAGATTAACCTTTGGCTGTAAAACTATGAAATCAGTAGGGTATTCCCAAGAATCTAATGTAATGACCAAATCTTCTATGACTCCTTCAAGTTTGACTGTAGACCTATCAGTTAATTGCAAGACTGACTGAGTAGACCTAAGGTTGTTCAATTAGAGTGTCTACATTGTCTCCTTGGTCATGACATTAATTGCAGCACCTAAGTCAATCAAAGTATTCTTAATCAGAGTCCCATTGATATTTACATCCACCACTAGACTACCTAGATCTGTGTATTTGGGAATAGTTATATTACCCAACATGATATCAGCAAGATTACCTAAAACATGCACTGTCTGAGGGTCTATTCTCTTCCTTCCTTCTTTATGCAAAGATCCCTCATAGTTTTGGTGTAGATAGGAATATCCTTGATGGCTTGGATTAAGGGAATCTTGATGCTTCTATCTTTTAGCTAGCTGAGAAGGACAGTATCAGTTTGGGTTGTTTGCTTTTGCATGACCAAGCACTCAAGGAAAGGAGGAGACTTCTGTTATAAGGTAGTTTGGGCATCTTGGGCTGATTTAGGTTCCAAAGGTGGCTTATCTAAGGCTTCTTCAGTGGGTTCTTCATCTTCAAGCTTTGTAATTTGGGGAGATGAAGGCCCTGCAAGTTGCTTCCCTAATCTAAGATGAACATTACTCACTTCCACCCCATAGGTGGGATATTGCATTACCTCGTTAGTATAAGCCTGCTGAACAGGATTGTTGTTAGGGTTAGGTGCAGGTTGGGAAAGGATTTGGGTAGGTCTAGGAGGTGGATTTTGAGGTGTTGACAGTAGCATTATGGTTGGCTACTGTGGCTGAGATGGAATCATAGGTTATTGGAATTGTGCATTTTGCTGCCATTGTTGGCCCTTGTTCGATTGAGGTTGCCATTGTTGTTGTTGAGTAGGCCACTAGGGGTTATAGTTGGGACCTTGGAAATTTTGTTGAGGCCATGAGTTTGGTTGTTGTTGGTTCCAACCAACTTGTGGAGTAGGCCATTGGGGAGTAGCCCATTGGGGGTTTTTCCATGCATTTGGGTTACCAGGCCATTGTTGAGTATTCCAAGTAGAGAAGTTCTAATTTACAGCAGGAAAGGGAGAATTAAAACTAAGTGGATCAGAGGGCATACCTTGCCTTTGCTTCCAAGGTCTCCTCTGGTATGAAGAACAGTTGTCCATCTTCTCCTTCAAATGGTTGTAATTTTGGCGTTTCAATCTTTTCTTGCTGGATACTAGCCACCCTTTTGCATTTACAATTGGCCTTCCTCTATCTACAGCTAGGGCAGTATTCAGTAAGCATTGCATCTGCCTCTTCCTTTTTTTTCTTGATATGAAGAGTGTCCACCTATGTAGCCATATGGCTAATAATGTCCTCCTTCATGTTGGTCAACAAGTTACTAATCTCCACTCTTGAAACTCCATTGGTTGCCTTGCCTGTGATGGCTTCTCTTTCTCCCCTTGGTTTTCTAGAAAATATTCTAGAACAATTTCTACAGGATCTACAAACATCTTTAAAGGGAAGTTGAGATATATCCCCTATTCTAATGAGATTGAGGGCATCTATGCAGTCATCATTAACTCCCCTCAAAAAGAATAGCTTCAGTGATTCTTCAGACAATCTATTTTGAGGGTTTTTCTTCAAGGCAAACTGGAATCTTTCCACATAGTCTTCCAGTGGTTCATCCTCTTTCTGTAACATCTTGAAGATGTCATCTCTTCTTCTATCATGTCCTCTGCAATAGTCTTTATATTTTTCCAAGAACTTTGTCTTCATGGTATCCCAGTCTGGAATGACATCCGTTCCCAACCCCATAAACCATCTTAAAGCAGCATCTTTTAGTATGGCAGGGAACAACTTGAGTCTGTAAGGATCATTGGTGTATTCATAACTCCTACACAAGACATCAAACTCAAATAGGAAAGTGTCAGGATCTTCAGTCACCAAGCTATAGAAAACAAGCAATGCAGAAGGTGGTATATTTTTCATAGTAATAGCTCGTGCTTGGTCTAGGATAGGGAATTCAAACATTGCTTGTCCTAGAGGATCCTCTACTGTAGCATCTTCCATGGTTCTAAAATCCCTTTTTGTGGCTGTGGAGGAAGCTGATGGAGATGTAGGAGGTGTTGATGAAGATGTAAGAGGAAACTCTTCTTCAGCACTTTCTACTATGTAGTTGATAAAATCAATCGTGTCCTTGTTAACCTAAGAAGTTGAAGGGAGGAATCTACCTCAATCATCTCTCTACCTCTGCATACATTAGTTTTAGCTTGATATTTCCATGGTCTTGTACAATGTTAGTAGAGTATCTGGTATTTCCTGAAAAGTGAATTTATTAGGTCTAATGCTGTAAACAGAATTTAATCTATAAAAGCACATAAAACTAATGAGACTATGAAGATAGCACCATCCCTAGCAATAGCTCCAAAAATGTAGAGGAAAACTAATGTGTTTTAGACTTAAACAAAATTCAGGGGTAAACCTATCTGAACAATCCACTCTATCATTGCATTCCTACATTGAATTGTCAACCAAGGAGCATAAGCTTATGATGATGCCCACACTATATATGCCTTCAAGACTCATTTCTATCCTAAACTAAATCATACAGACTTATTCTAATTGGCTTAATTTATTGAAGTTCACAAAAATGAAAGAACAACAAAAACAGTTAAAAATCCAGTTGCTACGGGTACCTTCAACATAAGTTGAAGATAACTATATTCAATAGAGAATTACAGAATTAACTCAAAATACATAGACTGATAAAAGAATTGACACTAACCTACAGAGGACTTCAAATATGTATTCTATTCATGGATCACAACTACTAGAAATAGAAATTAAGGTATCCTACTCATTCCACAATGTAACTTTTATAAAATAACATGAAATAATTTTAACTAGAAATGCATGAATAAATAAGGGAAAATACAAAGTGAGAGTTAGTACCTTGAGTGGCCAACTTAGGGAACTATCTCACTTAATCTGGAAACTAAATCTACTTCAGATTCTCATAACACATAGTTGTATTCACTTCATATTAGAAACATGATCTTTTCAGATTATATTCAATAAAACATGTCTAGATAAAAATAGAGTAACTATTGAATAGTTGTAAAAACAAAGTAACTTGGAAAGAAAATCTTCTCTAACTTTTCATTGAACTCATCCCTCCTAACTTATACAAAAATGGGGGAGTATGATGTAGCTACCAACTAACTTGATCATCAATTCATCCTTAGATATCAGGGTATAAGTGTGAGATCAATTTATTATTCTAACTGAAATAAAGGAAGCAGAGTCCTACTCAAATAGAAATTCCTATTCAATGGCTCATGAATGAAAACACATAAGCTGCAATAAGAATCCTAGAGCAAGTCTTATTCTTCACTTGTATTTATTCCTCCATGATGATCACATTCAGCTTCAGTTGGCACCTAACTGTGACTTCCTTCAATTCTCTATCTTACAATGTGCTATGAATTCTCCTCTCCTTATGCTACCAACTTGCTGTTGCATAGGGTTAATCCATAAAACATATGCATACAAAATAGCCTTCATAATTATTCCAAAAAATTTCATTTATATACATACATACTTATGTCTAACTCATGTATTTGACAAACATCATCATCATGTTTCATATTGGCATATTAAGTTTAAGGTTTGCAGAATATATATAAAAGACAGCATATTATGGTAGTAATGTCTTAGAAAAGTATTTTAAATAGCATAGGTATAAAGTCTGGAAGCATAATAAATAGCATAAAAGAAGTCAACATTTGAACCCATCAAGAGGTAAAGGATCTACTTGTGCATATGTATGTTGGAGCTATGACCTATAGATAGCTCAATGTGCCTGTGTATTGGAGGAGGACCTTAGATGAGCTGGACGTTTTCATTTGGAGACCCTAGCATGATTGTGAGAGCTGGGAGGATGATGCAGAGCAGTTGGTGTATGCTCGCCAGTCTTGGTATATTTTAGGCAGAGGGATTGGTGCAGAGCACCTACAAAGTCATGTTTTCATTTGTAATAAGGTCTATTTGACCAATGCATTTTCATTTCAGTTGTAGCTAGGTCTATTTTTGTAAGTCCCAAGTGACTTAGGGGACATTTGTCAAGTTGTAATCGCATAATGCTAAAAATAGTAATAATGCCAAAATAAGGCAGTAGGGTAGTTTTAGTCAGTTGTTCTCCCAGCCGCTTGGAGCTAGTGTGGTACTACTCAAGGTGAGTTGATAAATGCCCAGAGAAATGATCAAATGATCATCGAATGTAATCAGATTGAAGTAGTGGTAATCGAATGTGATTGCACTATGCTCAGGAGAAATAAAGCAATTATGTTCTATTAATTAGTTTTCTGTTTCATGTAACTGTAAATCACGCAACTGTAGATTTCCATTCATTTTTTCATTTTCCCATTGTTGTCATATGTCACCATGAAGCATTCCACTAGTGAGATTTCTGTTGAAATCAGTGGAATGGCTTTAATGTATCAGTATTCGTTTTGTTCTTTGTTTTGTATTTTTTTTTCGATAGTGCAGTTGATCCAGATTGAGGGATTCGTGCAGTAGAAGGACCTAGCATCTCCATGTGCTAGGGTTCGTAGGAACTAGACTGTGCAATGATGTGTTGGTGCATCGGCCAAGGGTTTCAAGTGTTCACTGGTGGAACGAGTCGTATCAAAGGCAAATGCCTTTGGTGCATAGGAAGAAGGATGAGGGACTTAGCCGAATGGAGCTGAATTAATGGCTCATTTGACTGTGAGCAATTAGGGCACTGGTCTATGGTTTCTATTGTGCGCTCCCCATCATATTGGTATCAAAGCCTGAAAAAAAAGATTTGGGCTGCAAATCAAATTGAAGATTTGCAAGAGTGTTGGTGTTTGGGTGTTGTCTGTGAATGTTTATGTCAAACAAAGAAAGCAAGATAGAGGCGGAGAGGATGCCTCTGAAAAGTATGTCGCAAGACACCGTCAAGAAGCTGATCGAGGAGATGATTGCATCTAAGTTGGGAGAGTTCAAGCAGTCCAAAGGCAAAGAGAGGGAAGATGAAAGTGACAACGATGAAGGTAATACATAAATTGGGGAAACTAGTAAAAAGACAGAGGAGATACCAGCAGACCAGAGGGCATTCTTAAATGCATTAAAGTCAGTCAATAGGGACACCATAGATGCATTACCTATGTATAGTGGAAGTATGGACACTGAAGAGGTGATTGACTAGATTGAGGCATTGAACAATCATTTCGAATACAAAGAAATCCCTGATGATAAGAGGGTTAAGTTGGCAAAGGCAAGATTACAGGGATCTGCTCTTGCATGGTGGAATTATGAGCAAGGGGAGAGAGTCAAGGAGGAGAAAAATATGATAACCTCCTGGGAAAGGATGAAGACCAAAATCAAGGCACAATTCTTACCCCTGGACTATGATGTGCAGATGTATAAGAAATTGTAGAACCTCAGACAAAGGGACCTTGATGTGAATGCATACACATAAGAGTTTCATAAACTTAGTCTCAGATCAAAGAGACAAGAAGAAGAGTCATAGAAGGTGGGAAGGTATTTGAATGGCCTAAGGATGAACATTCAAGATGAGATCAACATCTTAGCACCAGACATAGTGAACAGGTGTTTCCAAATGGCCTTAAGGGCAGAAGAGAAGATAAAGAGGAAGAGTGAGCAGAACAATAGAGGTAGAGGTGGAAGGAATTTTAGAGGTAGAGGTAGCTTTGGAGGAAGAAGTCCTAACCAGAGGCCTAGTGGTGAGTCTAGCCAAGAAGAGCAAATTGGGGACTCAAGTAGCAGAGGAGGCTACCGAGGAAGAAGGCCTAATGGAAGAGGTGGGACAAATGGATCAGGTAGAGGATCCAAATTCTCCAATATGAGATGTTATAACTGCAATCAGATAGGGCACCCTGCATACAAGTGTCCAGAGAAGGCCTCAACTTCTCATGGTGGTGAGAAGAGAACCACTTTGATTCAAGAAGATGCAAGGAGTGTGACATCTCCTGAAGTGAATTTAACATCAGAAGTAGGAGAAAATATGATGATCAAGAGGATGCTGCTCAAGGGACCAGTGTAGACAGAACCATCACAAAGAAGGGCTTTATTTAGAATCAATTGCAAGATCCAAGGTAAGGTTTGCAAATTTATTATTGACTATGGTTCAATAGATAATATCATATCTTTGGAAGTAGTAAATAAGTTGAATCTGGAAAAGATACCCCATAGCAGTCCATATAAGGTCAGTTGGTTGAATAAGGGGCAGCACATACTCATCAATGAACAAGCATGGGTAGAATTTAGTAATGGGGGATATAGAGACAAGATTTTGTGTGACATCCTCCCTATGGATGCTTGCCATCTTTTACTAGGCAGACCATGGCAATTTGACAGAAAGGCTCAGCATGATGGAGAAAAGAATGCTTACTCATTTCAAAAGGATGGTATGACTTATAGGATAGTCATTGGTGGAACTGGATCCATAGCATGTAGGGTCTAGTGTAATGCTAGTAGGAGAAAAAGAATTCATGGACACATTACAGGAAGCTGATGGAGTAGGTTTTTCTTTGATTGTGAAGCCTTAGGAGGAAAAGAAGAAAAGTGTGAGAGAAGTAGGGCCTAAAGAGGTCAGAGATTTGCTTGACAGTTACAAAGGAGTGATTGCAAAGGATATACCTGATTCCCTACCACCAATCAGAGATATTAGCCATCAGATAGATATCATACCAGGAGCAGTACTTCCTAATAAGGCAGCGCATAAAATGACACCA
This sequence comes from Cunninghamia lanceolata, assembly GCA_027924645.1. Classification (NCBI taxonomy): domain Eukaryota; kingdom Viridiplantae; phylum Streptophyta; class Pinopsida; order Cupressales; family Cupressaceae; genus Cunninghamia; species Cunninghamia lanceolata. Next base: position 3,769,300 of record BSBN01000747.1, read on the forward strand.
CAGCAGAATGAAGAGATAGAAAAATAGATTCAAGAACTCCTAAACAAAGGATTGATAAGGAAGAGTCTTAGTCCATGTGCAGTACCTACTGTTTTAGCCCCAAAGAAAGATGGGAAATGGAGACTGTGTACTGATTCTAGGGCAATAAATAGGATAACCATCAGATATAGGTTTCCTATTCCTAGAATAGATGATCTAATGGATTGTTTCGGAGGTGCTACCTATTTCTCTAAAATAGACTTGAAGAGTGGGTACCATCAAATAAGGATAAGAGAGGGGGATGAGTGGAAGACAGCTTTCAAAACCAATGAAGGGTTGTATGAGTGGCTTGTGATGTTGTTTGGTCTTTCAAATGCCCCTAGCACATTTATGAGACTGATGAATGAGGTGTTGCAAGAATTCATAGGCAAATTTGTGGTAGTCTACCTTGATGATATCTTAGTATTCAGTAAGAGCAAGGAAGAGCACTTGAAACATTTGGAGATCATCTTGAAGAGGTTGCAAGATCATAAATTACTGATAAACTTGGAAAAGTGTGACTTCATGAAACAAGAATTGGTGTACCTAGGTTTTGTCATCTCTAAGTGTGATTTGAAAATGGATCCTTCCAAGGTAGAAGCTATTTTGAATTGGCCTACACCCAGGACAGTAGGAGAGGTCAGAAGTTTCCATGGTTTGGCCACATTTTACAGGAAATTCATTAAGAACTACAGTGACATCTATGCACCTATGTTGGAGACCATCAAGGGTGGAGGTAAGATGAAGTTTGTGTGGACAAAAGAGGTAGATCAGAGTTTTGAAAGTCTGAAACAGAAAGTTGCTAAATTCCCTGTTTTAGTGTTACCTGATTTCAAGAAGGTTTTCACAATTGAATGTGATACAAGTGGATTGACCATAGGAGCAGTGTTGAGCCAAGAAGGCAAACCAGTAGCCTTCTTCAGTGAAAATTTAAAAGAAGCCAAGAGGAAATACTCCTCTTATGATTTAGAGTTGTATGCTATGGTACAAGCTCTAAAAAAAATGGAGGCACTACTTGCTTCCTAAGGAATTTATTGTATACACTGACAATCATGCTCTCAATTTTTTGAATGGGCAGGAAAAGCTCAGTCATCAGTACATGAAATGGGTAGAAAGTCTTCAAGCCTACACCTTCATCATCAAACATAAGAAGGGAATAACAAATAAGGTTGCTGATGCTTTAAGCAGAAGAGTGTTGACAGTGCAAGAAGTGCAGCTACAGAGTATGGGTGTTGAGTCACTCAAAGGATTGTACGGAGAGGACCAAGATTTCAAGGAGATTTATAGGGTATGCAGCGAGTTTGCCAATGCTTTCCATAGTGACTTTTTAGATTATACATTGCAGGATGGACTTTTGTTTAAGGAAAGTCAACTCTGTATCCCTAAGTGTTCAATGAGGGATATTATTGTGAAGGAAAAACATAGTGGTGGTTTAGGAGGACATTTTGGGCTAAATAAGACCTTAGATCTTATCAGAAGGTTTTACTTTTGGCCTAGTATGCAATCTGATATCAGAAAGTTTGTTGAGAGTTGTATGATTTGCCAGTGAGCAAAGGGAGTCTCAACCAATGCAAGACTGTACCAACCTTTGCCCATACCAAACAGACCTTGGGAGAGTTTGAGTATGGATTTTGTGATGGGATTGCCCAAGACAAGGACAGGTTATGACAGTGTGCTTGTTGTGTTAGATAGATTCAGCAAAATGGCGCACTTTATTCCTTATAAGACCACCAATGATGCTAGTTACATTGCAGGTTTGTTCTTTAAAGAAATTTTTCAGGATTCATGGATTACCTTTGAGTATTGTATCTGACAGAGATAGCAAATTTGTGGGACATTTCTGGAGAACCTTGTGGAAAAGATTGGGTATAAATTTGTCTTTTAGTTTAGCCTATCATCCTCAAATTGATGGTCAAACTAAGGTTGTCAATAGGTCTTTCGGCAATCTGCTAAGATGTTTGACAAGAGAACATGGCAGTAGTTGGGATGTGATACTCCCACAAGCCGAATATGCCTATAATGATTCTACAAACAGGAGTCCAAGTTTCAGTCCTTTTGAAGTTGTTTATGGTAGTCATCCTAGAGGAATTTTTGAATTGCAAGATGTTCAAGGATTGGACAAAAGGAGTGGACATGCTGATTCATTTGCAGAGGCTATGAAAGAAATCCATCAACAAGTTCAAGATACATTACACCAGAACAGTCAGAAGATCAAGGCTCGAGAGGATCAAAGAAGAAGAGATGTGCAGTACCAAGTAGGAGATATGGTCATGGTTCATCTCAACAAGAATAGATTGCCCAAAGGACAACACAGCAAGTTAATGATGAAGAAAATTGGACCTTGTCAAATTCTGAAAAAATATGGTTCTAATGCTTATAAGATTGAACTCCCTAAAGATATTGCTCTTTCACCTATCTTCAATGTTGCTGATCTGACCTTATATCGGATCCTAATACAGGAGAAGAGACAGCAAATTCTTTCCGAGACAATGTAGAGTGGGTGCAGTCTTTACCATCTACGGAACCACCAAAGATGGAGTGTATTTTGGATAGTAGGATAGCCAAGAAGACCAGAAATCAGACATATTTTGAGCACTTGGTCAAATGGCAAGGACTTCCAAATTCATAAGCCACATGGATGCTAGGAAAAGACATCAAAAAGCAGGGTGGTGATTTGCAACCATTAGTCTCTAAGAGGACTTGAGACAACTTTCACCTGGGGTGTATGGTGCAGAGCACCTACAAAGTCATGTTTTCATTTGTAATAAGGTATATTTGACCAATGCATTTTCATTTTAGTTGTAGCTAGGTCTATTTTTGTAAGTCCCAAGTGACTTAGGGGACATTTGTCAAGTTGTAATTGCATAATGCTAAAAATAGTAATAATGCCAAAATAAGACAGTAGGGTAGTTTTGGTCGGTTGTTCTCCACACCGCTTGGAGCTAGTGTGGTACTACTCAGGGTGAGTTGATAAATGCCTAGAGAAATGATCAAATGATCATCAAATGTGATTGCACTGTGCTTAGGAGAAATAAAGCAATTATGTTCTGTCAATTAGTTTTTTGTTTCCTATAACTATAGATCGCACAACTGTAGATTTCCATTTATTTTTGCATTTTCCCATTGTTGTCGTATGTCATCATGAAGCATTCCACTGGTGAGATTTCTGTCAAAATTAGTGGAATGGCTTCAATGTATCAGTATTCATTTTGTTTTTTGTTTAGTATTTCCTGTTCGATAGTGTAGTTGATCCGGATTGAGGGGTTCGTGCAGTAGAAGGACCTAGCATCTCCATGTGCTAGGGTTCGCAGGAACTGGACTGTGCGATGGTGTGTTGGTGCATTGGCTGAGGGTTTCAAGTGTTCACCAGTGGAATGAGTCGCATCAAAGGCAAATGCCTTTGGTGCATAGGAAGAAGGATGAGGGACTTGGCCGAATGGAGCTGAATCAGTGGCTCATTTGACTGTGGGGAATTAGGGCACTGGTCTGTGGTTTCCATTGTGCACTCCCCATCAGGGATCTACATTATAGAGTGCTATCTTCTTGAGAGAGTGCTATGACGGTTTGGTTTACCCCAACCTAAGCCATTAGGAGATGCTATCTTTGGGAGGACATGATGAGAGATCCCTGCTTGGGGTCCAGAGATTATGGTTGAGACAGCATTGGTAGAGGTACAGGGTTTACACCTAGTGGCTTGAGATTGGATACTTGGGCCAACAGATGCAGGCACTACCCCTGAGTATGATTCATACTAGATACTGTACCGACTGACTAGGTTGATGATACCTAGGGAGGTGGGAGAGGTAGCAGTACGTAGACTAGGTCCTACTAGGGCGAGAAGGCAAAGGCAACCCCATCAAGCTTAGGGATAGGATCAGGTTCAGAGATAGGTATAGGCTCCCCAACAGCAGTAGTAGCTTGTGATTAGAGGTGGACAGGGAGGGGGATAACAGGTAGAGATAGAGGAAACTCATCTACGACAGTAGCTGCAGAACGAGATGGGTAGGAGGATTTGCCTGGAAGCAAGGTTTAGACAGATGAGATAGGACAAAGATAGATCCTTAGTCACGATGAGATAGGCTTGAGCCTAGGTGTATGCATTACAGGCACAACCATCATAGGCACAGGTCGCACCAGATGATGGAGTAGTGGCTCAGCTGACTACATAGAGAGATGTAGTAGCATAGAGGTTGCAAAGTGTTACGGCTAAGCAAGATGCAGCTAGAGAAACCTTAGGTATAGACCAGACAGTGGTCTTCTTTTGGTGAGAGAGCTCACTCATGTATAGGGTGAGTTGGGGACATCATAGGCAGAGGTTGAGTACTACAGGGGTCTATACTGTGGTGCAGTTCTTGTGGACCAGCGATAGCCGAGCTTCAAGAATAGATCTAGAGCATCATCTTCGAGGAGGACTGGGAGGTTAGCGAGATCTAGCCCAAATAATTATGGGACCACCCCTATAGCCAGGTGGAGGAGATCATGGAGAGGCTTCATTAGGGAGTGCCACCCACTTGAGACACAAGAGATAGCTTGGTTGTTGTACAGTGTATCATTTTTGTATCATGTATATATTTTTTTGAGGCTTGCAAACCGATGTATGTAGTTTGATGGCTCTATGATAGCCACTTTGTATATATCAATTCATTTTGTACGTGACGAGACACTTATGTATTGACGTAGATGCATATATATATATATGATGGATTTTGATGATGATATATGATATCATGATTATGGATGCACATGTATGATGTTGATATTTATGGTTTTATGTTTTGATAATGCAATGCATGCTTATGTTAATGGATAGATGATGACTTTATGCAAATGAAGTGTAGAATGATCTATGTTGTACAAATATATTGATATGATGATATATGATAGTGATATAAGATGATGTATGTCTAACACACTTGTTTTGTAGGATGAAGATAATGAAGACAAAGATGATGATGAACAGAAGAAAGAAGATGAGATTTGATTGATCAATCCTTATGAGAGCTATGAATTTTATTGTGAGATAAGTAGATGGATGATGGATAATAGATGTGGCTTCTTGGCAATAGTTGCACACAAATTTAGAGATTGCAATCCTTATTTTTGATATAGCACATGGATATGATACACCAAGGTATAAAGACTAGGGTGATGATGTATCCAATGATGTCAACTTAATACAATCTTGTCTATCGTATGAGGTCAATATGTTGATCCAATATACACAAGATATGAATATTAGCTGTTCCAAGATGGACTTTGACTCTACAAGAAAATGGTTTGAACTTATTTCCACTAAACATAATGAGACCTTGTTGGTTATATGTATGGGAGATAGTCTTAGCATAGAATAGTCTTACTACATAAAAGGCTTTTTTAGGTCCTTAGATGCAAAAGATATTGATATGCAAGATGCTAATCCCAACACGTACAAGATACCATTCGGCATAGTAGGAGAATAAGATCATCCCAAAAACACAGCATACGAAAGCAAATGATTATGCCTCAGTCCATACTTCATCACAACATACCAAGCTATGAGAAATCAAGGCAGTCTAGACTAGGTATTAGAAAGAGACAAAAGATAAATCAAAAGGAAACAATGGCAAAGCCATCATGTTCTCTTGCCAAAAGAGGGTGCTCATGGATAGATTGGATAGAGCCTTGTTGTGAGGAAACATATATCCTATTGAAGGCTGAAATGTTAGATTGATATAGCAAATATTGGCTAAATGCATGCATACAAATATCTTTGTTTACCTCTGATTTGATGAGTTCTTGAGCTATCGAGACATGTGTAGTTTATTTTCTACTTGAGTTAGTCAAATTAAGATGAAAGATGGAATAGGTGAAGTGAAAATGGAAGAATGAATCATCTGTGCTTGCATACTAGATACTTCCTTCGTATTCCAGACTGCCTACATACCTTGTATCCATGGGATCAAAGCACAGTACAATGATGATGAAAGTGATGATATGTAATTCTAGATGTTTATTAATGATGTGCAGGATTGATGATTGAAGAATATGAGATGGATGAAGATGATGATTGGTGAAGGTTAGATGAAGGATGAAAGATGGAAGAGGTGTCTCACCTGTGCCTGAGTCTGGATACTTCCTTCGTATTCTAGACTACCTACATACCCTGTATCCACAGGATCAAGGCACTTAATGATAGAGATGATATGTAGTTTTACAATGTTTTGATGGTAATGATGAAGGTAGATGGATTGACCGAATTATGGATTGATGGGATTGGTTGATTGTTTGATGATATGAAATATTGATGGGATGTTCAATGATGATACTTTAAGTATCCATTCCAAAAACTAAGTGCAAGCAAGTACTCCCAGTGTGGGAAGAACTTATTATGGAAGGTGATGGATTAGGTGACCTAGCTCTAGATAGATGATGGAAAGGAATGGCACTTCAACGCCAACAAGTTCCAAACCATGATAGGAGTAAAGCATGGAGATGAAAAAAAGGAGTGGTCTTATTATGGATAAATGGTTGCATTGTGAGATGGGTGGAGTTTATTAGGGGATAGATGGAGTTTATTAGGGGATGGATGGAGTTTATTATGGGATGGATCGTATGGTAAAGAAAAATTGAATAGATGGTAGGAGTTGGTTCTACACAGTGCCTGTTTGCCAGGTTTTCATTATGGTGCTTATCCAAGGTGCTTGTTTACCAGGTTTTCACAAAAGAACAATTTTTTTTTCTGGGGATGTTTCAAGGATCAAGCATAAAATTTCTTAAGATGAACACTATTGATAGGTTCATCTAAAGGAATGCCTTTAGGTGTTGAGAGGCTATAAGCTCCTGATTCATAGACTGTTGTGATCACGAAAGGTCCTAGCCAATTTGGTTTGAATCTACCCTTCTTTTCACGATTCTGTTAATTTCTTTGATTATCTTTGAAGACAAGGTCTCCTACTTGGAACCTTCTTTCCTTGATCTTTTTGTTATAACTACGACGAAGATGGTTTTGATAGACTTGAAGGTGATTGAGTGTAGTGAAGTGTCTTTCATCCAGTAGCTCTAGATCATTTAATCTAGATATTATATACTCTTCATCAGAAATGATATGCTATAAGGAAACTCTCAGTGATGGGATCTCAACCTTAATATAGGGTGTAGCACCAGTAAGAGTTTGGACACTTGTTTGATAGGCCCACAAGGCTAGATTAAGTTGTAGATGTTAGTCATGACCAACTTCATTGATTGTCTTTTTAACAATTTTGATGATAGTTTTGTTAGAAGCCTCAGCTTGGCCATTACTTTGGGGATAATAAGGTGTGGAAAACCTATGTTGGATATGGAATTTATTGCATAAAGCATGGACTTCTTAATTTTTGAAAGGGCATCCATTATCGGTAACGATAGCTTATGGAACTCCATATTGACAAATGATGTAATGGAGGATGAATTTGGATATTTTCTTTTCGGTGATATAGGTCATTGGTATAGCTTCAACCCACTTTGTGAAGTACTGAGTGGTGGTAATGATAAATTTATGGCCATTGGATGAGGGTGGATGAATCTTTCCTATGAGGTTGAGTCCCCACTGTGAGAAAGGCCAAGGAGTAGTGACAGGTTGGAGCTCATGTCTTGGAACATGTATCAAATCCCCATGTTGTTGACATTGTAGACATCTCTTAACAAATTGTTGTGCATCTTGCTTCATGGCTGGACAGTAATATCCACCTCTCAAGAGTTTCTTATTAAGGCTAGGGCTAGTGGAATGTGAACCACAAACACCTTCATGTACCTCTCATAAGGCAACTTTAGCTTCTTTCAAGTCTAGACACCTAAGAAGGATACCATCAAGACTTTTATGGTATAGGGTTTCTCCAATGATGGTGTAACGAGAGGCTTGATGGATAAAGGTTTTACGTTGTGTGTTGGATAATTGAAATGAAAGGGTACCATTGTGGAGATACTCATATATATCCTTGTACCAAGGAGAATTGGGACCAACAATTTCACAAACAAGCTAGGATTGTGGGACGTTAAGAGCTGAAACCAGGAGTTGTTCGACTAGAAACTCACATCTCTATGCATTAGTAGGCATATCTAGAAGAGAACCGATTGTAGCCATACAATCTACTGTGTTGTTGTTTATAGTAGGAATTTGCTCAAATGTGATTTTAGAAATGTATTTCTTGAAGTCGTCTACCATCAACTTGTATGGGAGAAGTTTTTCATCTTTTGTTTGATATTCATCCAAACTTGTTTAATGACAAGCTGAGAATCTCCAAAACCTTGTAGCTATTTGATATCCCATTGTACAACCAAGTGTAATCCGGTGATCAAGGATTCATATTCATCAATGTTTTTGGTACAAGGGAAGGCAATCCTATATGATTTAGGTATACAATCACCTTGAGGGGTGATGAACAATATTCCAGCTTTAGATCCATGTTGTGTATATGAACCATCAAAGTATAGATGCCAAACTATTGAAGGATATAGATTGAATAGCTCTTCATCAGGAAACTCAAGATGGATAGGATGAATATTTGTCATTGGTGCTTTTGCTAGTTGATCAATGATCACTTGTCCCTTTATGGCTTTCTGATCAATATATTCTATGTCAAATTCACTAAGAATCATTATCCATTTTGCTAATCTACATGTGAGTATTGCTTTGGACAGAAGATACTTGAGTGGGTCAAATTTAGATATGAGCTTTGTTCTTTGGTTCAACATATAGTGTTGCAACTTTTGGGAAGCAAACACTACAACTAAACATGTTTTTCCATGGATGAATAATTAAGCTCATAGCCAACAAGAGTTCTGCTAATATAATAGATGGCATGTCCTTTCCTTGAGTCATCATGTTGAGCTAAAAGGGCACCTAGGGCTAATGTTGTTGACGAAATGTATAGTAGCAATGGTAGATTAGGTACATGAGGTACCAGTACGAGAGGTGTAGCTAGATATTTCTTTATTTGATCAAAAGCTTGTTGGCACGTATCATCCCATTTAAAAGGTTCTCCCTTTCGAAGTAGGTGTTGAAAAGGATGGCATTTATCTACTAGTTGTGAAATGAACCTACGGATAGATTGTAATCTGCCTTGAAGACGGCGAAGCTATTTCAAATTTGATGGTGAAGGCATGTTAACTATAGATTTTACCTTATCTAGATCAATTTCTATGCCTCTTCGAGATACAATGTAACCCAATAGCTTTCCAGAAGTCACCCCAAATACACATTTCTTAGGATTTAATCTCACTTGGTACTTTTCCAATTTGTCAAAGATCTGTTCTAGTACTTTTAGATGACCTTCTCTAGTTTTTTATTTGCCCAAGATATCATCAACATAATATTCCATTATGGTGTGAAAAATATCATGGAAGATAACAGTCATGGCTCGTTGCTATGTAGCTCCTGCATTCTTAAGACCAAAAGGCATTACTTGCCAGCAGCAAGTACCCCATGGGCATATGAAATTTGTTTTTGTTGATCTTTAGGAGCAATTAGAATTTGATTGTAGCTAGAAAATCTGTCCATTAGTGATAACATTTCATGTCCTACTATAAGATCAACAATGATATCTATGCTTGGAAGTGGAAAATTATCTTTAGGGAAAGCTTTATTAAGATCTCTAAAATTAGTGCAGCAACAGATGCCCCCATTTAGTTTAGAAATTGGTACTAGATTTGAAACCCATTCAGGATAATCAATATGCCATATGAACTTAGCATCCAATAGTTTCTAAATTTCTACTTTGACCAAGAGTGTTATTTGAGGATGCATTTTCTGTAGCTTTTGTTTGATAGGTTTTGCATTTGGAAATATTGCAGATGATGTACCATAAGTGAGGAATCTAACCCCAGCATATCTGTCTAAGTCCATGTAAAGTTTATTGATCTTTTCATGAAGAAAGGGGTGAAATCTGTTCTTTCTTGATCTGATAGTGATGCTGCTAGAAATGTGATCTTAGGATTCTATGTTGTACCTAAATTGATCTCTTGAGATTTCTCCACCAATAAGGGTGACCGTTCTTGATATTCAGTGGTCAATGGAAGGTCAAATCCTCCATCCTTAGGTGCCTAAGAGAGGTTTTCACCCTCAGATACATCCTTTATTTTTACTTTTTCATGGTCAAGAGGCACCTTTCAGTTTTCACCTAGTGACCTTTCCTTTTTTATTTTATTTATTTCACTTTTGTGACTGAAGGATTTGACACCTCCACCAAAGTATGTTAACTAAGGTAGGTCCATCATGAAGCCCACTTTGTGATCTCCCAATGGTATGCCTTTTCTTAAGCCCATGAACTCTACTAAGGCTTCATCATTCTGAAATGTGTCTAGAATAGGTGCCCCCTGTTGGTCCCAATCGATGAGGTCAGGATATACGAGTTCAAGGTTAGGTGATTTAGGTTGAGAGGTAAAGGAGGTGGATGATAGCATAAAGATGGATAGGTCTTGGAATAGTTCAATTATGTGGAAAGAAGAATCATCGATAGCATCTTGACTAGAGGTCTCTTCTGTGGGAAAAGCTTTGGCTACCTCATCGAGAATACACTCAATGTCTGAGGAAGACAGAACCTCCTTACCGTACCCTAAACCGTGCTTATTAAAATTCTTGGTGACAATGATAGGTTCAACAGGTCCTTGTATGTGGTCCTAGACCTCCTTGTCCTTTTTAACCCATGCTCTTGATGATCCGAAATCCATTGTTATAATGTTCCACTTCTAAAGTGACTTGATCGTTTTTATCCAAAAAGATCCAAGAGGATATGTCATCAATAGCTTCATCTTCTAGCATTCCTGATTTGATGAACATGGATGGAGGAATGGTGATAGTAGATTTGGATGGGATAAATTTGGATACTGATGGTTGATTGTAGGATTTAGGTGATAAGGGCAAGGCTCCTACATAGCAAGATTCTTGTAGACTATATTCACCAAGTCCTTTCTCTTTGTATTGAACATCAATATTGGGGATGGGTTTACTAGATGAAGGTTTATTCAAATCAGATGGATCAACATAGGATGTAGATGGATGGGCTTTGGCATTGATAGGTACATGGTTAGGATTTTGATATTTGGCTTGGAAGGCTTGGCAAAACTTAAATGGATTAGGATCAGTAGGGATCGTGATTTCAATGCCATTATAAGGAAATTTTAGACATTGATGATGTGGATGGAACTGCTTTCATGGCATGTATCCAAGGACAATGAAGGATAATGTTGTAAGGTACCTCAATGTCTAGGACTTGACAAATGGTATTAGTAGTAATAGGACCAACCCTAATAGGTAGATAAATAATTCCTTTAGATTCTCTCTCTGCATCATCATATGCTTTGATAGTTATGCTCTTGGTAGTGTCTATGTGATCCTCAGAATATCCCAGTTGTTTTACAAACTTTAGAGAACATATATTTAACCTAGCTCCACCATCTATTAGTATTCATTTGACTCGACATTGGTTTATGTAGACTTCGATATGGAGAGCATCATTGTGGGATGGATCAGATGATGAAAGGTCTTTGTCAGAGAAGGTCAAATGATAAGGTGATGCAATACTCACTACCATGGCTTGTAATTACATAGCATCAATATCATTGGGTACCGACGACTCTTGTAAAGCTTTATCTAAGATAGCTTTATGGGCAGGTGATATATGCAATAATTCTAAAATGGAAATATGAGCAGGAGTCTTACTTAGATGGTCAAGGATATTGTATCCAGAGTTTGGGCATATGGTAGATGGTGCTACTTGGATGGTAACACGGCCTCTATGGGTGGTAACAACACAATTAGGTTCTTTTCCTCTTATCGTAATGGTAGATATGTGAGCTTGTTTGATATGTCCAATGATAGACGACTCATAGGTATAATGGACATTCTTCCCTATATTAGAGGCACTTGCTTTATCGTGTGGTGGAAGTGTATTCTTGAAAGCATCAAGATCATAATTTGTCATCTGTTTTGGTGGATCAACAATGATTTCTTCTTGATCAATAAGATTATGAATCAAATGTTTCAATTTCATACAACCAGCTATGTTATGACCTTTCACTCTATGATATTTATGGTATTCATTGTCTTTATACCAATTAGGCTTAAACTGTGGTTCTTAATGAGGTCTAGCTTTAGATAGTGTGATCATGCCAACTTTTACTAGCTTTTTCAGGACAAATTCAATAGGCTCTCCCAAAGGAGTGAATTGTCATCTAGGTGGTGGATTTGTTTTAGCTTGCTTTCTTGGAACAAAGGGTGGGCTCTTAGATGTTGCTTGAATATGGAGGGGAGCCTTCATGGTTTGAACATTCTTTGCATCAACAATACCATCATTGGCAACATTTTTGTTCTTGTTCCAAAAGCAAGATTTATCACTTGAAGATTGTTCATTCTCTTTTGTTTCCTTAAAGATCTTGATTAGACATTTGGCAATTAAAGCTTTTTCAATGTTTGTTCCCTTGGATATTTGTTCATCAAAAGTAGTGGCACTTTGGAGTTGCAATTGAAATGATAGTTTAGGATGGAGATTTTGGACAAAGATATCAACTTGTTGTTTCTCAGGCATCTGCCATGGGAGCTTACTAGCCATATTTCGCCATTGTTGGATAAAAGATGAGAAGGTTTCTCCATTTTGCTATTTGTTGTTGAGAAAATCATTCATGGATATCTCATTTTCTATAAATGAAAGAAAAGTGTGATACAAATTTTCCTACCAACTCTTTGAATGACTTGATGCCTAGAGGTAGGTGAGAAAACCATTCCATAGCTTGTCCCCCAAGACTACAAGGATATAGACATAGAAGATATGTGTCATTATATGCAATGTCAAGACAAGCTACATAAAATGCTCTAAGATGGTAATTTGGATTACCTTTTCCTTTGTATTTCTCAAATTGTGGTATCTCAAAATGTAGAGGAAAAGGTATCATTTGAAGTGACTTATCAAAAGGATATGGGCATACTTCCTCAAAGGAAAATGTCTTCTTTGTTTGGCTCATACTCATATCTGTGACTTGTTGTAATTGATTTAATCATTGCTCTAAATTAGATGTACATGGTTGTTGTTACTGTAGGGGATTTTGATGACTTGGATGAGGTATTTGGTACACCAGAGTTTGATTTGGAGGATATTGTTGTGATGTATTATATGGCATGGTGTATGTGTTTTGGCCTTGGTTATCAAATGATGGGAATGTGTATGAGTTTGGTGATGGATTAATATTTTGGGTTTGTATTGCATGTGAACCAAAGGATGAATTGATGTAGGACATGTGTTGGTTGGAAGTTGGTGGAACTTGGGATACGAAAGCTGGATTTTGGGTTTGTCTAGCATGTGAACCAAAGGATGGATTGATGTAAACATATGTTAGTTGGAAGTTGGTGGAACTTGGGATATGAGAGGTGGATTGGGATAGGATGTATGAGGATTAGATGGTTGTGGTCCAAGTGAGAGGAGTTGATCAATATATGATAGATTAGAATGTGCTCGTGATCTGAAAGGTTGGTTGATAAATGATGTGCTAGAATTGGATACCACATGCAATGTTTGGAGTAGATTCATAGATGATGCATTGAGATGGGAAGACACATTAGATGTTTGGGGTGGTTCAACATGCGACACACTTTGATTAGAAACTTAAGGTGTTTGTGACACTTGTGGAATGGTTACATTCATGGAAGAAGACGGAATGGGATGTGATGCATGAGATGAGGTGACTGTTGATAACTGAGAGGGGGGGTGAATTAGTTATCTTAATTATTTCAGCTTTCTGAACTTTCTTAATAATTAATGCAGCATCAATTCAAACAAGAAAACATAATCATGAAATGGAAATACACATGACACAATATTTTTGACATGGAAACCCTGTTAAGGGAGAAAACCATGGGGTGATTAACCCAAGAAAGTATTCTCTGTTAGAAGAATATAAATACAAAATGGCACTTGCCAATTAGGGCTCACTGCCTGAGCACACTACTCACAAGAGGCTTACTGCCTACAAAAGACTTCCTGTATACATAAAGAAAACTTGAACTGATGAGAAGCATCCACACATGCTGAAGTTCAGTTCCGGTTAAGCTCAATAGACTGATCTGCTGCACTTCATTCTTACTCTCCTTAAGTGTTGTTGTCCTTTTACATTCTGAACCTATTTTTTTGCCTTTTGTACTATTCTCCTTTTTCTCGCACTTCAACACTTACTTCACACACACCTTCACATCTAAATCCATCTTGTATATATATCCGCACAAGTGACTTCAACACTTTTCTAGTCGGCATCCAGAATAGTCAATATTATCTCAAACTTTAGTCTGTCGGCTGAATCCTTGCTTCCAAGTGAAGCAGATCAAAAAGAAACTTATAGAAGTCATCTAATAAGTCGACCAATCATGAAATATACCTTAGGAATCTTTATCACCATCAACATCTCATCTGGAATAACTTCTGATGCTTTGCCTATCAGTTCTTCCTCTGTCTGTTCTATCAAACCGGACCCTAATACTTGAATGCTTATATCTCTTTACTCTTTCATCACCAGAGGCTCAATTCCTAGAATCTATCAGTCAAGGTACTCCTCTTGACTTCCCCAAGTCCGCACTTTCCAAAGATACTTCCTCTGAGAGATCTGGACCTGACTATCAAACCTTTCCACATACTCTGTTCTTGCTTACCGGACCACAACATTCTTCAATCTGACTTCTGGTATAGACACACCATGTCCTGCAGATGTGTGGGATGAACTTTGTTTCCATCAATGACAACATTCATGAATCCATATAGTGTCTCTTGCCAACAATCTCCCCCTTTGGCATTGATGCCAACACTTAGTGAAAAATGACTAAATGTCACACTATCCTCCCCCTTGGCTGATGCTCAGTCTCTATGTACATTTTCTGGAGCTCCCCCTTAGCTAGATTTAACATTTTTCATTGCTCATTACTCCCCCTTTGACATCAATGGCAAAGGGTGGGGTTCGCACACCAAAATTTTCAAAATTTCAACTATACTTGGCCACATAAGTATATACATATGGCATACTTACATATACTAAAGAATGTCTGCAAAAGTTGTCTTCAATTGGACAAATTCTATTGCCCAACTTTGCTTCATTCTATCCAAAATTGATATATGACCGCTTAATAGGAATGCAAACGCATCTGCCCTTTTTAGATCTGTCGGATCACTGGTCCGGGCTGTGATCTGGGCTTCTTTTATGGCCTCATGCATGGCCTCTAACTTGGGGATAATTATCCCTCTGAGTGCACCCAACCTGCTTATTCTATTTTTCTTTTCCTTCTCCAGCTTCTTGATTTCATTCAAGACTACAATAGTCTGACATTCTTGATTTATTATGGAAGATGAGAGAGGATCAAAATTCTTTGATAGATTTGTCAGTTTGTCCTCCTGCTCTTTCACTTTCTTCTCAATATCTGTTGTTACTGTGGTCCAGGATATACAAAATTTGTATACATCTCCTCCATCCTTAAGAGCATTTTCCAAGCTCTTTATCCCAATATTCATATTTCTCCTATCATTAGCTATTAATCCTTGTACCTCTAATAATCTTTTTGCCAAGAATTCCTTCCAGACCTTATCTTCTGTTGACTTCTCTAGGGAATCAAAATGTGTGCTAACACTATTGACTAGAGTTTTGAGATTACCTGATGAGGAGGTTGAGGAATCCTTTTGAAAAGATGGCATGATCTTTTCTAAAATGCTGAAT
Organism: Cunninghamia lanceolata; assembly: GCA_027924645.1. Taxonomy (NCBI): domain Eukaryota; kingdom Viridiplantae; phylum Streptophyta; class Pinopsida; order Cupressales; family Cupressaceae; genus Cunninghamia; species Cunninghamia lanceolata. Next base: position 3,785,017 of record BSBN01000747.1, read on the forward strand.
GCAGCTTCTATTAGCTCACAGTCTTCCATGTGAGACTTCAAGAGTTTTTCTTTTGCCTTTGCATTGGCAAATGAAGCTATCTTCATTGTTTGAACCGGGGAGAGAGTCAAAGTTAAATGGACCTTGAAGTAACTCTGGTTCATCAATCTCCAACATTTCTTTTGTCAAGAAGTCCTTGACAGTTTCTGTAGTGTCTCTTGCCAGAGATAGAGATTTCTTCTCTTCTGCACTGTCACTTATGTTCTTCTCAGCTTGACTTTCTTCTCTTCCTTTCGCTTCTTCTTCTTTTTCCTCTATTCTTTCTTCTCCTTTAGATCTGGAGACTGTAGGGGAAACTGGAGGAGAGATATTTGTTTGTTCATGGGCCACCTCTTCCAGAGCAGAGGATTCCAAGTCCTTACCTTTATCTTCCCTTGTCTCCTTAACCTCTTCTGCTACTGTCTCAGTAGCTTCTTCTTCAATATCTGTAGCTGACAGATCATCACCTATGTCCTCTATAATAGAAATGTTGAATCTTTTGTATGCATTCCGGAGGATCTCTTCTGTCTCATTTTCTACTTCATCAGTTTTTTCGAGCATAAGCTGATTCATTCTAGCTTTGCTCCAGAATTCATCCTTACAATCTTTGAAGTTCATACTCTTCTGCTTAGGAGTGATGGAGGGATAAAGCTGAATAGCTAACTGTTCCCAAATCTCCATATCCTTCTTTTTGGCATTGTTCTTTCTCAAATCAAGTTCCTTTTCAAGGCTTTAAGGAATTAAAGATACAATCTCAATGAAAGTCTTGTTGTAAGTTTAGATACTTAACTGTGGCATCCTGCAGAATCTTTTGATCAGCTTCACTGTATTCATCATAAAATTATGTTAATGGCTTCAGATTTCCATCCACAGTGATTGCCTTAACTATATCATCTAAGGATAGGGTGGTCCTTTTAACAGACTCTTTTGCTTCTACCTCCTTGGTTTCACTGGATATCTTCTTCTTTTTCCTCATTTTCTTCACCTCCTCGTCTGATTCAGTTTCTTCATCATCCTTCAGGCTAACATAGGATCTTGTTTCCTTTTTCTTTGTTCTCTTCTCTCCTTTTCCAGATGTCTGGACTTCTGGTTTTGATGTCTTTGAGCTTTTATCAGAGATAGGTGCTGCCCTTTTAGAGGATCTGGTCCGGGAGGGGGCTTCTACCGGATCACTTTCCTTTTCTGCTTCTTCCTTCTCTTTCTCTACCCTTTCCACCTTTTCTCTGTTGGCATCAAGAGCTTCTTTTGATATGCCATATCTTTTGGCAATATTCTCTACTTCTTTTCTCACTTTTCTCTTTACCTCCGATTGTCTAAGTTCCACATGAATTTTTATACTTAATTCTTCAAAGGTTCCAAACCTTTCTGCTTTGGGATCCTTGGGTTAACTAAGCATGTGTTGGACATGCAGCTCTACAAGTTTCTCATCCACCTCATACCCCATCGGCATGATCCAGACTGTCCTTGGTTCCACAGCTTCCATTTGGCACTGATCAGTTTCAACCATAAAACAAACTGTATCCTTATACTTTTCAACTAGAGATTTGGGAATTCTCTCTCTTGCTTGCATGAAATTTTGGAAGTTCTTGAAATAACCCCACAGAGCTATATTTCTTGTCTTGGCATCTCCAAGCCCATGCAAATAGTCTCTGATTTGGATTGCAACAGGTCTGTCATTCTGCCAAACCCAACCACTGTTGATAACTGAGAGGGGGGGGGTGAATCAGTTATCCTAATTATTTCCCTTATTGAACTTTCCTTTAATTGAAGCAGCATAAAATCAAACATAAAACATTAACCATGAAATAAGAAACACATGACACAGTATTTTTTGACGTGGAAACCCTGTTAAGGGAGAAAACCACGGGGTGATTGACCCAAGAATTATTCTCTGTTAGAAGAATAGGAAATTACAAAAATGGCACTTGCCAATTAGGGCTCACTGCCCGAGCACACTGCTCACAAGAGGCCCACTGCCTACAAGAAGACACACTGTCTACAAAGTGATGATAATCACAGTCTTGAACTGATTGGAAGCATCTGCATATGCTGGAGTTCAGTTCCGGTTAGGCTCAGTACACTGATCTGCTGCACTTCATCTTTCCTCTGTTGTTTGTTCTGCTATCTTTCACATACCAGATCCTTTTTGGCTACCTCTGCTCTTTCTCTGGACTTATTCGCATATCTCTCCACATTCACACACTTTACAACTAAATCCATCCTCTATATATATCCGCACAAGTAATTTCATCACCTTTCTAGTCGGCATCCGGAACAGTCTAGTTCCTTACAAACTTAGTTCTGTCGGCTGAATCCTTGCTCACCAAGCAATGCGGATCAAGCATATACTTGTAGATATCATCAATTATGTCGGCCAAACATGATTCATGCCTCCGCAACCTTTATCATCATCTGTAACACATCCGGAAAGTAGTCTGATACTCTGTCAGTCAGTTCTTCCTCTGTTTTCACTGTCTCTCAGGAATCCGGTACTCAACTATTCATATCTTTTTCCTTGTCCATCTCCGGAGGCTAAATCCTTGGAATATACTACTCAAGATAGTCCTCTTGACTTCCCCAGATCCGCACTATGCCAAGACACTTCCTCTGAGAGATCCGGACCAATCTATCAGACCTTGCCACATGCTCTGTTCTTGTTCACTGGACCACAACAATCTTCAATCTGACTTCCGGTAGAGATATATCATGACTTGCGGATATGTGGGATGACCTTTGTTGCCATCAATGACAACAACCAAGAATCCATATAGTGTCTCTTGCCAACAATCTCCCCCTTTGGCATTGATGGCAACACTTAGTGAAAAATGACTAAGTGTTTACACTATGCTCCCCCTTTGCTGATGCTCTGTCTTTATACACAATTTCCGGAACTCCCCCTGAGTTGGATTCCTCATTTTTCACTGCTCCTCACTCCCCCTTTGACATCAATGGCAAAGGGTAGGGTCCGCACACCAAAATTTTCAGAAATTTTCTATATATAGCCGCATATTTACATACTCACATATACTGCAGAATGTCTGCAAAGGATGTCTGCAGTTGAACCATTTCAGTAGCCCAACTTAGCTTCATTCTATCCAAGATTGAAATGTGACCACTCAACAAAAATGCAAAAGCTTCTGCCCGCCTGAGATCTGTCGGATCTTTTGTATGGGCGGTGGTCTGGGCATCACTGATGGCCTCATGCATAGTTTCTAACTTAGGGACTATAATCCTTCTAAGTTCTCCCATCCGGTTGGTAATGTTCTTCCTCTCCTTCTCAAGATTCTTTATTTCATTCAAGACTGCAATAGTCTGACATTCTTGATTTATTATAGAGGAAGAGAGAGGATCAAAACTTTGAGATAAGCTTTGAAGCTTGTCCTGTTCCTCTTTTATTTTCTTGTCAATTGCTGCTGTTGCCTTTGACCAAGATATACAAAATTTGTAGATGTCACCGCCATCCTTAAGAGCATTTTCTAAGCTCTTTATTCCAATGCTTACAATCTTCCTATCCTTAGAGATTAATTCTAATATTTCAGAGAATCTCTTATCCAAAAATTCCTTCCGGACCTTTTCTTCAGCTGATTTTTCTAGAGAATTAAAATGTGTATCAATACTGCTGACTAAGGTTTTTAGATTACCGGAAGTGGAGGCTGTCGGATCTATCTGGATTGATGGCATGATCTTTACAAGTACTCCGGAAGCAGCCTCTATCAACTCACAGTCTTCCATATGAGACTTCAGGAGCTTTTCATTTGCCTTGGCATTTGCAAATGAAGCTATCTTCATTGTTTGTACCGGAGAGAGAGAGTCAAAATCAAATGGACCTTTTAGAAGCTCCGGTTCATCAATCTCTAGAGTTTCTTTGCTCAAAAATTGTTGAACAGTTTGTGCAGTGTCTCTTGCCGGAGACAGATGTTTCTTTTCTTCTGCAGTCTTAGAACTGTCAACCTCTTTGTCTGTCACCACTGCTTCCTTCTCCTGCAATTGCTCTTCTTCTTTGGATCCGGAGACTGTAGGGGAAACCGGAGGAGAGATGCTTGCTCGTTCATGGGCCACTTCTTCTGGAGCAGAGGGTCCCAAGTCCTCACTTGTCTGTTCAGGGCTCACTTCTTCCGGAACAGAAGATTCCAAATCAGCAGCTGTTTCTGCACCTAAGTCCTCTACAACAGGAAGATTGAACCTTTTGAAGGCCTTCCGGAGGATCTCTTCTGTTTCTTGTGCCACTTTGTCAGTCTCACCAAGCATGAGCTGATTCATCCTGGCTTTACTTCTGAACTCATCTCTGCAGTCCTTGAAGATCATGTTCATTGTCTTGGGATCAATTTGAGGATATAGCTGAATAGCTATCTGCTCCCGGATCTCAAGATCTTTGGCATGAGCATTATTCTTTCTTACTTCCATTTCCTTCTCTAGGCTTTTAGGAATGAGAGATATGATCTCAATGAAAGCCTTATTGTATGTGTTCAGATATTTAACTGTGGCTTCCTGCAGAGTCTTTTGGTCTGCCTCACTGAAGTCATCATAGGATTCAGTCATTGGTTGAAGGTTTCCATCCACCGTGACCGACTTGATTATGCTCTCTAGTGACAGAGTGGGCTTTTCAACAGTTACCTCTGCCATTTCATCCTTGTCTTGGCCTGTGGAGGGCTTACCGGATCCTTTCTTCTTCTGTTTCTTTACTTCTCTTACTTCCTCATCTGATTCTGTTTCCTCTTCATCCTTTTGGCTTTCATAAGCCCTTGATGCTTTTGTCTTGGATCTTTTACCGGATGCCTGGACTTCCAGTTTTGAGCTTTTGGTTGTGGAAGGTGCAGATCTCTTTGATGATCTGGTCCGGGTGGGGGTTTCAACCGGAGCACTTTCTTTGCTTTTCTCTTCTTCCTCAGCCTTTCTCCTCTTTTCCCGGCTGGCATCAAGTGCCTCCTTTGAGATGCCTAGGCCTTGAGCAATGTGCTCTACTTCTTTTCTCACTTTTCTCTTAATCTCAGGTTCCCTGAGTTCTACATGTAATTTCACACTCAGCTCCTCAAAGGTTCCAAACCTTTCTGCCTTAGGATCTTTGGGCTGACTTAGCATGTGTTGAACATGCAGCTCTACTATCTGTTCATCAACTTCATACCCCATGGGCATGATCCAGACAGTCCTTGGCTCCACTGCCTCCATTAGGCACTGATCAGTGTCAACCATAAAGCATACTGAGTCCTTGTATTTCTCAATGAGAGACTGGGGAATTCTCTCTCTTGCTTGCATCATGCTCTGAAAGTTTTTGAAGTATCCCCATAGAGCTGTATTTCTCGCTTTTGCATCCCCAAGTCCATGCAATTAGTCTCTTATCTGGACTGCAACAGGTTTGTCATTCTGCCATACCCATCCACTTGTTCCGGGTAGCTCATTCATGAAGTGAAAGAATAGACATACAATGAGAGTACCATACTTAAAGGAGTTCTTCTTGTCTTTCTTGATTTTCTGTACATTTTCCATTAATTGGCTTAGTAGTAGTTCACAAAGATCATAATCTGCATTCTTTCTTAGCATTTCATATGCTGTGTATATTGCAGTTCCGGATACAGAATTCTCCCTGCTGGAGTGATAGATCTTGTATCCTATTATCATTGATGCATATTTGATATCCGGATCCGAAATATCTTCAATGGTCATTGCCCTCTTATCATATTTTGATCCGGTGGCCTCAGTTACAACGTTGTTCTTGACAGATTTGAGGATAGGTACCCCCCCGGAAGAGTATAGACCAGTTACTGCTCTAATTGCTTCTTTTGTGATCTTACAGGGTCTATCTAGCCAAAGGAAGTTGTCATGCATCCTGCTCAGTACATACCGGACCCATTCATCTTCTTCAAAGCTAGGGAAATGAATGAATTGCTCAAATTGTTTCTTCTGGATACCCTTATACTCTGGTTTGAGCTCAAAAGCATTGTCTATCAGTTGCTTGTGATAGAGGTCTCTTAATTTGAATTCCCCAAATTCCTCAATGTTTGCGTGTATGTAAACCCTAATATCTTCAGTATGTAGGACTCCGTGGGGAACACTAGAGAAGGCTCCTAGTGGATCTACCTCCAATGATTTGTAGGGATGTTTCTTGAATGAGGGGCGAGGTCTATCAGAGATCTTAACTATGTTTGGAGTAGCCATTCTTCAAAGATTTGCAGTGAGGCAATGAAAAACGAAGAATACCTTATGCGCCTTCGGTTTGCACGGAGTGGTTGGATTGATTTCTTTATGCAATAGCTTTGGCAGGAGATCCTTGGTGTGCTTGATGAACCTTGTTGCAGAGCTCCACTATTCGCTTCTTCTCAAGTGTAGAATGAGCAGATAACTTTTGAGAAATCCTTTATATTGCTCCGCAAACCCTAATATCTGTCTGCAATAAATGCTTCACCTGCATTATTCCGGTTTACCATGTCTGGACAGCTTGGAGTATCCCGGATTAGTCCTGATCACTGAATATCATCCGGATCTTTAAATCATGAATAAATCTAGGTAACATATTACAAGAACATCCCAAACACTCTGTCCAATCCGCAAGACAAGATCGTGCACTTCCGGATCTCTCCGGACCTTTTTGTAATCCTTTATCATACCGGAGCACCTCCCTGAACAGGTCTAACTTAATAGCTTCTTCATAACTCCATGCGGACCTCTGAAAACTTGACTGAAGCATCTCAGGACTTATATCTACAAACCCTTTAATCCGCATCTTGTGCCACATCCGGCACAACTTGTTTGGCTGGGGGAACAGAATCTTCTTTGAGTCTCCCCCTGAGCCTGAGCTCACTTTTTAATTTCCGGAAGAAATATCAGCACCAGAATCTGGTGCGGATCCAACCTCTGCATTCTCTGAGCTTTTCTTCACCCAAATCTTGCTCATCTGATTCCTAACTTCATCCGCATTCATCTTTTGTTTACCCTTGTCTTGATTCTGATTATACACCGGACCTCTTTTGTCCTGATTCTTGTTTCTGCAGACTTTAGCATTATGACCGGACCTATTGCAGATTTGGCAAATAACATTTCTTTGCATATTTAACTGATATCCACTTGATCTGCATTGATTAGCCATATGACCTATTCTATTGCATGTAAAGCATCTACCTTTGAATGATTTGTTTACTTGCATAATTCTGCATTCATGGGATTTGTGTCCATACCTTTTGCAGTTGAAGCACTGTCCGGAGAAGGATGAATTAATCTGATTCATTCTCATTCTGCACTGATTAGCTTTGTGACCAAAGTGGTTGCAGCTGTGGCAGTATCCATTGAAGGATGGATATCTTTGAGCATTTGGCTGTCTTACCGGAGGTCTTCTAGGCCTGCTCCTTGGATTTTCTGATCCAAGATTCTTCTGACCGGATCCGGAGCTTTCTCCTCTCTCATATCCCAAGCCATACTTGTCATCTGTCCTCTTTTGACTTCCAAGAAGAACTTCAAGTTGAGCAGAACTTATCTTGAATTTCTCTTTATATTCATTTGTTGTTTGAAGGTCTCTTTTGAGAGAGGCAATTTGATCCTCAAGTTTTCCTTCATTATCTTTGGAATCTTCAAGATCAGATTCAAGGTGTCTGATAATCCTGTCCATCTGGTGGCATTCTTCTGATTTTTCTTTAAGAGATTGTCTTAGATTGTCTTCAGCCTTTCTTTTTTCTTCAATCTCTTGAGTAAACTTTATAGTTCCTGATTCCATTTCATGTCTTAACATAATGACTTCTTTTGATAACTTTTCACATAACTTGGTTTGCTCAGTCAATTCCTCACTTGTATTGCTTTCTTCACTTTGTCTTGCTAACTGTTGAAGCAGCTCCTTTCTCTTTTTCATAGAGAGACTTAATTTGTCTTTTAATTCTCTCATGAATTCATCAGCTTGTTTGAGTCTTTCCTTTAATTCACTGACTTCAGAATTTGACTGTTCAAGATCCTCAAGGGCAGTCTTGAGTTGCTCCCTTAAACCATATGCATCCATTTGAAATCCCAGATCTTCCTCAAGCTGTTAGGCTCTATTAGGAGGAACTTAGCTCTGATACCAATTGTTGATAACTGAGAGGGGGGGGGGTGAATCAGTTATCCTAATTATTTCCCTTATTGAACTTTCCTTTAATTGAAGCAGCATAAAATCAAACATAAAACATTAACCATGAAATAAGAAACACATGACACAGTATTTTTTGACGTGGAAACCCTGTTAAGGGAGAAAACCACGGGGTGATTAACCCAAGAATTATTCTCTGTTAGAAGAATAGGAAATTACAAAAATGGCACTTGCCAATTAGGGCTCACTGCCCGAGCACACTGCTCACAAGAGGCCCACTGCCTACAAGAAGACACACTGTCTACAAAGTGATGATAATCACAGTCTTGAACTGATTGGAAGCATCTGCATATGCTGGAGTTCAGTTCCGGTTAGGCTCAGTACACTGATCTGCTGCACTTCATCTTTCCTCTGTTGTTTGTTCTGCTATCTTTCACATACCAGATCCTTTTTGGCTACCTCTGCTCTTTCTCTGGACTTATTCGCATATCTCTCCACATTCACACACTTTACAACTAAATCCATCCTCTATATATATCCGCACAAGTAATTTCATCACCTTTCTAGTCGGCATCCGGAACAGTCTAGTTCCTTACAAACTTAGTTCTGTCGGCTGAATCCTTGCTCACCAAGCAATGCGGATCAAGCATATACTTGTAGATATCATCAATTATGTCGGCCAAACATGATTCATGCCTCCGCAACCTTTATCATCATCTGTAACACATCCGGAAAGTAGTCTGATACTCTGTCAGTCAGTTCTTCCTCTGTTTTCACTGTCTCTCAGGAATCCGGTACTCAACTATTCATATCTTTTTCCTTGTCCATCTCCGGAGGCTAAATCCTTGGAATATACTACTCAAGATAGTCCTCTTGACTTCCCCAGATCCGCACTGTGCCAAGACACTTCCTCTGAGAGATTCGGACCAATCTGTCGGACCTTGCCACATGCTCTGTTCTTGTTCACCGGACCACAACAATCTTCAATCTGACTTCCGGTAGAGATATATCATGACTTGCGGATATGTGGGATGACCTTTGTTGCCATCAATGACAACAACCAAGAATCCATATAGTGTCTCTTGCCAACAACCACTTGTTCTGGGCAACTCACTCATGAAGTAGAAAAACAGACACAATATCAGCCCACCATACTTGAAGGAATTTTTCTTATCCTTCTTGATCTTCTGTAGATTCTCCAATAGTTGGTTTAGAAGAAGTTCACACAGATTATAGTCAGTATTTTCTTTTAGCATCTAATAAGCTGTATAAACTGATATTCCCGGTACTAAATTTTCCCTACTGGAGTGATAAATTTTGTAACCAATTATCATGGATGCAAATTTGATATCCGGATCAGTGATACTTCAATTGTCATAGCTCTCTTGTCAAATTTTGATCCGGTTGCATCACTCACTGTCTGATTCTTGACAGATTTGAGAACAGGTATCCCACCAGATGAATGCAGACCGGTTACTGCCATAATTGCATCTTTGGTGATCTTAAATGGTCTATTCAACCATAGGAAGTTATCATGTACTCTGCTCAACACATACCAAACCCATTCATCTTCTTCAAAACAGGGGAAATGAATGCACTGTGCAAAATGCTTATCCCAGATGGCCTTGAACTGGGGTTTGAGCTCAAAAGAATCATCTATTAACTGATTGTGATAGATATCAGCCAGATTAGATTCCCCAAATTCTTCAATATTCGCATGAATATATGCCCTAACATCTTCTACATGTAGAACCCCATGCGGAATGCTTGAAAAAGCGCCGAGGGGGTCAACCTCTAGGGATTTATATGGATGCTTCTTAAATTTAGGTCATGGCCTATTAGAAATCTTCACTATATTTGGAGTAGTCATCTTTCAAAGATTTGTAGAGAGATATTGAAAACGGAAAATACCTTTTGCGCTTCTAGGTTACACGAAGTGAACCGGATCAATTGCTAGATGAATTAGATTCTGCAGATGATATTTGATGGCCTTGAGGAATTTCTATTGCAGAGCTTCTTTTCGTTTCTTCTTGAATACAGAATGATCAAATGCTTAATGAAAAACCCTTATATTGCTCCGCAAACCCTAATATCAAGTTGCAATAAATGCTCAACCTAAGTTATTCCAGTTTGCCTTATTCGGATGACTTGAAGAACCGGATCAATCTTGATCTTAAACATCTTGCAGATCTTCCAAATCTTAACCATAGTTTACTTAGATGTTTCTCTTATGAACCCTTAAATTCCCAACTCTCCTTGTGCCAGTTCCGGCACCAATTGACTGGCTGGGGGAACAAGGTTTTCTTTGTGTCTCCCTCTGAGCCAGAGCTCACTTTTTAATTTCTGGAAGGAATATCAGCACCAGAGTCTGGTGCAGATCCATCCCCTACATTCTCTGTACTTTTCTTCACCCAAATCTTGTTCATCTCACTTTGAACTTCATCCGCATTCACTTTTTGTTTTCCCTTATCTTGATTCTGATTATGATGTACCGGACCTCTTTTGTCCTAATTCTTGCTTCTACAGAATTTTGCAATATGACCAGATCTATTGCAAATTTGTCAAACAACATTTCTTTGCATATTTGATTGATATCCTCTCGATCTACATTGATTAGCCATATGACCTATTCTATTGCATGCAAAGCATCTACCATTGAATGATTTGTTCATTTGCATATTTCTGCATTCATGAGATTTGTGACCATACCTTTTGCAGTTGAAACACTGTCCGGAGAAGGATGTATTAGTCTAATTCATTCTCTTTCTACACTAATTAGCTTTATGACCAAAGTTATTGCAGTTGTGGCAATATCCATTGAAGGATGGATATCTTTGAGCATTAGGCTACCTTACCGGAGGTCTTCTAGACCTGTTCCTTGGATTTTTTGATCTAAAATTCTTCTGACCAGATTCGGAGCTTTCACCTTTTTCATACCCCAGACCACACTTGTCATCTACCCTCTTTTGGCTTTCAAGAACTTCAAGTTGAGCAGAGCTTATCTTGAATTTATCTTTATATTCATTTGCTGTTTGAAGATCCTTTTTAAGAGAGATAATTTGATCCTCAAGTTTTTCTTCATTATCTTTAGCATCTTCAAGATCAGATTCAAGATGTCTGATAATTCTATCCATCTTGTGGCAATCTTCTGATTTCTCCTTGAGAGATTGTCTTAGATCATCTTCAGTTTTTCTTTTCTCTTCAACCTCTTGGGTAAACTTCATAACTCTTGATTCCATTTCATGTCTTACCATAATGATTTCTTTTGATAACTTTTCACATAACTTGGTTTTCTCCTTTAGATCTCCATTTGTATCATTGGCTTCACCTTGACTTGCCAATTGCTGAAGTAGCTCCTTTCTCTTTTTCATAGAGAGACTAAGTTTCTCTTTTATTTCATTTATGAAATCATCACCCTGTTTGAGTCTTTCCTTCAATTCATTGATTTCAGAATTTGACTGCTCAAGATCATCTAGGGCAGACTTAAGTTGCTCCCTCATACCATACATATCCATTTGAATTCCCAGGTCTTCCTCAAGCTGTTAGGCTCTGTTGAGAGGAACTTGGCTCTGATACCAGTTGTTGATAACTGAGAGGGGGGGTGAATCAGTTATCTTAATTATTTCAGCTTTCTAAACTTTCTTAATAATTAATGCAGCATCAATTCAAACAAGCAAACATAACCATGAAATGGACATACACATGACACAATATTTTTGACGTGGAAACCCTATTAAGGGAGAAAACCACGGGGTGATTAACCCAAGAAAGTATTCTCTGTTAGAAGAATATAAATACAAAATGGCACTTGCCAATTAGGGCTCACTGCCTGAGCACACTGCTCACAAGAGGCTCACTGCCTACAAAATACTTCTTGTATACACAAAGAAAACTTGAACTGATGAGAAGCATCCACACATGCTAAAGTTTAGTTCCGGTTAAGCTTAATAGACTGATATGCTGCACTTCATTCTGACTCTCCTTAAGTGCTGCTATCCTTTTACATTCTGAACCTATTTTTCTGCCTTTTGTACTATTCTGCTTTTTCTCGCACTTCAACACTTACTTCACACAAACCTTCACATCTAAATCCATCTTGTATATATATCCACACAAGTGATTTCAACACTTTTCTAGTCGACATCTGGAATAGTCAATATTATCTCAAACTTTAGTCTGTCAACTGAATCCTTGCTTCCAAGTGAAGCGGATCAAAAAGAAACTTATAGAAGTCATCTAATAAGTTGGCCAATCATGAAATATACCTTAGGAATCTTTATCACCATCAACATCTCATCCGGAATAACTTTTGATGCTCTGCCTATCAGTTCTTCCTTTGTCTGTTCTATCAAACCGGACCCTAATACTTGAATGCTTATATCTCTTTACTCTTTCATCACTGGAGGCTCAATTCCTGGAATCTATCAGTCAAGGTACTCCTCTTGACTTCCCCAAGTCCATACTTTCCAAAGATACTTCCTCTGAGAGATCCAGACCTGACTATCGAACCTTTCCACATACTCTGTTCTTGCTTACCAGACCACAACATTCTTCAATCTGACTTCCGGTATAGACACACCATGTCCTGCGGATGTGTGGGATGAACTTTGTTGCCATCAATGACAACATTCATGAATCCATATAGTGTCTCTTGCCAACAGTGACATGTGGCACACTTTGATTAGAGACTTGAGCTGCTTGTGACACATGTGGAGGAGTTAGATGGATGGAAGAAGATGAAGTGGAATGAGACACATGAGATGGAGTAACATGTGGCACATTTTGAGTAGAGACTTGAGGTGCTTGTGACACATGTGAGTTGATCATGTAAGATGGTGTTAACAAAGGCTCTATATTTGATGTGGGAACATTTGGTTGGTTTGTTGTCATAGATGTAGAGGATGCATGGAATGGATAGGTGGATTGATTAGTCGAAGGTGGTGTTTGGATGTTGTGGGTTTGGTGGACATGGTAGTAATAGCCTTATGGGTTTCCCTAGCAACAATGGTATCATTGATTGGATCTTGTTTTCAGATTGCAGATATATCAAAGTCACTTGGCAATTTGGCTCCTCCTTGAACTAATTGTAAGAGAAATCTATTGGGATCAAACTTTAAGAGCCTATTGATGGTCTGTAAAGTTTCAAAGTCTTCTAACTCCTCTAGATCATCTTGAGATTCTTCATAGGTAGATTAAGAAAAATGATATTGTGACATTTGATTTGATGATGAAGGTTTGACAGCATAGCTCGAGGGTACAAAGATATTAGCATCCATTCCAGTCATGAATTTTGAAGCATCCTTGAGAGGCGTAGATTGAAATTCTTTTAGGTTAGCCTCCATAGTTGCCTTATATTGACTCCTAGTTTGAGGCATTGGTTGATGATGGATGAGATTTTTGGACTTGTGTGACAAAGTTGAGACTCTTGGATTGATTAATTGATTGATGGTTGGCTTGATCAATTGATTGGATTGATTGATTGATTGATTTGATTACTGATTGGTTTGGATAGGATGGATTGATTGATGATTGATTGATTGATTGATTGATTGATTGGATTGATTTGGATTGGTTTGATTAGATACGATTATCTCCCAAGAGATAGACTCATGAACTCAAGGGTAGACTAAATTGATTTATGATGGTGATATAGCCCAACTCAAAAGGAACCACTCTCTTAAGTTGGAAAATATTGTTGTGATATGATCAAAAGTTGGATAGTGACCAAAGTCAAAGGATGATGTTGATTTGATTGATTAATTGATGTTGATTGATGTTTTAGAGTCTCAAGAGGATGCAAGGGCTCAAAAAGTCCAAAATATGATGTGATCAGGCTGAATAAGATGAGTGCTAGTTGTAGATGATCAATGTACTATCTGAAAACTAATGAGAAGGCTAATGACTGATTGGAATGAGGTCTTGGACCGGATAAACTAAAAAAAAGTCTGTAGATTTCCAGAGGCGAGTCAAGATAGATTAAAGGTGACTCAAGATAATCCAAAGGTGTGATTCTATTAATCAAAAGTGATTTTCTGTAGCTCAAAGGTGACTGGATATGATGTAAAGGCGATTCAGGATAACTCAAAGGTGACTATATGATGAGTATAGATGATTCAGGATGACTCGGAGGTGAGTTTCTGTCATTCAAAGGCAACTGGATATGATGCAAAGGTGTGGATGGACTGTGCAAAGGTGAGTTTTAGTGATGGTGTCTTGTTTTTGATAGGTAATTGACAAGAGAACAAATAGAAAAGACACAATTAGAAGGTTTTGAATGACTTTGATACAAAATCAGAGTAAAAGTCTAAATGAGGGCCTAGATTAGTCCAAAAATTTTCACTGGTCTCAACAAATTTGAAAACACTTGTAAGCATGTACAACCTAGGCTAGAAAGAGGATACTACTTGCTGAGTCCCTACTTGGATTACTCCATATACTAAGACAAAGTAGACAGCTAGAGATATTGGTGACACTGGCTCCCCCACCACGGCATGGGCACACCAAATCTCTTACCCCGAAGATCTGTAGATCTTATAAACCGAGGGATTTTTTGTCTCTACAATAAATAGTATGTATAGGGTGACTTTGGAGGTCTGACCTCTTGCACCAGCAAGAAGAAAGGTTTTTGGCTTCTACAACAAGTGGTTTCTAGTAATGATTCGGGGGACCAGCACATTATGAGCATCTAGCAAGCTACTTAAAGCTTTAACCAGTCATATTAGGAGTCTCATATACACAAAGTACGTCTCCTTTCAAACTAGCACTATATGGTAAGCGCTAATACCAGTTAGACTTGGCTTTCATCTTATTCTTTTTTATATAGCGGACCAAATGAAAGTACTACTTGAGTTCATTCCCTTAGGGTGAGTACCTCTTTTCCCACCAAGGCAGGCCTCTCTAAAGATAATAACAAGTTCTCTTACACCCGAGATCCATTTGATAGGAAAGGGGAGAGGATACTTTTGTTATTAGCTCAGGGATCTACTGATGCAAGATATGTAAATGTAACAAACTCAACAAGCAAAGCAAATAAGCAAAGCAAACAAAGAAAACAAGTTCTTTTTAAGCACCAAACAAAATGTTCCTAGATTAGTGAAAATAAGGTAAATCTTCGACCGATCGACCTGTAACAGATTTGTTAGTAGTTTTAGATCCACATTTATTTGACAATCGATAAATAGCTACACCAATAGATGTTAGCTTCAAAGAAACCAAGATTGTAACAGATCAAACCAAAAGCGATGAAACAAAATGCAAAAGCGATTAACAACGAATCAAAAGTGACTGATTTTTACCAGAGGCGATTTTCTGTCAATCATAAGCGATGCTGGGAAATTCAAAGGTGATCAAACATTGTGTGAAGGTGATTTTCTATCATCTAGAGGCATTCGACTATCTAAAACCTACAAAACTCAAACGATAGGGTCAAAAAAATGATCATAAAATAGATATATAAGGCCTCGATAACCCTGAAAGATGGATTTATTGAATCAAATTTGTACCCTGCAACCAAAACACAAGATCCAATGATGTGATATGATTAGGTTAAAAATATAAACCAAACCCCAAATAAACTAGCTTGAGGATGAAGAATAGTTAGGGTTAGCAAATAAACCAGCTTGCAACCCAAATCCAACACACTAAGATCAGAGAAAAACTGTGCAAAGAAAAATATATCAGTAAAACCCTAATATAACTAGAGGTGACTCTGGACCAACCAAAGGTGATTAGATGTAGACCATAGGTGATGTGGAGCCATTCAAAGGTGATTTTGCCCTGACCGTAGGGGATGCAAAGCCGTTTACAAGTGATTTTGCATAGACCGAATGCGATTTTCTACCAATCAATTGCACTACTCCATACCTAGACTTCAAAAAATGACTTTTCAATGAAAAATAATCAAGGACGTGAGTCCCACCGGGCATGCCAGAATGTGTGAGCAAGAAAAATTAGGTTAACAAGATCAAGCATTACAATCAAAACCCAATCCTACCACCTTCAAGAAATCTATCTAAATAATACAAAATGAAAGAAAATCAAATAACAATGTCACCTAGATTGTATGGATTCCTTAGTTGAATGTGGGTTGCTTCTCAAAAGTGAACAACCATAGTTGTCAAAGCTACCATGATAGATGATATGCTCAAAGTGCTTAATGGATGCTCAATGGATGTGATATGCATAAGATGATAATCTAAATGCTTAAGAGATTGTCTTCTATTAGAATGGGATGAGAGGGTGTATATATAGCTCTCAACTCTAATATTGATCAACGGTGGAGAAAAAGTGGCTATATGAATGGTTGGGATAATTCAAAAGGCATGGATGAATGTGTACAAGATATGTGTCTATAGGGAAAACTTTTATTAAATGATTTAGTTGGCTTTTTTGGTGGAGATAAGATTGATTTTCTTAAAATAGGGTGATTTTCTATTTTAATAGTTAGAGGACAAGGATGATTGATTTTTAAACCAATTAAATCATTTTTTGTATTTAATTTTTGACAAACTATGCACAAGGCCAACTTGTACACATAGAAGAAAGTGATAAAAGAGGAAAATGATAAGATATGATGGAAGAAAAAGCTAAATTTTAAAAATTGGAAGAATAAATATAATTAAATAAATAAATTTATTTAATTTATATGCATGATAAGAAGATAAATAAATAAAATATTAATTTTATTTATTTAAAAAGTTTAAATTAAATAAATTTAGAAAATTTATTTAATTTTAGAAGAAGAATAGGATAATTAAATAATTAAAGATTATTTAATTATAGATAGAAAATAGAAGAATAAAGATAAATGAAAATAGATGAAAATAATTAAATAAATATAATTTATTTATTTAATGATAGAAGTGGATGATTTAGAAGAAAATAGATAATTGATACAAGTGTGCTAGACAAAATCGTCATATGCAATGGTGAATAATGCAACAAATCAATAAATGGTATGAAGGGTCAATTATGGGTGTTTATAGCTACAAAGTACCCCTTCAAGTATGGTACCCTGATCATCTACCTATTATTCTACTTTCTCAAGGAATTGCCAGGTATGGATAATATTGTTTGGTTAGATCACTCTCCAATAGTAGTACAAATCAAAAATCATCTAAACAATCTAGGAGATGTTGATAAGCAAAATGTAGCATTATGGGGTTATTTCAAGAATTTTCAAAAGAAAATGCAAACTAGGGCTAAGATTCCTGAAAAGGCTATGAAGAAATATGAAATGGAGATTGTATTTATGGTAGACAAAGATAACTGCCTCATGGAGGAAGTGGAACCAAGAACTATGTGGGTCCCAGCCATGGGATATGAAGTCACAGAGGACGTCTTGATTGGATTGGCAAAATTGATGTTAAGCAAACCAAAAGATCCTAAGGAGGAAAGATTTGGGACTTTTGAAGAAAAATCTCTCAAATTATATATGGAACAAAAACAACCTTAAATCAAAAGAAATGTAAAGAAATGGGTAGCTGATTATGCAATGAGCCAAGGGTTCACAAAGGAACAAATAAATAAAGCAAGAGCACAAGCAGCTGAGACTTCAAGTGCTCTGGAAGGGAAAACATCAAAGGCTTCAACAGAGAAAATTGAACAAGAAAAGGATCCAAAAAAGCATAAAGTGCAAACTGAGCAAGTAAAGCCTACTTCTAGTTCAAGAAGAACAACAAGAGCCTCCTCCTCTACAGCAAATACCTCTAAGAGCTTCAGTCCACTCCCTACAAATGAGGTTGAGAAAGAAAACATAGAGCATGTAGAGAAAAGGCAGAAAAGAAAGAAAGCAAAGGCCACCAAAAGAGTGTATGTGAGCCTTGGTGAAGGATAAGAAGAAGAGGAAACAAAAATAGATGAGGAAATCAAAGCAAAAAGGGTGAAAATAGATGAAGCCACCTCTGGCAAAAAGGAGAAGCCCTCAAAGGTTAAGGACAAGAAGAAGAAGAAAGGGGAGAAAACAGAGACCAAAAAAGATGAAGCAACAATATCCTTGGAAGCCACAGTCAATGCAATAGCTCAACATGGGAATTTGAAGCCCATTGCTAGTATATATGATGACAGTTCAGATGCAGACAAGGTTATACTTGAAACAACAATGGTAAGATTTTTGAGTATGTTTAGTAAAGCATTGATTGAAGTTATAGATGATTTACCAAACAGTTTAGCCAACATCATGGCAACAAGAAAAGAAGGGGCCATGGCCATAAGATGTTGAGATAAAGTAATATGTTAAAACTTTGCCCAAATATCACAAGTGAAGAAAAAGTTAAAGTCACTAAAAGGCTTAGTGATGAATTTAGAACCAAGAAGAGAGTCAATGCTCTAATGTCCAGAGACATTGAGAAACTAGTTAAAGAAACTGAGGAGATAACATTACGTGTGCTACATGAACTGCAAATCTCAACTGTGGTAGAAACTAATGAAGAGGAACAAAATAATGATTTTGACACTACTAATATAGTTCCATAAGTGAATATTGAGGAGAATATGGAACAAAGTACAATTATTCCTCTAGTGAGCATATGGAATGAAGAGGAAGTTAATATAGAAAAGAGTATGGATCAAGGTAGAACACCTCCTCTGGTAAGCTCTAGGTAGGTTGAATAAATAAAAGAACCTGTGGAAGAAAAAAACTCTGAAGAAGCAAAAGGGCCACCTGAAGAAAATGTTCCTAACGACCAAGGAGAACAAAGAGATAAAGCAAGTGAACAAATAATTGACAACCTTGCTCTGGAAAGAGAGGGAAATGGCAAAGAACTTGCTCATGAAGAACCTCCGAAAAGTCATGTTGGTGAAGTGTCTCAGGCTGAAGATAAGAGAGACACTATTGACTCTTTAAGAGAGATTTTGGAGAAGCAGAAGGAAGCTCAGATTTTGACTCCACCTGAGCTATTGCAAGGCCCAATTAACCTTGCCACTATGTCTCCATTATAGAAGTTATACTTGGGACAATTTTCAAAACCATTACACAAGAGGAGATCCTAAAGTCTCATATGGAGGAGAGTGAGCTGATTGGAGAGGCAACAACAATTTTTGAAAAGATCATGCCCAGAATAGAAAAAGATACATCCTTGACTCCCACTATACAATTGAAAAAGCTTATAGAATTTGTCAACTCTCATTTTGAGTCCCTTGAACAAGCTGTAGAGAAGAAGGTAAGGGCAGAGATTGATAGCAAGAGATTAGTTGAGCTTACTGACAAATTTTCTTAAGATAAAATTTTGTTAGATAAGAGTATAGAGTATGCACAGATGGCCATTAAAGAAGCTAGTGAACTATATCAATTTTGTCTTACATGGCCTGATAAGAGTAAAGACATAAAAGATAAAATAAATGGATGGGAAGCTCAAATAATGAATATCTCTACAACTTATGACCCGATACAAGATGCTATTGGAAATTAGATGGCACAAGTTGTGACCATTCATTCTAATATGCATAAGTTGCAGACCCAGAGGGAGGTTATAAAGCATAGAATGAGCCAGCTCCAAGAGATAGCAAGCTTCAAGATTGCATCATTGACCAAGCTAGTAGTAGTAGTAGATAAGACAAGGCAAATCACTAAGGCCCCTGCTATCGTGAAGAAAGCAGAAGAGTTGGTGTCCCAGGTTAATGGGCATATACTAGTTTTGAGCAATGCTAAGGTCAATTTGGATGAAGAAGTGGTGCAACTAAAGAAGATCTACAAGGATATTCTCTCTAAAAAATAATAAGCAATATGACTTCACTTGTAAATATGCAGACAATACAAATATTTTTTAAAGTTTTGGTAACTTGTACATGTTTTTGTACCATACACCTTTGCCATTGATGTCAAAGGAGGAGAATAAAGCATGTAAAAAACACAAAATAAAAATAACTAAAAAACAAGGAGAGAAGCATGAAGTTTGGGGGATTAGAGTGGAAAGAGAAAGGTGGAGCAGTGTAATAGTTTTTCACATCAAGTGTTGCCATCAATGCCAAAGGGGGAGATTGTTGGCAACTTGGCAAACATCAATGATAGAGACATTGTTAGTATGATGAAATATGATTATGCATGATGTTTGAAGGTGTTGTCATTGATGGAAACATGAAAAGGAACAAGGTTGAAAGAGAGATGGTGGTCTGGTGAAGAAGACTTAGTCATTTTCGCTAAGTGTTGGCAGTGTACAGAGATAGCAATAGAGAGACAATGTTTTGATTGGCATTGGTCCGCAGTTGAATATCAGGTTGTGTGGTTCTGGTATGTTGCTTGTAGTCCTTATAAGATCTATTAGCAAGAGACATTTCTAGGCATGATAGGTGTTGTCATTGATGGCAACTAAGATCATCCCAATCATCCGCATAACACAATTTGTTCACACCGAAAGTCAGAATTAGAATTTGTCTAAGTCCAGGCAGTCAGGAACAAAGCAGGTGACAGGGTCCAGTATCTCGGTCTAGATCTATCTGGTGGAAAGGCATGGTTTGTTATGAATCTAAGGTAGTTGTAAGCATTGTCAAGACACTCTAAATCTAGATTTTTGTCCTCCGGAGATGGACTCAAAAGATATTAGCTTCTGAGTATCGAGTTTCAGTTTGATAAAACAAATAGAAGAACGGGCTGGTCTTGTGAATGATCTTAATTATGGATGTATAGAAGTTGTTTTGTTGGGCAATTGGTGATGATAAGTAATGATAGCTGACATGATTGATGATTTACAAGTGCAAGTTTTGATTTGCATCTCATATTATGTATGGATCTAGCCGACAGAGCAGAGTACTCTACAAAGTTCTAAATGTTCTTGAAGTCGATAGGTAAAATGATTGTAGATCATGTTGTGGATATATATATATATATATATATATATATATATATCTGATGGAATTGGATGATTTTGGTGTGTGCGTGTGTTGCAACTATGGAGTAATTACAAAAACAAGCAAAGATCAAAGTTCAAATGCTAGCAGAGTAGTAAGAGGAGGAAAGGATGAAGTGCATCAATTGTCTAGACCTAATTCAACAATTAGTATTAGAGAGAGGTTCCTTAAAAGAAGCTTAATAACTTGAGGAAAGATCTTGGAAGGAGTTTTCAATGGGTTCACTCAAAGATCAACTTCAGCTAGCTCTAAAAGATCTTGATCAGTCTAAATCAGAAATATCTAATCTGAAAGATGAAATCAAGGATGTTGATGATACCATTGAAATGTTAAAAGATAAATTAAAGAAGTCTATGCAAAGGAATAAGGAGCTACTTCTGCAGTTATCTAGTTTAACTGAAGAAAATGGCATGAATGAAGCCTTGGAAGAAAAGATAAAGGAATGTGAGAAGCTGTCAAAAGAAGTTATTGTTCTAAAAGTTGAGATGGAATTTGGGGCAATGACGTTTACCAAAGAAATTGAGCAAAGGAAGAAGACTGAAGAAGATTTGAATCAAACTCTAAAAGAAAAAACTGATGAATGCTACAGATTGGACAGTATAGCTAGTCATCTAAAGTCTGATCTACAAGAAAGCAAAGACAATGAAAGAGATCGTGAAAGACAAATTGTCATTCTCAGACATGATCTAGAAGTTGCAAATGAATACAAGGAGAAGTTCAAGATAAGTTCAGCTAAACTTGAAGCAATACTTGAGGGTTAGAAAAAGGCTGATGACAAGCATGGTCTTGGATATGAGAAAGGCGAAAGCTCTAGATCTGAACAAAGAAACTTTCAACCAAGGAATGGGAGAAACAAACCTAGAAGACCTTTGGTAAGCTACCTAATGCTCAAAGGTATCCATCTTTCAATGGAAATTGTTTCAAGTGCAATAAATTTGGTCATAAAGCCACTCAATGCAGAAGTAGAGTAAATCAAAATAATCCATCCTTTTCCAGACAATGCTTCAATTGTAAGAGGTATGGTCATAAATCTAATGAATGCAGAAGTATGATAATGAATAACTCATCAAATAGAGGAAATAGGAATTCCTTCAATGGTAAATGTTTTGCATGCAATAGTAGATCAGGAGGAAATCAATCAAATGGGCAAAGAAATGTTGTGTGCTTCCATTGTAACTGATCCGGACATTTTGTAAGATTTTGCAGAAGTAGGACTAATGAAAGAAGAGGTCCGGTAAACAAAAAACTGGATAAGAAGAGACAAGACAAAGGCAAAAGAAAAATTGAAGAGAATGAGATCTAGAATGAAACAAGTGAGACATGGGTCAAGAAAGCAATTGTGAACCATAGTGATGGGTCCATACTGAAATCTGGTGTAGATAATTCCTCAAGGAATTAAATTAGGAGCTCTGGCTTAGGGGGATCTGCAATAAAAATCAAAATCCCCTAGCTAGTAAGTAAGTGCCTAAATCTGGCATAGTGAGAAAAGAGATCTTGGATTGTTTCAGATCATTTGGAAGGATTTCCTAAAGAAAAAAGGTGGATATGGCAAATTACAGAATAATTCATGAGAAAATGTTCAACAAACAGAGTAACTGGATGTACTAGGGCAAAGCATTTATTACAAAGCCAAATTAAGCACTGCGGATCATAAAAGGGTCATTCATTCCCCAAACAGATCACTTTGCATTAGAAGAAAGCAAGAAGTGAACGAGCTCTAAGCTAAGAATTCTCAAGAATTGAAGCATGAAGAGGATCCTCAAGCAAAACACTAACCTACGGAACAAGGTATTTCTATTTTCTGTGAAACCTCTTGAATTCTCAATCTCTGCAAATAGCTACACCTTTAGTTGTTGATGTCATTGAAAGGCCCTGTCCTGAATTTAAGAAGCATCCTTACAAATATGTTGAAGTCAAACCGCTAGGTGCTTTTTCAGGTGTTCCATATGGGGTTTTACATGTTGAAGATATTAGGGCATACATCCACTATAACATGAATGAATTTGGAAACCTAAAACTCTTGGATTTTCTCAACAACTACTTAACTGATGATAGCCATAAATTGAAACCAAAATACAAAGCCCTAGAAAGCAAACACTTTCTGCAAGTCATTAGGTTTCAGATATTTGATGAAAATGAATGGGGTTGATATGTCTTTAGCTAAATACATAATGAGTTCATGTGGCTATTGAAACCATTTAAGATTACAAAGGATGTTATTAAGACTGTAATTGGGTTAAATTCCTCCAGTAGATTACCCATACTGAAAGCCGTGAAAAACTAGACAATGACTGAGGCTACCAATGCCAATTTTGACAAAAGGGCAATGACCATCAATGATATCATAGAACCTGATGTTAAATTTGCCTCTATGGTGATTGGGTACAATATTTACCATTCCAGTAGGGAAAATTCTATCTTCAAAACTACAATATATGTAGCCTATCAAATAGTAAAGGAGAATGTTGATTATGATCTTTTTGAACTACTACCTAATTAGTTGATTGAGAATTTGAGCAAAATAAAGAAAGTAAAAATACCTTCAAATATGGTTCCTTGATTATATGTTTGTTCTTCTATTTTATGAATGAAGTACCTAGAATTCAAGGTGTGCATTGGACAATTGGCAGGCTAGTAGCATGGCAAATAAGAGATCACCTTCTCAGTCTTGGTGACTCCCAAGCCGAAAAGACTGCCATTTAGGGATACTTTAAAAACTTCCAAAGTTTAATGCAAGCAAGGGAGAGAATCCCTAAAACAATTGTGGAGAAGTATGAAAATGACATATGTTTCATGGTTGACATAGATCAGTGCTTGATGGAAGTTGTAGAACCAAGGACAATTTGGATAATGCATATGGGTTATCAAGTGGATGAAATAGTTTTGGATATGTATGCTCAATAGCTTCTGAGCACACCTAAAGATACCTCTATGGAAAGGTTTGGAACTTACAAGGAACAGAGTCTAAAATTGCATGTGGAACTTAGATAGCTACAGACCAAGAGGAAAGTGCAGAGGCAAGTTGAAAAGTATGCTGAGAGAATTGGCCTAACCAAGGAAGTAGTGAAATAGAATTGAGAAAGAATTGAGAAGGATGAAAAAGAAAAATAGGACAAGAAACAAGAAGATGCTCTAGTGGAACCATCCTTCACTTCAAGGACTACTAGAAGCTCTACTGCTACTTCTATTCCTCCTAAAACTATAAAACCAGAAGTCAGACCATCTAGTGAAGCAAGTAAGAGAAAGAAAACAAAATCCATAAGAATGAGTGTGGGCACAAAAGATGATGAGGAGATAGAGACAGATGAAGAAATCAAAGAAATAAAATCTAAGAAAGCCAGAACTTTGAAGACTTCTGAAGACCAACCTTCTAGAAGTATTAAGACCGGTAAAAAGAAAGTAAAAACAATCACTAATCATGGAAACTTAAAGCTTATCAGAGTTTACTATGATAATTTTGATCAAGCAAACAAGAAAATTTTGGAAGATGCCATTATCATATATTTGAACAAATTCAATAGCACCCTATTGGAAATTTTACAAGAACTTCCTAAAGGTTTAAGGAAAGTACTAGAAATGAGGAAAGAAATAGCCAAAGCTAAAGATCTAGAACTCAGAGAGTATGTCCTTTCTACTTTGTGTCCTGTAATGACTAGAAGAGAAGTAGATAAAATCCTTAGAGAAGTTAAAGAAAAATTTAGAAGCAAGGTTCGGATGAACAAGCTAATGCTTGGTAAAACTGAGGAAATTGCAAAAGAAATAGAGGAAATTTTGAGAAAGGCCCTAGACAAGGATAAATATTATATTATTTCAGAGAAACAAGTTGAAGAAGACAATTCTCTAGTTCCAGAACTGGAAGCTCCAGAAGAAGATATTAACAAAGGAATTGATGACCAAGGTGTTAATTTAGATCCTTCAAAGTTAATCTATGAAGAGACTAATGTTGGATTTGATTCATCAAATCTAAATGTTGGAGAAGTTCAGGAAAAGAACATCATTAAGCAACAGTCTGAGTTTGGTGAAGCCTCTATTTTGGAAGAGGAACAAGTTAGTTACGAGGACATAGAAATGATAGACAAAATAATTGATGGAGAAGAAACTCTTCCACCTGATCTTTCCAAAAAAGAAGAGGATATTGCTGCTATACAAACCCCTCCAAATCAGGTAGTGAGTGGTGAAGACAAAGAAAATATTTCACCTGCAAGTGATACAAGAAATGATAAAGCAGAGGAAGAGAAGGAAGAAAACTAAGAAGAAAAAGTAAAAGAAGATGGTGCAAATGTTGAAGCACCTAAAACAGATGCTAAAAAATTTGATGAACAAATGGATGATTCAGAAAATGTTGCAACACTCCATATGCAGTGAAAAATCTTCTTGAAAAAGAGATGATTGAGCTTCATGAGCCTGAACTACTCCAAAGTCTAACCAATCCAAATGCTCTCTCTCCCATTCAATTAATGAAAATAGCATCATTCACCCAAGTAAAGGCTAGAGAAAAGTTGATAAGGTCCCACATGGAGGATAATGAGCTACTGGGGCTTCAACCAAGATTTTGGAGAAGTTAATACCTTCCTACCAGAAGAGTCCATCTCATTCCCCCTCCGGACATCGAAAAAATCTTGTAAGTTCTGTAAATACTCATTTTGAATCCTTTAAAAAATTTGTAGAGGCAAAGGTCCAAAAAGAGTTTCTGGATAAGAAATTTAGTGAATTACAAAATCTAATAGGAAATAATAGGATGATACTTGGAATTAGCATAAGAAGTATTTAGAATGCTTTAAATAATTGAAGAGATATGTACAAATTATGTCTATCATGGCCCAAAATTAGTGAGGATATTGAGAAGAAGATAAAGGAGCAAGAATAGAAATTATCAAATCTTTCTCAAATTTTTGATCATCTAACAGTTTCGCCTATAAGTCAGGAATGTCAAGTAATTAGCTTGACAGATGAGATAAAGAGGCTTAGTAAAGAAAAAAGTAACATTATGAAGAGAATGTGTGAGCTCTAGGAATTGATTGCCCCCAAGTTAGAAAGCATGTTTAATGCATTATCAGAAGCTTAGACTGCACTTCAAACAAGTAATCCTTCAGATCTGACAAAGGTAGAAGCATATGAATTTTTGTTGAGTGGACACATCTCAATTTTGGATGGAATAAAGGGAACTTGGGATGTTGAACTTGTGCAATTGAAAAATAATTTTGTAGATATTCTCAAGTTCATGTGAATAGAACTTACTAATTAGTTGTACATATGCGGTCCTATATACAATTTTTTTGAGAATTTTGGCTTGCGAACCCCACCCTTTGCCATTGATGTCAAAGGGGGAGTGAAGATCAGTGAAAAATGAGGAATCTAGCTAAGAGGGAGCACCAAAAAGCAGTGTGAACAACAATATGAAGCACAAGCAAAGGGGGAGCTACTTTTGACACTTAGTCATTTTTCACTAAGTGTTGCCATCAATGCCAAAGGGAGATATTGTTGGCAAGAGACATTACTAGGTATGATAGGTGTTATCATTGATGGCAACTAAGATCATCCCAATCATTCGCATAACACAATTTGTTCACACCGGAAGTCAGAATCAGAATTTGTCTAAGTCTGGGTAGTCGGGAACAGAGCAGGTGATAGGGTCTGGATCTATCTGGTGGAAAGGCATGGTTTGCTACAGATTTGAGGTAGTTGTAAGTATTGTCAAGACACTCTAAATCTAGAGTTTTTCCCTCCAGAGATGAAGGACTCAAAAGATATTAGCTTTTGAGTATCAGGTTTTAGTTTGATAGAACAAACAGAAGAAGAACAGGCCAACCTTGTGAATGATCTTAATTTTGAATGTATAGAAGTTGTTTATTGGGCAATTGGTGATGATAAGTAATGATAGCTGATGTGATTGATGATTTACAAGTGCAAGTTTTGATCTGCATCTCATATTATGTATGGATCTAGCTGACAAAGTAGAGTACTCTACAAAGTTCTAAATGTTCTTGAAGTTGACTGGTAAAATGATTGTAGAACATGTTGCATATATATATATAATGGAATTGGATGATTTTGATGTGTGTGTGTTTTGCAACTATGGAGTAATGGCAAAAAGAAGCGGAGATCAAAGTTCAGATGCTACCAAAGCAATAAGAGGAGGAGAGTAAGGATGAAGTGTATCAATTGTTCAGACCTAATTCAACAAGATCTTATATCTAAGATTTCATATTTTAATAAGCACTGAAAGCATATCTTCAAGTAGCCTAAGTCTGGCATTGTAGAGAACAAAGGTAATCAGAACAAAATAGTCATTTGTTTTGGTCCACATTTATCTGGTGTTGAATATTTTGTTATATGGTTTTAGGGTGTTGTAAACACTTGTATGAAGTATCTAAATCTAGAGCTGTAGAGTTTGAAGTCCACCAGAGTGACAATTTTGAGCTACTGAATATTGCTACATGGCTTGACAATGTTTGACTATGACAGGGTCTGAGTTCTATTGGTCCACATTTTGCCGCATTATAATATTATGTTCTGCAGTTCTGAAGGTATGATCTCTAATGTCTAAGTAGTATTGGATATGATTTTGAGCAGGTGTTCTGGTCTATAATGGAAGTTGTAATCTAATAGATAGACTGAGTCAGTGACAGTCTATGTTTGAGGCTAACATGATAGTTTGATTTGTGTGTGGTAAGTTCTATTTATTGGATCTTTATTCTAAGGGGTTCTATAGTTGAATCTGACATATGAGAATGTGATTCAAGCATGGTTTGGGTCCGCTATGTATTTTAGTGACTAGATTTGGCTGACAAGTTACAAATTGTTTGACTACACGCTTCATCTAATTAGGCTAACCTAATATGAAGATTCTAAATGTTGTGGATATATATATGAGATCTAATTTGGTGTTTGGTGAATTAGTGTGTGAATATGAAGGTGTGTGTATGACATGTTAAAGATTTTGATTTTGTAAAGGTGATAAAAGTATAAGAAGAGAGATCGTGTTCCCATGTAAGAATAGAGCAGTGAAACAGAGCAATCAGAGATGAAGAGTTTTGAGACAGTATTTATGTGCTTTATTAGAGCTGTAACCATGCATGTGTAGATGCAATCAAAGTAGTTCTATAGGAGTACAATTAACACTAAGAGGGGGGGTGAATCAGTGTTAATATAATAATTCTATTTTCTCACCTTTACAAATTGTCAATGAACTTTAATATTATGAACTGAGATCAAATATTAACTTCACAATCATCAAATTGTTAAACACCAATTATTAATGTAGAGAAACAACACAAGAATTTTAACTCAAAGATATACTGAGTGGAAAACCCTCTAGGGGTAGAAAAACCACTCAAACTATCTCACTGGCTTAAATGAAAAACTTCAAGTTTACAAATGTCTCACTGACATATACAGAGGTCTCACTGACCACAAGCCTCATAGGCATTGGAAGGTCTCACTAACCACAAGCCTCACTAGCATAGGAAGGTCTCACTGACCACAAGCCTCACTGGCATAGGAAGGTCTCACTAACCACAAGCCTCACTGGTATAGGAAGGTCTCACTAACCAATTCAATTGTTCTCATCAAAATAATGTGCAAGACATGATTTCTTCTCAATCTAATTTTCACCATTCATGATTTGTCATCTCTGAGCACACTCAAACTAATTTGCATACTAGTCTCATTATCTCTATTCAACCAATTCACAATTCATTCACCTGATTATCTCTGCATAATAATTCACCTGATATACCATCATTGTCTTCAAGATTCAATCTCAAAATATGTTGCAACAAGGAGATTATCATTTATACATTATGGTCCTCACATCAACTCTCTTTAGCTCAAAATTCACTCTCCAATAAACATCTGATGATCTTGTCATTCTCTGTATTTGCCTCTGCAAAACATGATCTCATACATACAAAAATCATCTGTATCTTCTCAAGGATGTCTTCAATTTACACACTCACACACATTTTCATTATCTGTATATATAGATAGATTTCAAACAAAAGACCTTTCAAATTCAACTTTTCTTTTGCAAGAAAAAATAACATGACCTTTCATATCTCTCTTTTCTCTGTATAATCAATTCAAAAATCAATTTATATTCTTCTACAAAAAGATCATCTGAAAAACAAAATAATCCTTGATCTTTCATTGTCTTTTCTTCTCTGCATATACAATTCATTTTTCTCTCTGCTCCAATCTATTCATCTTCCCCATTAATCTCTTCAATCTTTGATATTCTTCAAAAATAATTTGTCCAATCTACCTTTTCAAACTTCATCTTCCCTTGCAAAATTACATTCTCATATTGCAAACAAAATCAATAAATAAATCTTCAATATGTCATTTATTTTCTTCTTCTCCCTGATTCATATTTTCTTTCCCATAAAATAAAATCCTTTATTTACATTTTCTCCTCTTTGAAAATATCTTCACTTATAAAAGACTCTTATCATATTCAAACTGCCCACTTAAAAAATCATATTCAGATCTTCTGTGCCAAAAAAATATCTGCATAAACTCAAAAAAATATTAACCTTTTTCATCATAAATTAAATTGATTCTCAAAAAAACTTCCAACCTTTTGCTTATCTTTCCACAAGAGAATCCAAGAAAGAAAGAATATCTTTCTAAAATAAGTGATTTAAAAACACAACTAGTTGCCTTTCTAATCGAGTTAAAGTTGCCTTAATAAACTGCCAAAAAATAGTTTTAAGACTACAGTTAGCATAAATGACACTCCCATACACATCAAAGTTCAAGCAGAGGTAAGAGGGCTCAAAATTTAAAATACATCCATTGATTTATGACTGTGCGCCCATAAGAGTTTTGAATATGGCCGTTGATAAGTCATTGGCGCCCATCGCACTCAAGAGGAGACTGATAGGGTCAGTGGAAGAATGTGAAGGGGCCAGTTAACCATAGTGTCTAGACCCTTCAAGACATAACTTAAGTTATTTTTAACCCAATATAGTAGGTCACCTTCTAATTAGAAGAAAAGTGCATGACATGAAAAACACATATATTATGATCTTTGAAATATGTTTCAAAAAGATTTAAACAAAGAATATAGGCTTTAGATTACATTAATAACCTTCTGCATTAAACCTTCTGGTATATTTTCATTGAAGACAATACTCAGAATAATATACCTCCTTTGATAATATGTTTGAAGAATTTCCTTTATAAAGACGTGTTATCATTTCTTGTCACCACTGGATTACTAGCTATGACCTTGTTCACCAAATGTTTACATGAGACACAACAAGCATACTTTCCTCACTACATCAACATTTACTCCTTTATAATCTACAACGTTTGAAGCAAACTTGTAGACATCTTCTTTATATATAACAATTCTTGTTGACAACACACTGAAACAACTTGAAACAAATCTTCAACTTGGAAGCAACTAGTCAAACAACTTTGAACTATTAGATGAATGATAGATTTTGAAGCATGAACCCTTTGCATATGTTACCATGTAAACACCTCTAAATGATTAACCTGTGAACCCTTATCATGAAGCAACAACTCCAAACTCAAATATGTGACACGACATTAAAACATGAACACACTCTAACTATGAAGATCAAAGCTCTGCATATCTTGTCAATATGAACAACTCCATCATGATCAATCACACTTTTAATGTCCTGATGACCCTAAAATGATCTATGCATTAGACCCATGTGAACAACCTGTAAACAACATGATTGCAAGAAACAACACTTTGTTAAACAATCTTGCATCATCATAACATAGAGCATCATGTCTAAACATGTGATGAAATTAACTCCTGATCAAACATATCCTGATCAAATAAGATATCCTACCATATTTGCATCATCATCAACTTAAGACCTTTTTGACATCAATGACAATCAGTCACCATCAAGTTCAACCTGGCAGTGAGCCATCCTTCTTTCTTTCTCTAGGCAGTGAGCCTATTTTAGCAGTGAGCCTTTCTTGCCATGAGCATTTCTTTGGGCAGCGAGCCTCTTGTAATTCAGTATTGACATTACATAATTATTGTGAGCTAACATTCACCGTGGTTTTTTTGAGTCTTGGGTTTTCCACGTAAAAATCTTGGTGTTCATGTGTGATGCTTTGTGGTTGCTTCTTCTGTGTTTAATTTTCTTTATTGTTATTTGTGGAAAATGGATTACTAGTTTAATATGTAAAAGGTTAAATAGAATATTGATTCATCCCCCCTCTCAATATTCTGAGTGTTCAACACTACCTTCTCCTTGTTGACCTATTGTGTGGTTACACAACACGCCTCATTTTGCCTTGACAAAATAGGGACCCAACTTTTTCTTGTTGCTTTGGCTTGTGTTTTCTACTTTGGGCGGTCTGGTAAAATTAGTCATGCATCTAACCTGGAAAGAGGGTGGATTTGTCCCCATGATGAGGTTAGTTGCCAAAGTCAGTATTTCACATTATTAACCTCGTGGTTGGAAAGGACCTAGAATTTCAAGCAGGTTTTCCTTTTAGATCACCCCAAAATTCTCTAAGAGAAGAAAGTTATGTTAAGTCAAAGTTTGGTCAAACCTGATATTCTGAGGGAGGAGGGTCATATTTCAAACATCAGTCATCTTAGACAAGATCACCCCGATATTGTATTATCACCCAATAATCACTTGATTCGTGAAGTGTGGACGTCAATTTTACGTAGTAGCCGATATCTACCCGTCAAATGACTTAAGTTTTCTTGTAGGGGGTCATATTTTTAATATCTGTCATCTTACGAATATCACCCTCTTCACAAAATATCACCTTGATGATGACATCATCATTCCATTCTACCTCACGGAGGTATATATCCGATGCCTACCACATTCAATAACATAACAGTGTTGTCATTACAACACAATGCTTAAACAAAGTCATCGACATGGTGACGTCACCCTGATATTTTCCCGAGAAGTCATTTTATTTGTGGGGTCATATATTGAACATCCCCTGATCTTAAATTCATGACCCGATATACATGTGGTCAATGTTGACCACATCAACCAATTCCTTTGCATTAGTTTTTCCGCTCAAAGGGGGGGGGTCATATTTTGAGTATCACCCGATCTTTCAAAGATCACCCCCTATTTCCTAACATTAAATGCACTTAAATGTGGTAGATGGATTCCCGTCGATTACGAATACAAATCAAACACTTGGCATCATCCATGAATTCTCTGTAGAGGATCAACTGATTTAATCGACCTAACTTAGTTTTACCCTAATTTGCCCTACAGATGTGTTAAAGGTAATTTTTGAAGGTTATTATCATTTACCTTGCGAAAAAATGAGAAATTACAGAGTAGAGAAGTCAAACCCTCATATAGCTACCTGTTAACGGACTAGATCTTTCACCGTAACAGAACAGGTGATCTTCAGCATTTGCAGCCCTTTTCTGTAATCACCCATCTACCCCAAGAGGAAAGCACTATCAGGTAAGTAACTGAAAACCCTCATGTTTTTGTTTTCTACATGTTCAGGTAGGATGTGTGTTCTTTCTTGTGGTTTGAATCTATGAATATGCATATCATGATGAAGTAAAGAATAATAGATAGAGTATGCATGATGCTGTAGAGGTACATAATGTTATATGAATGTATGTGGACATTGTAAGGTAAGACAAATCATGTTTGTTGTAGGAATCAATGGCGGATCTTAGAAGGAACGGGTCTAATTCAAAGTTTCTTAAGCCTATGTTTGTTCAGCTCAAGGGGGTACAGTTTAGGTATGGCATCATTGGTGATACTCACCAAGGGGATACGAACCTGGCAGCATGGTCATCAAGAGTAGATCATGATAAGCATAATCCTCTTCTGGATGGGTTATATGTTTCAGGAATGTGGCATGCAACTAGCTTTCCGTATGCCATGGACACCCTACAGCTGGTAGTTGAATGTGCCAGGAATTATAACCCTGAGACCAGGCAGGTGGAATAACATGGGAGGGTATATGCTGACTTTTCAATCAAGGGCATCACCTCTACTTTTAGTCTACCAGTTGGAAAGAAGGTGGTCAGTATGGATCTACACAAGCTAGAAATAGAGTATAATAATAATAAGAATGCAAGGAAGAGGATGTACCAATGGAGGTCAAAGAGCAACACCTAGACTGCCTCAGCTAAATTGCCCGTACATTTATATAAGTTTTATTTTGATGAAGAATACCAGTATATGATTGCCCTACTGAGTAGGATGACGGGTAAACCTCATGCTAGAAATTTTGAGAACTAG
Organism: Cunninghamia lanceolata; assembly: GCA_027924645.1. Classification (NCBI taxonomy): domain Eukaryota; kingdom Viridiplantae; phylum Streptophyta; class Pinopsida; order Cupressales; family Cupressaceae; genus Cunninghamia; species Cunninghamia lanceolata. The sequence goes on from BSBN01000747.1 coordinate 3,818,164, forward strand.
ATATTTGGAATCATCCAGATGGTCCTATATACAGATAACAAGCCATTATGGGCCAAGATCATCAGTAACGCACTAGATGAATGGATGAGGAACATGGGATGTTAAGCATGTTTCTTTCATATGATCTCATATGTGGTATACTCGTGTGCTTATAAAGGAACTTTTGATGCATTAAATACAATGGTTAAGGATAGCGGTGATGCAGATGATGCCCACATATGGGATCACTATCCTCAGCTACAGAGAAAAAATTACCTCCTTGATTACAAACTAGTAAATGATGCATTCTCTATGCATCTAGCCAGAACCATGGAGGAGGACAAGACCAAAAGACTGAGCATGGAAGCTCAAGAAGTTGTTTATACACATGGGGCCTGGTTTATCTAGTTTTCCACCTTTTCATACATACTTCACCAACACATAAATGAAGAAAGAACCTAACCCATTTTCATGAAGATAGTGGGCTACCAAGACCCCATTATGGCATGGAAAGTATCTTAGACACTTGAATCAAGGCCCTTGAGCCTCTTCACAATGTGGGCCATTATTTTCATCAGTTGGGAAAGATTAAATTAGTGTGGGTAGTTGTGAAGGTGAAAAACAACTTAACACAATCCTTGTAGATCATGCCCTTGTGCTAGAAATTTGTGTTATAGAGGTAGTTGAGTCGCATCATGATGCCTTCTAGATTGAGGCTCTCCATGGTTTTTTCCACATCCTCCATTTCTATCTATTAGGTATCTTGATTAGCAATCTTGTTGAGGGAGGTGAGGATTCTCTACTTCAACTTTGTCATGGAAAAGTGGTTCATTAGACCTCTAAACATGTTGTTGATGATTGAGGGACCTTAACCCTTCACTTGCTTTGTTGTTTGTTATTGTTGTATTGCCACTATACATTAGTCACACACATCCTAATACATATTGTCATTTTCCAACTACTCCTTTATATGCATATAACACACATGTACCAAACTTGTACCTTGATGAGAGTGGTAGTGGTAGCTCAAAATTTATGTTTGAGATACAAATGTGTGATTTTCAACAAATTCAATCATAAAAAGCATAACACCTTGAGGTAAATCTTGTCATGAAAACTACAATTTCTTATATTGCCACCTTGCACTAGAATTATGTTTGATAAATGAATAGGTTTGATTTTTCTAAAAATTTATAACAATCCTTCACTAGACAATCAGACTCAACAAAATCAATTTTATTTTACTTTCTACCATTAGATGTGGAGTATGTCACATATTCATACCTCATACAATTTACATTTCGTTTCCTATGAATAGTAATCATTTTAATGAATATTTTTTCTTAAACCACCATATAAATCATATGACCTAGGAGATTTTCTTGAATACATGTTTCTATATGCTAAACACGATACATTTGGTGACAAGTTAATGGGATAGCAACCACATTCTAGGAAAGTTGGTTTTAGAATGAGAAATCTAGAATTTTAAGTTGGCGAACTAGGTTGTGTCATCACACTATGTGACATAGTCCCAGGTGGAAATTTCTAGCAATTGGTATTGAGATATGTGTGACTAGTGTATAGTGGTAGTTGGCTAGGGGATTCAAGAGTAATTTTTTAATAGTGAGCAAAATAAGGGTGTATGCAAGGAAATAGGGAGCTAAAAGGGGGTCAAATGTGACCACTTTTTTCTTGAAATTAGTAAAACCTAAACTTTGGTAAGCAAATTGAGATGCCTGTACTCAAATTTTGAAGATGTGATAAGAATGAGAATTATAGTACTCTAAATATAGTTTCTTAATGATACATAAACACAAAAAAGATCTCTTACACCTAAACTAGTACACCCATGTTGCCCCAATGAGAATTGTGGTACTCTAAATATAGTTTCTTAATGATACATAAACACAACAAAGATCTCTTGCACCTAAACTAGTGCACCCATGTTGCCCCTCATTTTTTATGGAAAAAACCTACAATTTCTCACACATTGCTCCTATTTTCTACAATATAAACTAGCAATAAAAACATTGATACCATAGACCTCCAACACAAATTACCAATGCCAAAGAACACAAATGCTCGAATACTACTCTTATGTAGTCGAAAGCTCACAAAATAAATGTGCAAACAAAACATCCACAAAGTGGTCATAAACCTTACCTCAACAAGAAAAAATGCTTGGTCAGACACTAAACACTAAAAAGATTAACATTATCAATATGTTGAATCCTTGCAAACTCCATATTACAAAGACATAGATACAAAAATCCTCAAGTGCAAACTGACAATATATCAAAGCACACCCTTAAAGTATCATCATGCAAACATTATGTTAGAAATTGACATAGAACACAGACTTTGTCTGCATGCTTGAACTCAAAATATGATACCTTGTTAGGAAAAAAACTTCACATAGGACCTCCATTATTGAAGGAAAGGGTGAAAAACACTCATATAAATGAATTAAAAAATGAGTACATTAGGTACCCTAATTTTAATGATCCATTATCTAAATATTCAATTACACAGTAGCATAACTTTGGCAATAAGTACAAATCACCTCTTTAAATAGTCACTAAAATAGTGATTTATGAGGTACAATCCTTGTGGATTAATTCCACACACCCTAAATATGATGTACATTTTATTATTGATTAGTGCATGACTTAATCTTTTTAACACGTGTGTATACACCTAAAAATGACATGACTCTACCTAAATAAATATTTTAAATATTTATTTCATCTTCATATTCCTCTATCAATAAATAGATAAATCAATTTATTTATTTGATTCATTCCCTCCCATTAATTGAATAAATTGCATTTATTTAATAAATTTCATCTATATATCAACTTTATTCTTCTAAATAATTAAATAATTTTAATTATTTAATTAAATCATCCATTCTTCTAAATTTAAATAAAATACAAACTTATTTAAATTAAATCTCTAAAAAATAAAATATATTTAAATATTTTATTTATTCTTCCAAATTATGTGCAAGTAATTAAATAAATTTATTTATTTAATTATGCTTTCTTATCCTCTAAAAAATCTTCTAAATCTTCTAAAAATAAATTCTTCTTGTCATGCAAAAGCAAAAGCTGAGTTAACTGATTTAAAGCTATCAACAAAACTCTTAAATTAGAAAAATATATTCTAATTTAAGAAATAAAAACTCATCCTCATCAAGAAAGCAGTTAACTCAACAAAGCATCTTTTTGAATGACACATGTCCTTCTTCTATTCGCTCACGTTCCCTCGAACATCCTCTACCATTGATCTTCTAATTTCTTCTACACCATTGATCTTCTCTCACACAATCCTATTAATACCCCTCTATCCTTTCATTTCACATATCAAGCTTTCAAGTAAACTTATGCTGCAAAATCCATAGCATGCCATTGGCACCCCCACTATCACATCCACCATTATCTACTACATATTGTGTTCAAGTTCATCTTCAACACAAACAAGTATCCAAGCCATTTCTCTTTGTCATCTTGAGGAATCAAAGCAAGGAAGCAAGCTTCCTGAGGGCTATCTTCATCACCAAAAGATCAAAAGAGAATAGGCGAACAATGAAATTGCAAGGTAAAAAGGTTGTGAGTATCACTTTCTTATTTTAAATCTTATTTACTTGCACATTCCATTGATGTTTTTGGGTTTTTATAATTCATTTTGATTATCCCATTTTACCCATCACATTTATGGCACCCACTGTGGGGCCTTTGCCCCAAATCTAACCAAAAAACTAAGTTTCTGAGTGACAGGTTCCGTATAGATTCTATACAGGCTTCAAACAAGTTCAGTCGGCACATCTGATCGATCTCGAGGCACATTTGAGCACTGTTCCAGTGCATGCAAACTTTCGGCGCATACATCCTCTAAGCTAGTGCATCTACAACTTGTTCCAGGACATGCAAACTTCTGACGCATACATCCTCTAAGCTAGTGCATCTAAAACTTGTTCCAGTGCATGCATCCTCTAATCTGACACATATACCACCTATTTCAGTACCTACATTATTCTGGCGCATATACCCTCACACACGGCGCTTACATACTTTTTTATGATGCATCTGTAGAAATAGCACTTTTGTCTCTTATTCATGCACTTTTGACACCTGTCTTAGTGCATTTGTAATGCAGCACTTATAGTCTCTGTTTCTGTGCATACAGACTATGAAGCGGTGCATCTAATTCTTCATTGTGATTTTAGGATTTCTTGTAGTTTTTAGATTAACGCTGACTTTTGTCTTGTAGGATTAAGAGCTGGATAGTCATTTAGCTGCACTTATTAACTCATCTTAGATTAATTAGGGGAAAAAGTAAAAAAAAAAATGCATGCAAATCTCACGTAGTCCTTAACTAGGAGGATAGTAACGAACAATCACTGCTATCTTTGCATTACTACTATCTGTGCATTATTGCTATCTTTCTTAAGTTTAGAATATGGCTATCTCACAAATGGAATGAACCATTGTTGTCTTTAACCACTTCAAAGTTAACAAATGTGTGAGTGCCCAATTAGATAACACATTTAGTTTTTTTCCTTTTAAATAGGATTGGATTAACCACTATTTTCTGTGTTTGTTGAATGACAATAGGCTTATGCTCTCCCCTTTACTAGGTGACCAAAACGCCAGACTTGTTATTCCTTCTGTATAACCTTTAGAGGGGCCTGCCCTTGGATGCTCGCCTATCCAATTAGTAATGACCCTGAGTGGAAATAGGCTAAAGCCAAACCCTACCAATCCACTTTAAATAAATTGTGCTTAAGGCGAAAGCTTCCTGCAACGAGTGCCGTTGTGTTACACCGATAGCCAACCTCCCCCAAAACCCTCTAAGGCGTAACCCTTGGAGGCTGAGAGACTCCATAATAGAGAGTAGCGTTGTTGCACGTGTAACCACTCGAACAGTTGCCTTGACTACTTAGCCATTTGTTTAGTATACCAAAAACCCCTATTTGTTGGCACAAAAGGTGGAACCTTTGAAGCGGCCCCAATTCATGTGATCCATAGTAGAGGTAGCAGGGACAATCCTATGGTTCGGTGGGGGTACGAGCCTAAGGAAACCTAGATCTAGTATGCATGAGAAGTGAGTACCATGGAAAGGAGCTGGTGCTACTAGATTTTGGAGCTACACGCTTTGAATATGCATAGCTAGGGGACTCAACAAATACGGTCCTTTCCAACCTAGGGTATAATTGTTCTTGTGTCAAACAAAGTCCAAAAATACAAAAAAATAATAAAACATAAAAATCATGAAAACTTATATGCACTTGCTATGTCTTTATCTGCCATAATTGAAAATCAGAACTCAAAAAGACCAAGTTTTCAACCAAAAATAGAAAATTTTTGAAAAACGTACCAAAAACTTTGCAAAATTCAAACTGAAAACTAGAACGACACATTTGTTGTGCATTTGAACATTGTTGTTGCGCATATAAAAATTACCAGATTGGCGCATTTGCTTCAACCTGCAGTGCTTTTACACTCTGTTCTGACGCATTTATTGTTGTGCATCCAATCCAGAGAGCTATTCCGTACTTCCTAGGAGAGAAACTATCAACTTTTCATAGACCCATTTCAAACTTGTCTCAGTTTTCCCAAGATCTGATTAGAATCGTGCAAGTCAACCATTTCACTCTTTTTCTGCACCATAGCTGCTTTTCCCACACTACATCATCCAAAATTTCACAAAAATTCTTCCAAAATCCAACAAGGTGAGAACCAAGCTATTATGGATCACATCAAACCTCAAACAAACCTAGTGAGTCTCCACTATCAGGGATCAATCATCCTTTCCTCTCAGAACTCCACTAGTGGATTGTGCAAAACTAGTCCACATCAAGTAAACAGATTTCTATCATCCTTACTTCGACTATCATTTTGTTCACTCAACTTGTTTGACACCAATTGATCTAAGAAGAACCTTTCTCAAATCTTGACACATTCTAGCACCCCTTGTTCAAAACTTTCAAACTCACTCCATCCCATCTCTAGTCACCTTTCATGGTCTTAACGAGGTCCTAAAAGCAAAAACAAATTGAAATGGCTGAGAAAATTATTCCAACCTCTCACGATAGTGATGAGGAAATTTCTATGGAAGAGGTCCTATAAACATAGCAAGACCGAAGATTTCAATGCATAATGGATAAGGTACTTGCCCAAGACCCTACTAAATTCTTTCTCCACTTAGCACAACAAGGAGTCATGCTCCCTAAAGATTTTGACGTAGAAGCTCTAAAAGAACCTGAGGAAGAAAGAAACCCTGAGGGAAGCACATATGAGGAAATACCCATAGACAAAAGCAAAGTAACCATTGATTCCATGGATGCCTTAAGCTTAATGACCCAACAAATCCAAGCTTTACAACAATAATTCACAGACATGCAAATAGGAGCATCAACTAAACATTATTCCCTAGAGGATATTTCACCATATCCTTTTGATAGGACCTTGATCATGATACCTTTCCCCTCTAAGTTTGAGGTGCCAAAATTTGATAAATATCAAGGAAAGGGTGATCCAAGGGACCACATTAGGGAATTTAACGCTACATGTCTTGAAGTCGCCCACAATGATACTTATCTTATGCGACTGTTTCCAAGAAGCTTAGGAGGACAAGCCATGGAGTGGTTTTCTAGACTACTACCTAGCATTAGAACCTGTAACAAACTTGTGGACAAATTTGTCACACACTTCTCCTACAATATTGAGCATGACACCTCAATCTTAGATCTTTGTAACACCAAGCAAAAAGGGGGAGAATCTTTCGCCACCTTGCTACAAAGATGGAGACAGTTGGCAAGTAAGTTCCCACATCAAATACCTAAAAAACAAATGCTGGAAATGTTTGTCCACAACTTACAAACCGACCTAAGCTATTAGATACAAATCCAATGTCCTACTTCCTTTAGTAAGGTCATTGAGATGGGTCTAATCATCGAAAAGGCTTTAATTGCAAAGGGTCAAATAAATCTTTATAAGGACACTCCTAGTACCAATACCAATGTAGATAAACCAAGATTTTAGACAAAGAACAAAAACATTTTGAACGATGGGATGGTAGATGCCAAGAATGCGGCACCAAAGAAACCAATCTTCAACTTATCGAATCCTCAAAACAACCCCCCACAAAACAAACCAAGAAACACTGAATCACGGTTTACAATGTTTCAACCTAGGAGAAAATTTACACCTTTGGGAGAATCATTGGAAACTACCCTACAAAAGTTAATCACAAGTAAGATCATAACACTTCCAACAGCATAGGAGTAAGAACCAAAAGTCAAACCTCCTTGGTGGAACAACAATGATTTCTATGAGTACCACCAAAACAGGGGGCACAAAACCAACAACTGCATTGCACTCAAGCACACTATCCAAGATTTAATCGAGCAAAACAAAGTGTCACTTGACAGACATACCTCTAATAATGATCACCGGGCATTCAAGGATCCTCTTCCCAACTATGAGTAGGGAGGATCTTCCAACCAAAACAATAATGGAACTAACAATGCCAATTACACAAACATCTCCTTTGACTATGTTGTGAACCACATCTCAGAAAGTGATTCACGCATCAATGTGATCACTATAAACAAAGATTCAGATTGTAATGTTACCACTCGCAGTAATAGAGTCACTTTTAGAGGAGCCCTCGCCCCTCCAACTAATCAGTACAATATTCTAGATCAACTCCATAAGACACCAGCACATATCTCCATTTTGGAACTTCCATGTCTATCCCCATCCCATAGGGCCATAGTTGACAAAGCTCTTTCTGAAGCCTCCATTCCAACGAACCTTGTCGAAGAACAGTTTCAAACCATGGTAGGTCACATTACCTCACCTCACTCCCTATCATTCACTGGAAAGGATGATATGTCAATCACCCAACCTCATAATGCCTCTCTTCATATCGAATCCTTCATCCACAAACACAAGATAAAAAGGGTTCTAATTGATGGAGGGGCTAGTTTGAATATTTGCACCTTGAAGCTAATCCTTGCATTGGGGTTTGCAGAGAAAGCTATAGATCCAAAAAAGAAAATCACTATCAAAGCCTATGATGAGGAGGAGAGAACTTCCAAAGGAACTATTACTTTACCAATCAGAGTGGGACCTATAGTAAAAGATGTGGCTTGCCAAGTCCTTGATATGGAGCCAGCATACAACATTCTTCTTGGGAGACCATGGATACATGCTCTGAAAGCAGTACCGTCAACATACCACCAGTGTATCAAATTCCCCTATGAAGGTCAAGAGATCAACATCTAAGGTGACCCCAATCCATTCCAATATTGCAAATCCATTCAATCTAAACCTAAAGTTGTGATTCCTAACAACTGTGCCTCTGCTTCATCTTCTTCTCGTGTTGACCCAGCTTCACTTGCTTCCACTTCAAAAGTCTCTCAACCTGACCTCATACTCAAAGATAAGGGCTTGGGTGAGTACACAATCTCCCAATCCCTCTGTTTGGCACAACTCCCCCTATCTCCCAGATCATATGGAAGACCTACCTTGCACAAATCCAAAGAAGACAAAACTACCAAAGGTCTGTTTATGAAATGGGGAAGCCTAAAAGATGAGAGTAATGAAAAGGATATCCTACAATGGTTATATAAAGATGAAGGTAGTTCATCAACACAACAAGACCATCACACCACTATACAAACCGAACAATATAGTCAAGGATTCCAAATGCTACAAAGAATTGGGTATGAAGGACATGGTCCACTTAGTTCAAGAAAAGATGGTATCACTGAACCCATCCAACCCCATACCTTGACAGCCCGAGACACTATAGGGCGAGGTTACACTGGCACATCAAGAACCAACAAAGCAAATAAGAATAAAGGCAAATAACCAGAAATGTCTACTAGTAATCTGGTTGATCAAATTTAGCAACTGCAACTGGGGAGTGAGACTGATTCCAATGAATATGAGTGGGACAGTCTCTCAGAGCTATCTTGTGATGAAAAAGGTATCAATGTTGTCCATGAGTATGACCCAACCCATGCAAATGAGAGACAAGGTCCAAGGGCTAGACTGCTAGAGTCTGACCCACGTAATAATGATAGTGAAAGTCGTGAGCAAAGAATGATACCTCCTTGACAGATCCGCTAATAGAGAGTACCGTCACAAACTTTGTCCGTGCTTATAATGACCTCCACAACATCTCTATCTTAACCATCAATACCATCAAACCAGACCAACCCAATGACCCCTTACCATTGTTGCACCCTAAACTCATAGATTGGGACTTACAAGGTACTACCCCTAATCTCGATACCTTTCAAAATGATGAAGCCATCATAGACCATCTTGATCTTACAGATCATATACCCACAGGGGACCACAGAGTTGGCTATGCCATAGAACTCAATGACAAGGCCTATTTTGGAGATAGTGCTAAGCCTTTCAGTCTCAAAAATGTCAAAATGAAAGAAAGATCTAATGGTGAAAACTACTCTACAACAGTGTTAGATCATGAAGAAAGTAAAAATATAGACGTATCTAATGGTGAAAACCTCTCTGAGGCACTAAAGGATGGAAGGCTTGACCCTCTACCCAATCTTACACATCAGAAGAGATCTTCAATCTTGATAGAACTAGCAGAGCCAATCAATGTCAGTACAAGTGATAATCCCAGAATGATCCACGTGGCACAGTCTTTAACAGCACAAGAAAAGCCAGCAGTCACCGACTTCTTCAAAAGAAAACAAATCAACTTTGCTTGGACATATGCAGATATGCCAGGGCTATATCTGAATCTCATAATGCATCACTTATCCTTATCTCCAGGAGCTAAGCTAGTAAAGCAAAAACTTAGAAAGATGCACCCACATGTGGCCCTCATGGTGAAAGAAGAGCTGAAGAAATTGTTAGATGTCGGATTTATCAAACCAATAGACTATCTAGAGTGGATTTCAAACATAGTACCAATTTCCAAACCAGATGGCAGAGTCTGAATATGTAATGACTTCAGGGACCTGAACAAAGCCTGTCTGAAAGATGATTTCTCCTTGCCAAACATTGACATTATTGTAGATCTCACGGCAGGGCACACCATGCTGTCACTAATGGATGGTTTTTCCGAATACAACCAGATAAAAATTGCACCCGAAGACCAACACAAGACTGCATTCACATGTCCTTGGGGCACCTATTGTTGGTGTGTCATTCCCTTTGGTTTAAAAAATGCTAGTGCAACATATCAGAGAGCGATGACCACAATCTTCCACGACATGATGCACACTATAATGGAAGATTATACTGATGATATTTTGGCAAAATCACTCATAAGAGAAGGACACTTGGCAATACTAGACAAAATATTCAAAAGACTAGAACAGTTTAATGTACGCCTCAATCTGAAGAAGTGCATGTTCGGAGTTACATCAGGTAAGCTACTCAGATACATAGTGTCTTCCAATGGAATCGAAGTTGACCCAGCTAAAGTAAAGGCCATCATGGAAATGTCACCTCCTAAGAATCTCACTCAGCTAAGGTCCCTACAGGGAAAACTACAATCTATCAGAAGGTTCATTTCTCAATTGCCAGACAAGTGCCACCCATTTTCCCACCTCCTACATAAGAATGTCCCTTTCAAATGGAATGATGCATGTGAACAGGCATTTCAACAATTAAAGGAATATCTCATGAAGCCACCTGTATTGATGCCACCGATTCAGGGTAAACCTCTGCTACTATATATCTCGGCCACACCAATAGCTCTAGGAGCTCTCCTCGCATAGCAAAATTATGAAGGGAAAGAACAAGCAATCTACTATATCAGTCGAACCCTTATTTGATATGAATTGCAATACACGCCAATTGAAAGAGCATGTCTCGATGTGGTCTTCACCTCACAAAAGTGGAGACATTACATGTTGTCACATTTTGTCAAACTAGTAGAAAAAATTGATCCACTCAAGTACTTGCTCAACAAAGCAACCCTAACAAGTAGATTGTCCAAATGGGTCATGCTTCTCAGCGAATTTGACATCGAATATGTAGACAAGAAAGCAATAAAAGGCCAAGTACTTGTAGATCAACTGGCAGATGCACCTCTAACAGATAATAGCCCTTTGAGCTTTGAATTTCCAAATGAATCTATCTTTCACATAACCACAACAACCTAGAAAATGTATTTCGATGGCTCATATACTCAGCATGGATCGGGAGCAGGTATCTTTTTTATCACCCCTAGTGGCAACACCATTCCTAAATCATATAGATTACTATTTCCCTGCACTAACAACGTGGTAGAATATGAGGCCCTGGTCATTGGCATCAAGCTAGCAGTTGAATGGAATATCCAAGAACTTCAGGTGTATGGTGACTCACAGCTGGTCATAAATCAAGTAAATGATGACTACCAAACAAAAGATGAGAAATTAATCCCTTACAAATGAATGGTAGATTACTTCAAAGAATACTTTGTCAAGATCTCTTTTGAGCAGATACCAAGGATTGAGAACAAAGCTGCAGATGCCATGGCAACGATTACATCTCTCCTCGATATTCCAAATAATCAATCACACTATGAGTTCTTGGTAGAGCCAGTGTCATGTCCTGCATATAACACCCTTGAATCCCATATCATTTTCCATATTGTCGGAACTGATTCCTCCCTCTATGGAAAAATAGTTACCTATCTTAAAGAGAATACCCTCCCACCTGATCTCTCCAGTAACCAAAAATGAACCTTCATCCGTCAAGCATCCCGGTATGCCATTGTCACCAATACCCTATATTACAGAGGTCTCGATGGTACTCTCCTTAGATGTTTTGATAGTGAGGAATATCAAACTACCCTGAACGAAGTGCACGACGGTATATGCGGGACCTAATCTAGTGGCCCTACCCTAGCCAAGAAACTCATATGCATGGGATACTACTGGCCAACCATGGAACAAGATTCCTATCATTTAGTAAAGAAGTGCAAGAAGTGCCAAATCCATGGGACTTGATACATGCACCAGCACAGGAGCTACAACCATTAATGACTCCTTGGCCATTCTGTCAGTGGGGACTCGACTTAGTGGGCAAGATTCACCCTCCTTCACCCAACGGCCATAAATTTATAATCACCACCACTGAGTACTTTACAAAGTGGATTGAAGTCGTGTTATTAGCCAATATCACAGGCAAGCAGATTACCTCCTTTATCTTGAACTATATCATTTGTCGTTATGGTATCCCTTCGTACATTGTCACAAATAATGGACGACCCTTCAAAAATCAAGATGTCAAGGAACTATGTGACAAATTCCGTATCCAACACCTCTTTTCTACCCCTACTACCCCCAAGGCAATGGCCAGGCAGAGGCATCAAATAAAACCATCTTGAAAATCCTAAAGAAGACTGTCAATGATGCTGGTCATGATTGGCATATCCAATTAAATCCTGCATTGTGGGCCTATCATACAAGCATCCACACACCCAGAGGTGAACACCATACTCCTTGGTCTATGGATCTAAAGCCATCTTGCCCATTGAAGTCAAGATTCCATCCTTGCAAGTTTCGTTAAAAGGCCTCATATTTGATGAAGAATATAGAGTGTCCCGACTTCAAGAGTTAGAGTTGCTTGAAGAGAGAAGGCAACAAGCCTTTAACCACCTAAAATCTTATAAACAATGGATGTCTTGAAGCTATAATCATAGGGTAAAACCCCAGGTATTCCAAGTTGGTGATCTAGTCGTCAAAGAAAATCCCAGAAATCAACAAGATTGAGAAAAGAAAGGCAAGTTCGAACCCAACTGGCTGCATCCCTATGTCATCATTGCAACCTATGGGTCAGGGGCATATCAATTGGCTACATCCAAAGGTGAACTGTTCAATGATCCTATCAACAGCATGCATCTTCGCAAGTTCTATACCTAAAAACCCAATGCAAGGAAGTCCTAAAAAAAATCAAAAAAAATTTGAAAAAGTGATCAAAAACAAACAAACAAAAATCAAAAAATTGGAAAAATAACAAAAAAAATATCCTCTAGTGAAAACCTGGCAAACAGGCCCCTGGGATAGGTACCATGATGAAAACCTAGCAAACAGGCATCGTGTGTACTTTTAGCTTTCGTGCAAATAAAAGCAAGTGGTGAAAACCTAGTAAACAGGCGCTATCTATGATAAACCACTTCCTCCATCTATTGTGACCTCATGTCTCTTGTGTCCATCATATCGTTCATCTTGAACCAATCCTTTGAACCATTGTCAAACTATGTCACCTCTGAGTTATCATGTAGGCAAGGCCATTCTCAATGCGCCCCTGAGGCTCTGCTCAGTTTCACTCTGATTCTTTCCTCTCCATTTCATCAAGTGTCATCTGTCCTGCTATCCGTGACCATTTCTAAATCTTTTCCATCGCCTAGGTCTTAGGTCCATCAGGTTCACCCTGGACTACGTTGCCTTTGCGTCGTCACGCAAGCAAGGCCATTTAGCAATGAGCCCCCGAGGCACTAGGTCAATCCCTTAGGGTTCGTCTCTCTATGTCATATCACCCATAATAAGTCAATCCTTTGTCTAAAACTGGGGGCAACTCCTCGACCTGGTTGCGGGTTTCGATTCTTGAATGCCATTTTTTCTAACAGGATGCCAATAAAGGATTGTGATACCTTTCACTAGACAACCGCGCGCAGCAAAGCAAGCTTCCCAAAACAAGAATCTTGGCACAAAAACATCAACCTGTCCAATGCAAACATGTACCGAAACGCTTAATTATGGCAAAAACACATCCAATAGAAGAATGTTTTGTGAACAGGTTAACCTTACAAAGTCTTGGATTTTTGTCATTATGTCTTCCTATGCTACTCAAGGATGCTAAAAGATAGAGATTCTATGATGGGGGCATAATCTATTTCTTTGTCTGTTGTTTGTGGATCAAACTTTAGTAATATGATGACTTTTATCTAACGACATGATCAGCAAAAGATCATCGAGGACTTCAGAGGTCTGAACATGAAAAAGGGCAATCCTTGTCTATTGAAATGTAAGAAGTACTCAGGTCATCTAGATTCAAGTTTGACTAGATGCTTGTATCAACTTGCTATATCAAAATCCATTAAGGAATACTCAGGTAATCTTGGTTTAATTATACCTAGATGCTTGTATTTTCTTACAACATTTCAAAAAGAGAAAAAAAACAAAAAGTGCCCAATGATGAAAGAAAAACACTTGCACTCTAATGATGGAAAAGTATCCACACCCATCCCATATCCAAAAATCCATATCAACCATGCAATAAGAAAATATTGGAGAACATCAAATGAAAGCCCGCATTTCTTTCATTTCTTTTCTTCCACCTATCTATATCAGTGTCGATTGAGTACATTTGGACATATCAAAAACATAGCATAGATAACATATCATATTGCATGAGATAGTCATTCACATGATTAAATCATTTGCATACATAATAAGTGCATTAGGTCATCCACATACATTTGCATCCGTATATCATCTCAAAAGTTAAAAACATAGATAAATACATATAAAGTTGCATAATCATAGCAATAACATCTGCATTAGCATATCAAATCATCCTAATCCATCTAGTATGCATCGCATATACAAAACATCATAAGATAGATTGCATCCATAACACATAAACATAGAGCACGTGCATATAGAGCATCAATAACTACATCATCATATAAACATGTCCAAATGTACAATATATTAAAAAATATATTTGTTCATCTCTCAGAGTCATGTCATGTAATGTATACAAAGTATAAAAAGATAGTGATAAATGTCTCAAGGGAAAATAATACATAACAGACTATCTAAGCCATCAAAAATGTGTACATCAAGCTAAAAATTAGTACAAGTGTCAAAAGTTGGCTAACCCTGCTGCCGTGGAGCACTGCTCCTTGCACTGTCCTCTCCTCTGTCACCCCCTGACTACTGAGGGCCTCTCACTGATGCTACAGCTAAGATGCCATAGACTGACTCCTATAGCTAGGCAGACACTACCTCGTGATATAATCCCCTGTAATACTGAGTCTGAGCCTGCACTCTGGCAAGCTCACCCTATACCTAGGCTAGCTGTGTCTGTGCCTGCTGCACCTGTGCAACCAAAAAGCTCAAAGTACTATCTGTACCCAAGGCTGCCACTACTACATCTCTCTCCGCTCTAATCGTCCGCACACTCGCCAGGGTTGTGTCTCACTCTCTGGAGATATCTGATATTCGTCATGCGTCTACCTCCCTCTGAGACTCTGTTGCTCTCAGGTGGGCCCTCAACTACCTAACCTAACCTTGTAATGCAACCATAGCCTGCTATTGTAAGTCAGACTGCAGAGCCTATCCCTATCCTAGTCCCTATCCCTACACCTGCTGAGGTGGTGACATTTGTCTTTGTTGTACCACTTGTTGTACTGGCACCTACACCTACAGCTGCGCAACCTCCTGTTGACCTGAAGGTCCCTCCCTAGACCTCCTCCTCTATCTTGGTCTACCACCTCCTCCTCCATCTCCACCATCATCTCCCTGACCTCCACTCCCCCTCCTCCGTCTCCTCCTCCTCCTGCCAACTCCACCCTCATCATTTGAATTCTCCTCGTCTATACAAGGAGCCAACTCTCCAGGTCCTGAATATCTAGGAAATGGATGAGCAGTGAACCACTCTACTGGCGTCATGCCCGCATCCACTTTGTCCTTCCTCATAGGCCAAGCTGCATAGGGGATCTGATGAAATTCTGCTAAGGCCTCCTCATATGATGCCACAGGACCCCACCTAAATCTCCTTGCATGGATCCTCGCGAATCGCGCCTGCCCCTGTGGCCTGCCCTGCACTTTGCCAAACTGCCTCTATACTCTACTAACAATCTTCCACTCCAAAATGTACCTCATCCTACCAATAAGCCACCGAGTCTAGAAACAGTATGGCAACTCATCGGGCTCATCCTCCCATACATCGCAGTCTAGGTATGGGCACCAGATAACTAGATCCACATTATCTAGCGTGTGTCTCCAATACCCAAGCTTCCCCAGCTTGTGCTGGGAAATCACACCTACATATCCATAGCTGTAGAACTCACCTCTCTGCCTATGAAAAAGACATATTGGTCGTGTGATAGCTATGTGCTCCCATAACCAAAACTGTAAAAGAGACACACTTGCTGACAAGCTGGCCCATCTGTGATACACAACCTGGTGTATATCCATGTACAAGTGTGCTAGCACGCACACACCCCATGTATATCAAGTCCCATCGGTAATCATACTCTCCAGTACCCTCCCCCAGTCAATCAAGAACCCGTGTGACCTCCTATCGGGGCATACTATGCCACCGATCAATCCCGCCACTATCCCCAGGAAGTAGTCATAGCAGTCATGAATGTCCTGCCATGAAATCACCTACTCAACAAACTCTTGGTCATCAAACACCCGTCTGCACTCATCCAATCCAGCAGCATGCTATGGATCGTACTCTACCAACTCTCCCTAAATAGGGAGGTGTAGAATCTTGTACACATCCTCTAGAGTGGTCGTCATCTCCCCAGTCGGTAGATGGAAAGTCCCATCCTCGCTGTGGAATTGCTCCACCGCTACAGTTAACAAACTGTGGTTCGCACAAACCTCAGGCATGAAACAAATGTAATGCAGACCCATAGCACTAAGAGCCTCGCGGTCCATCTCTGTCAACATATACCGCTGCAACAAGGGCAAAGGGAACTGCTCTTGTGACATTAAGGTATCCTGGATATCCTCCTGCAATTAGGCAAAGCATGGCGTCAAAGAAATCCATATCCAAGCAAAACCTACTCAAAGCAATCAAACTATCTTATCATTGACTTAGCATATCAAATTAATCAAAAATAGCATATCATCTCTTGACTAGATTCTCGATAATCTCAAAGATTGCTTATCAATTAACGCATCGATCAAGGTGCCAATTGGGTTAATTTCATTAAGTCAACTGACTATCCTAGTGCAAATGCACCGAACTAGGTGACAAATGCACCGATTCATATCATATGCGTCGCTTCACCATGAATGCGCCAATCCTTGACGTGTATGCGTCGTTCTAGCACATGCGTCACTTATTGTGTCACATGCGCAGTTCCACAATGGATGCACCAACTCCTAGACTGTATGTGCACATCCATCATATGTGTTATAAGATCACTTAGATACACAACTTTGCAACATATGCGTCGTTTCGGGACACATATGCGCCGTTTCAGGATGCATATGCGCCGAACTGCAGTTCAGCGCATCTGTCTTAGCTTTTTTTCCTAAGCATTTATTGACCTATTTAGCAAGTTTTGACGAACTACATACCGGTGGTCCTGCCTCAGGTGGTCGATCGAACCGTCAGACTCGCTCAAACCAATGCTCCTTGTGTAGAATATCCATATCTCTATCGGCTGCTCTAGCTCCTCTACTCTCCTAAGCTCTCCAAGACCAATCAACTAAGGACAAGTGTGCAAGCGAATAGGACTTGTGGACCTAGCTCCTATATATAGCAAGAGAACCCTAGATGACTATGTGACAACTATGACTACTTCCCATACCTGTTCCTCTGAACCATGTCCTGTTTTTCTCCATCCTAACCCGCTTTTCACCTTCTTCTTCATGAGATTGTCCGTCTCACACTTTTTTCCATCTTCCCGTCCAATCTCCCGAGGGGGCATCCTATCATTAAACTTGTACTAGGGGCAAAAAACTGGGGCATGTATCATTGTCAAAAATTCTTATTCTTTGAAACAACGTGATAAAACACATTGCATCAAAGAGGGGCAAAATGTATACACCTAAAAATGACATGACTCTACCTAAATCAATATTTTAAATATTCATTTCATCTTCATATTCCTCTATCAATAAATAAATAAATCAATTTATTTATTTGATTCATTCCCTCCCATTAATTGAATAAATTACATTTATTTAATAAATTTCATCTATATATCAACTTTATTCTTCTAAATATCTAAATAATTTTAATTATTTAATTAAATCATCCATTCTTCTAAATTTAAATAAAATGCAAACTTATTTAAATTAAATCTCCAAAAAATAAAATATATTTAAATATTTTATTTATTCTTCCAAATTATGTGCAAGTAATTAAATAAATTTATTTATTTAATTATGCTTTCTTATCTTCTAAAAAATCTTCTAAATCTTCTAAAAATAAATTCTTCTTGTCATGCAAAAGCAAAAGCTAAGTTAACTGATTTAAAGCTATCAACAAAACTCTTAAATTAGAAAAATAAATTCTAATTTAAGAAATAAAAAATCATCCTCATCAAGAAAGTAGTTAACTCAACAAAGCATCTTTTTGAATGACACGTGTCATTCTTCTATTCACGCACGTTCCCTCCAACATCCTCTACCATTGATCTTCTAATTTCTTCTACACCATTGATCTTCGCTCACACAATCCTATAAATACCCCTCTATCCTTTAATTTCACATATCAAGCTTTCAAGTAAACTTATGCTGCAGAATCCATAGCGCGCCATTGGCACCCCCACTATCACATCCACCATTATCCACTTCATATTGTGTTGAAGCTCATCTTCAACACAAACAAGTATCCAAGCCAGTTCTCCTTGTCATCTTGAGGAATCAAAGCAAGGAAGAAAGCTTCTTGAGGGCTATCTTCATCACCAAAAGATCAAAAGAGAATAGGCAAACAATGGAAATCGCAAGGTAAAAAGGTTGTGAGTATCACTTTCTTATTTTAAATCTTCTTTACTTGCACATTCCATTGATGTTTTTGGGTTTTTATAATTCATTTTGATTATCCCATTTTACCCATCACAACATGAACTTTAGATTTTGAGTAATGAACTAAAAGTCATAACCTCGAGTAGGGGTACCAGAATTGAATAACTCCAAAAAAATTTAGTTCTCTATTAAGTTTGTCCTTATCTGACTATCCATTTTAACTTATGAGTACCTATGTCACTATAAAGTGTGGTGACTATTTAATTCTCACCAAGAACCCTAATTTATAATTTAAGTTTTTAGGTCCATATATTGTAAAGTTACATAATAGTTCGAGCCAAACCATGTAATCAAAGTAAAAGGCATAAACCTCTACAATAGAGTTTTCCCACTTCGTATAGGCTCAAGTAGTTAACATAAGAATCTAGTGTGTTTAATTATTTAATGTGTGTCAATCTTGTTTTGTTTGAGTTTTGCTTACTTATTTTTTATAATACATTAAGTTTCCCTACTAGTATATTGTCCCTTAAATCCTCATCAATGGCTCATGAGATAATGGTTGGAGGAGAAGGTCCCTCACTTTTTTGGAGTTTCCTCCTATTTTGGGTTTCCTTAGGTCAGATATTATTGTCTTCTTCATTCTTGTCTATGTTTTATGCTCTGTACTTGTTGAAAAATGTTTCCTTTCATTGTTATTTGAACTTGACAACATTAGATAATATGTATAGCGAGTGTTTTCCTGATTTGTTGCACATGGAACAACTTCAAATTGATCAATGTATGTTAAGAATTAATAAGATTCATCTTAGTGAATTATATAATGTACTATTGAAACTAATTATAGATTAATACTTGAACATAGCATATTAGAAAATGAAATATTTGTAATGCGATGTGATATAAACTTCTCACTTCAAAATAGTTTCATGGTTTTATATAGATAAATTTGCACTTTTAGTTGTTATGACAATGCTTGTACTTGACCAACAAGGACTATCAAATGGTTAATACAAGTTTGGTTTGATATCTATACCTTGTCATATTTTTATTTAAAATATATCAAAAAGTGGTGTAATTTGTACCCATACTACAAGTGTAATTTGAATGAACAACTAGTTGCATTGTAATAGTTTTAGCCAACATGTAATCAAGTATTATGACAACTATTGGATGTTATCCAATTACTATCTTATCTCCTCTACCCACATGGCACACTCCATAATAATATTATCATGAAACTAACAAAAATTCCTTCTTGGGAAGAGGTAGCCACGAGATATATAGCTCAAGAAAATTGTCCATTTTTTGGCACTTTGATATTTGCAATGTGTAGCATGAGTACAATTTTACTTTATTTTCAATTGAATCTATTTAACCTCATTATCAACATCAATATTATGACAATTATGGAAACAAGCATTGTTATGGTTGTGGCAATAGTATTGACTAATAGGGTGATGATTACTTTCCCCTATGGTTATGACAAAGAGGGACATGTGAGGGAAAGGACACACTTTAGAATGAGCCATAGACAAACAAAATTAAATTTTCTTTCAAGATGGACAAAAGAGAGTAAACAATTATGGGGAAATAGGTGAATCATTATTATGATAATAGTCATACTATCTTGAAGCTTTACAACATAATGATGTAAAAACCAACAACACTACCATAAGAAGAAGTTGTGAATGAATCAATATAATTTAGATAATTAAAAAGGTTAGGAAGAACATAAATAAGAGAGAAGAGGTGAATTCTTGGCGTAAAAGGAACAAAAGAAATAAAAACAAAATCTACAATGCAACCAAGTTCTAGCCAAAAATTGGCAAGGGGGTTATGTTTTATTTTGTGTTGTCTATCATTTTGTAACATCCACGTTCTATAAACATAGTAAAAACTAGAAATTTACCATAGAGTAACTTAACAAGGTAAACATGAGTTAAAGAAAAAATTTCTTTTATTCAACAAATAATCAAGTAACTACAATTACAAGATTTATTTTTACAAAATACAATAAACCATATTGTCTTTCTCATTTACAATGTTTACAAATGTAAATCTATTACATATACAAACTTGGAATAAAAACTGCTTCTGAATATCTGACATCTTTATCACAAGTCTTGGCATGTTTCCTACTTGGAGAGAGAGAGCATCTTTCCAGTGATTTACCTCCATCCACAGACCGACAGTCTCCCACACATCTTCCACATAGGAAGTGGCCCTACCCTTCACGAGGAATATAGGTGACTAGTGGTAATTTGCCTTTCCCGATTACATAGTGTTGTATTCTACTCAACTCTATCAACCATACAACCCTAGATACCCTCTAGCTAAGTATGATTTCTGATAGAATGAGCAATCCGAATACAGTGAACCGACAATGCATGCAAAAAACAAATGCATTACTTTGGCCAAAGTTTTTAATATCAATATCGTTCATAATGAACATAGTCGTTGTGTTCACCCACCCCTACTCAACTTGGATACTATCATATTCTCGCAATTAAATCTCTTACCAACCCTATTCATGCAATAGTTTAATCGATGAGTCACAATAATAATACCTTTTGACTTGAATAAATCTATATGACATAACCTTTCAATTGGTTGGAAATCGACTCTAGGGTTACCCTAATATCCCTTGTTAATACGATATAACAATATAACCATATCTTATATCTAGGAGTTCTAGATTCGCAAGTAACCCTTGATTAACTTAACAAAGGTTAAGAATACTATATAGTTCTCAAACAAATAATGTCTCCTACACAAGGAACATAGAATAACTTTGATAATGTTTATAAACAAAACATATCCTAAGTATAAATATCCCTACAAGGTCATTCTCTAGTATGCTAAAACTACTCCATTGCATTGGATCTCTTCATATATAACAAATACAATTAGTCTTAAATGGGATTCTGATAATAACCTTATTCCATCTTCCATAATATCTCTAAGTTACTACCATTGTTATGATACAAAAGTTTACTAATTATTCTTATGAATCTAGTACTCTTGGTTAGATAACATTATCCGCTATGCGTATATATATAACCTATACAATGACAATATGTTAAATCATTATAACTTCTTTACTATACGGTTCAAAAAGAGAGTATGAAAACATGGTTCATCCATTTGAGAGTCAATCGTATGGTTATTACTTAATCTCTTTATTGGCTTGCTTCAACCTAATTCAATAAGAATACTATTTATTCAAGCTTATGACAACTTATGACAATCTCCTTCCAAGACATT
Organism: Cunninghamia lanceolata; assembly: GCA_027924645.1. NCBI lineage: Eukaryota > Viridiplantae > Streptophyta > Pinopsida > Cupressales > Cupressaceae > Cunninghamia > Cunninghamia lanceolata. Next base: position 3,840,116 of record BSBN01000747.1, read on the forward strand.
CATATATCTTTCATTCTATGATTTGGTATGATCTACGATTTAAAATCACTGAGAAGATGGTTGACTCGGTCTACTATAACAGTATACTCACTGGTATGACCAAATATCAACCATATAAATAACATTCATTGTCTTCATCGACTACAGGAAAATAATTCAAAATAGTTTACTAAAAAAATGTTAACTGTACTATCCTAAGTTAATACTTAATACTTTTTGACTATCACATCATAAATTCAGAAGGTTAATCCTTACCGGTGAACTCATATAATCGCCTATAATACTACATGTATAGTCTTAGATAAACTATTCGATTTCCTCATGGTTTAATAACACATAAACTAAGGAATACCTGGAAGTATACAATCTTGTGTTAGCTGAGATGTGCAAATAAACTACAAGATTGACACCACTAGACTGTTTATTCAACTACTGTCCCAGCTACTATATTCTTTTATGTATCTCCACTTTATCCCTCTGTCTACTCTACAAGTTTTTAACCTCCTTAATATAAAACTACAATGGCTCATATGAGTCGTTAGTCATAATGACGAAGGCACAACTCCTACAGAGTCACCTCATTCCCACCTCCTCTACGTTCGGTTACAAACTTTAATCAAAGCTTAACATTCCACAGTAGTTAAATCTAAACTGAAGACCAATTTTTAAGCGTAAATCCCACGTGTTGATGGGAGATATCAGCTCCATGACTCGTTAGTTGTGGTGGTTAAAACCACAGTCCTCCTTCTAAGATGAGACCGACACATCACTTAAACACAACTAATCTTTAAATGACCACAATAAGTGGTTTGATCTACCACTAACACTATTGAAGACTCTCCTACAAATAAGCCTTCAACTACTCAATCATTAAACTGTCAACTCTCAATATGAGGTATTATCCTCATTCGATGCTAAGGCATTTACATATTTGATTACATCAAATATAATTCTCATAACATCACCTCTACATTAGATAGATATAGTTTATTCAATAAAATGATATTATTAAACAAAGGATTATGGATATTGGGATTGGGTTGAGCTTGTCTCCCCATCATAATCCGTCGACATAATTCACGTATTCTTAACTTGACTAAATCGTCTTGATGTTAAGAATCATTTATAATACGTCATGTAAATAATAATAATAATATGACAACCATTTTACGACAATAACATCCTAATATTTACGTTAAACGTAAATAGTCATAAATCAAACTCAAATGACGTCATTAATGTTATTAACGACTAAGATGACTTAATACGACTTAGAAAGATTTGAAAACAATATCGACTATCTGTCGATTAGGTTCAAAAGTAAACTAACAAGACAAGGCTTACCTCTTACAACACATTGGTTCACATTTTTGTTATACACTTATAACTCAATTTGGCAAATAAACCACTCATAACCTGAGGTCTATATCTCTCTCCAGGAAAGATACTCTCTCTCTCTCTCTTTTCTCTGAGAGTCATCTAATAACCTATAATCCTGTTTCAACTTGTTACCAAACAATACATGATCAGTGCATCATTATTCAATTAATTCAAATAATAAATCAAATCTCATAATACAAATATTAAATTGGTAAAAACATAATCATTCGTATGATTTCAATAAATGACATTCAATAAAATCCATGTTTTTCCTTATCATTAATCTAAACATCATAATAAATTTACTTAAGTCCAAGTAAAAAGTAAAAGTATAGCAAGACAAAATTTGGGGATGTAACATGTCCTTCCCATAAAGATTCATCGTCCTTGATGATATAAGGTATTAAAAAGTATTTAAAATGCAAGTTCATTGTTTTCAACTGGTAACATTATTAAATAAATGAGGAAATTTTTTATAAAATTCATGGTAATCCTCCCATGTAGCATTTTCCTCAGCATACTAGTCCCATTGGACCTTGCATTGCAAGACCTCTCTGTTATGCAAGTAGAACTTGTGCGTTTCTAACACCTTGAGTGGCTTGATCGTGACCACCCCTAGGTCTTGCATCTATAAAGAATTCCAAGTCAAAATATGATTATTACCTGCAATATATTTCTTCAAATAAGACACATGAAAAACATTGTGCATTCTAGATAAGGCTGGTGGTAGAGCAACTCTGTAGGCAACCGGATTGACTACTTCAAGCACTTCAAAGGGTCCCACATATCAAGGGGCCAGCTTAGAAGACTTTCCAAACTTAATAGAACTCTTCTGAGGTTTAACCCTGAAAAGAACTTTTTCTCCAACAAAAAATTGACTTGGAAAACGTTCTGCATCCGCATAGCTCTTTTGCCTATCATTGGCTTATGCCAATCTTTTTCTAATTAGCTTAACTTTCTCTTCCATTTCAGCTAGCATTTCTGGTCTGATGCTAATCCTATCCTCTAGCTTATCCCAGCTTATAGGAGTTAGACATCTTCCATACAATGCTTCAAATGGCACCATCTTAATAGTAGAATGATAGGAATTGTTGTAAGCAAATTCCACAAGTGGTAAGTATTCTTCCCACTTATATTGCTGATCTATGAAATACATACGCAACAAATCTTCCAAGACTTGGTTAACTCTCTCAATTTTCCCATCGGTTTTAAGATGGTAAGCTGTACTCACATTAAGTTTAGTCCCTAACATAGAAAACAAAGTTTGCCAAAACCTTGATGTTACACACGCATCTCTATCCAAGATAATCTTTTCAGGGAAGCCATGCAATCTAAATACTTCTTGCACAAATTTACGAGCTAACACAGGTGCTCCATCAGTCAAATTCTCTGGTATGAAATGTGCTACCTTTGTGAGTTTATCAACCACCACTAAAATGGCATCATGTTTATTCCTTGACATAGGAAGTCCTTAAACAAAGTCCATGCTAATAACTTGTCATTTCCACTCTAGCACGTCATGTGGATACAGCAATCCTGCGAGATGATGATGCTTTGCTTTTACCCTATGACATTCTAAACAACTTGCTACAAATCTTGTAGCATCATTCTTCATTCTTTTCTAGAAATAAAGTGGTTTAACATCCGATAGAAGTTTAGTCACTCCTGGATGTCCTGAATACAGTGCAGTATGAACTTCTTTCCATACTAGATCCCTCAATCTAGCTAAATCAGGAACATAAATTCTATCTTTATACCTCAATAGTCCATCCGATGCAAATAGAAAGTAATCATACCTTGGATCTTTAGGATTATCTTTCAGAGCCTGCTTAACCTACTCATAGAACTCATCACCAGACAAATTTTGCAATACCAAATCCTTGAAATTTTCATGAATAGAAATAATAGAAGCTATATGTCTTCTACAACTCAAAGCATCAGCTACTCTATTCTCTTTTCCTTTAATGTAGTTTATCTCAAAGTCATAGTCAGATATCAATTCTAACCATCTCTTTTGTCGAGCATTCAAATGTGGTTGTGAGAAAATATATTTAAGACTTTGATGATCTGATTTAAGTACAAAAGTCTTTCCCAACAGATAATGTCTCCACATTTGGAAGGCATGAGTTACTGCTACCAATTCCAAATCATGTGGTGCATAATTTTTCTCATAAGATTTCAATTTCCTTGATTCATATGCAATGACTCTTCCCTCTTGCATAAGCACTCCTCCTAATCCTTCTCCCGAGGCATCTGTAATTACCTCAAATTGTCCTTTAGGGTCAGGAACTTTCAAGATTGGAGCTAAAGTTAACTTTTCCTTTAAGAGATCAAATACTTCCTAACATTTGTCTATCCACTCAAATCTCTTTCCTTTCCTCTATAGGGAAGTGATTGGACTAGCAATACTGGAAAATTTTAGAACAAACTTTCTATAATAGCCTGCCAGGCCCATGAAACTACACACATCATGCACATTTGTTGGTACAGGCCAATCTAGAATAGCTGTGATTTTTGCAGGATCAACAAATATTCCATTAGCTGATATACTATGACCTAGGTATTGAATCTCCTTCTAAAAGAATGTGCACTTAGATAGTTTCCCATATAACTTATGTTCTCTTAACCTTTGCAGAACTATTTGCAGGTGCCGTTGATGTTCTTCCTCATTCTTAGAATAAATGAGTATATCATCCAGAAAGACTAGAACAAACTTATCCAAACAATCTCTGAATATTCTATTCATGAGATTCATGAATGCAACAGGTGCATTTGTCAAACCAAATGGCAACACTGTGAACTCATAATGTCCATATCTGGTTCTAAAAGTTGTCTTATGAATATCTTCATCTTTCAATCTTAATTGATACTATCCTGATCGCAAATCAATCTTTGAAAACACAGCAGCTTCACACATCTGATCAAAAAGATCATCAATACGTGGCAAAGGATATTTGTTCTTTACCGTTGCTTTATTAAGCATACGATAATCTATACACAAATGAAGGGTTGCATCCTTCTTAACAAAAATAACTGGAGCACCCCAAGGTGAAACACTAAGTCTGATTAAACCTTTTGCCAACAATTCTTGTAATTGTGCTTTCAATTCCATTAACTCCGTTGTTGTCATATGGTAGGGTGCTTTTGATATTGGCTCATATCCTAGTTTAATGTCAATAGCAAAATCGAAAACCCTTTTAGGAGGCAATCCTGGAAGTTCTTCTGGAAACACATCCTAAAATTCTTGAAGAAAAGGATACTTTTCCCCAAAAGATAAACTAGGTTTTTCTACCCCTTCCTCCACTTGTTCCATTTTGATTGCAAACAACTTACAACCTTTCCTTCTAGCCCTTTTTAATTGCTTGGTAGAGATAGTTCTGCTTTTAACTTCTCTTTGAATCCCTTGGAATTGGGTCAGATTTCCCAAATCATCTAAGCATTCAACTATTTTTGAAAAATAGTCCACCTTAGCTCTATGTTTCCATAACCAACTCATTCCTAGGATCACATCATAGGAACCTAAGGGAGCTACATACAGATTTACTTCAGTTGAGAAACTAGGAAGGTCAACTTTGGCTTCAAACAAACATTGCTTCTACGTGAGACTTAGATTGGTTAGCATATTCTACTGACCAAGATTTGGACATGTCACCAGCTTTTCTAGAAAATTTATTCAAAATTCTAGGAGAAACAAAGTTTTATGTGGCTCATGTATCAATCAAAATAGATATAGGGACTCCACACAAAGTACATGTCATCTCAATGGGTGTGATTTGATACTCTGCTTGGCGATTGTCAATAGATGCATGAATCCTTTGCTGGAATGCTTCTTGCTGAGTAGGTAGTGCAGTACCTCTTTGTTGTCCAATTTGATTCTTGTTAGGGCAACGATTTGCATAGTGGTTTCGCCCACAAGTAAAGCATCCTCCAATGGGTCCTTTCTTATCTGAATTCTTCCCATTGTTATCCTCATTCCTTTTGTAGTTTCCATTCTTATTCTCATTATCAGACCCGCCTTTGCTTTTCTGAGGTCCTTTATCTTTTCTCTTGTTATCGTAGCTCTTCATATCTTTTCTTGTAAGGTTGATTGTTAGGAGTTCCATTAAACCTCTTGCAGCTTCTATCATGATAAGCCGAGATGGATTTCAGCTTTTGCTCTTGCTTGACCGCCTTCTCATACACTTGATCCATTGTTGTGGGACCATGTACATCCACTTCACCACCAATTTGAGCATTTAAGCCCATGATGAATTTTCTGATCCTGAATCTCTCATCCTTTTGATACTATGGAACATATTTTAGGAGTCGAATGAATTTTTCTCCATATTCTACCACTATCATATCTCCTTGTCGAAGGTTTTGAAAATCAGTCAGTTTATGATCAAAATAGAGTTGTGGTAACCATATTTTGTGAAAGAGTTCCACGAACTCATCCCAAGTTACCCTTAGAGAGCTCAAGTTCAATTCCATCTTTTTATTCATCCACCAAGTGGATGCTTCTCCTACTAGTTGGAATGCTCCCCATACTGCCTTGGTCACCTCCGAGTAATTTCTTATCTCAAAGTACTTTTCCATCTCTGTTAACCAAGCTTCTGCAGCATCTCCAATTTCTATCCCATCAAATTTTGGTGGAACAACCTTCTTCATATCCTTTGAGAGCTCCAAGGTCAATCTATCCCTTGCCTCTTTATGAGGTTCGGTACTCTTACTTTGATCTTCATGATTTTCTCCACTTTCACCATGAGATTTTCACCTCCTCCCTCGGTATTCCCTTTATCATCCACCTTCTTTTCCAAATCACCCAATCTTTTCTTGGTTTCCTCTAGCATGGTTATGATTTGGTCCAGCTTATTATTTGGCGGGTGGTTTTCCTCTTCACTTTCTCCTTGGTTAGTTCTTGTCCGCACCATGTTTGTCGATTTCTCACACCTGAGAATATTGAGTTGTCCATTAGTTCAAGATTATAACATAACCTATTAAATCTAAACAATAGTTTGGCACAAAAATAACTCTTTTTATTTATTTATTTCTTTTCAAAAGTAAAGAGTATTCTTCTTATGCAAGAAATGACTTCAAAAGTCATACTCAAGAGGAGTATATCCCTCAGACTCATTTTTAGATACATCTCGAGGTATATAACCCTCTGACTCACTAGCAGACCTAACTTCTATGATCTCAATAGTTGAGGGTATGCAGGGATCTCACCTAACCATAGTTGTTTCCTCATCTGACATATACTCTATGATTTTGGCAGTGATCTTAACTCTTCCTTTGTCTTCCCTTCTCACTCGTTTAATTCAAGTTAAGGCAGTCGCCAGAGTTTCAGTATCACTTAACTAAATGTCACTCTCATCATTGGTTCCCTTAAAGATTTTGATAATTACCTCACGTTCTCTTTTTGCTTTAAGGAAACGTTGACTTGAATTAATAGACTTTCTTATTGTCTTCTTAAAATGTACCATCCTAGCACAGAAATTTTCAAACATTAGCTAACTGCATAATGTTGACTATAGGCAAGCATAGTGGTCTCATAAGCCCTAGTGTTGAACCTAGTAGCTCTGATACCATATGTAACATCCACGTTCTATAAACATAGTAAAAACTAGAAATTTACCATAGAGTAACTTAACAAGGTAAAAATGAGTTAAAGAAAAATTTTCTTTTATTCAAAAAATAATCAAGTAACTACAATTACAAGATTTCTTTTTACAAAATACAATAAACCATATTGTCTTTCTCATTTACAATGTTTACAAATGTAAATCCATTACATATACAAACTTGGAATAAATATTGCTTCTAAATATTTGACATCTTTATCACAAGTCTTGGCATGTTTCCTGCTTGGAGAGAGAGCATCTTTCTAGTGATTTACCTCCATCCATAGACTAGCAGTCTCCCACACATCTTCCACATAGGAAGTGGCCCTACCCTTCACGAGGAATATAGACCTTAGGTGACCAGTGGTAATTTACCTTTCCTGAGTACATAGTGTTGTATTCTACTCAACTCTATCAACCATACAACCCTAGGTACCCTCTAGCTAAGTATGATTTCTGATAGAATGAATAATCTGAATATAGTGAACTGACAATGCATGCAAAAAATAAATGCATTACTTTGGCCAAAGTTTTTAATATCAATATCATTCATAATAAACATAGTCATTGTGTTCACCCACCCCTACTCAACTTGGATACTGTCATATTCTCGTAGTTTAAATCTCTTACCAACCTTATTCATGTAATAGTTTAATCTATGAGTCACAATAATAATACCTTTTAACTTGAATAAGTCTATATGACATAACCATTCAATTGGTTGGAAATCGACTCTAGGGTTACCCTAATATCCCTTGTTAATACGATATAACAATATAACCATATCTTATATCTTGGAGTTCTAGATTCGCAAGTGACCCTTGATTAACTTAACAAAGGTTAAGAATACTATATAGTTCTCAAACAAATAATGTCTCCTACACAAGGAACATAGAATAACTTTGATAATGTTTATAAACAAAACATATCCTAAGTATAAATATCCCTACAAGGTCATTCTCTAGTATACTAAACCTACTCCATTGCATTGGATCTCTTCATATATAATAAAGACAATTAGTCTTAAATGGGATTCTCATAAGAACCTTATTCCATCTTCCATAATATCTCTCAGTTACTAACAATGTTATGATACAAAAGTTTACTAATGATTCTTATGAATCTAGTACTCTTGGTTAGATAACATTATCCGCTATGCGTATATATATATATATATATATATATATATATATATATATATCCTATACAATGACAATATGTTAAATCATTATAACTTCGTTACTATACGGTTCAAAAAGAGAGTATGAAAACATGGTTCATCCATTTGAGAGTCAATCGTATGGTTATTACTCAATCTCTTTATTTGCTTGCTTCAACTTAATTCAATAAGAATACTATTTATTCAAACTTATGACAACTTATGACAATCTCCTTCTAAGACATTCATGTATATCTTTCATTATATGATTTGGTATGATCTATGGTTTAAAATCATTGAGAAGATGGTCGACTCAGTCTACTATAATAGTATACTCACTGGTATGACCAAATATCAACCATATAAATAACATTCGTTGTCTTCATCGACTACAGGAAAATAATTCAAAATAGTTTACTAAAAAAATGTTAACTGTACTTTCCTAAGTTAATAGTTTTTGACTATCACATCATAAATTTAGAAGGTTAATCCTTACCGGCGAACTCATATAATCACCTATAATACTACATGTACAATATTAGATAAACTATTCAATTTCCTCATGGTTTAATAACACATAAACTGAGTAATACCTGGAAGTATACAATCTTGTGTTGGTTGAGATGTGCGAATAAACTACAGGGTCGACGCCACTAGACTGTGTATTCAGCTACTGTCCCAGCTACTATATTCTTTTTTGTATCTCCACTTTATCCCTATGTCTACTCTACAAGTTTTTAACCTCCTTAATATAAAACTACAATGGCTCATATGAGTTGTTAGTCATAATGACGGAGGCACGACTCCTACAGAGTCGCCTCATTCCCACCTCCTCTATGTTTGATTACAAACTTTAATTAAAGATTAACAGTCCATAGCGGTTAAATCTAAACTGAAGACCAATTTTTAAGCATAAATCCCACATGTCGATGGGAGATATCAGCTCCATGACTCGTTGGTTGTGGCAGTTAAAACCACAGTCCTCCTCCTAAGATGAGACTGACACATCACTTAAACACAACTAATCTTTAAATGACCACAATAAGTGGTTCGATCTACCACTAACACTATTGAAGACTCTCCTACAAATAAGCCTTCGACTACTCAATCATTAAACCATCGACTCAATATGAGGTATTATCCTCATTCGATGCTAAGGCATTTACATATTTGATTACATCAAATATAATTCTCATAACATTGCCTCTACATTAGATAGATATAGTTTATTCAATAAAATGATATTATTAAATAAAGGATTATGGATATTGGGATTGGGTTGAGCTTGTCTCCCCATCATAATCCATCGACATAATTCATGTATTGTTAACTTGACTAAATCGTCTTGATGTTAAGAATCATTTATAATACATCATGTAAATAATAATAATAATAATATGACAACCATTTTACGACAATAACATCGTAATATTTACGTTAAACATAAATAGTCATAAATCAAACTCAAACGACGTCGTTAACGTTATTAATGACTAAGACGACTTAATACGACTTAGAAAGATTTGAAAACAATATCGACTACCTATCGATTAGCTTCAGAAGTAAACTAACAAGACAAGGCTTACCTCTTATGAGATAGTGGTTCACATTTTCGTTATACACTTATAACTTGGTTTGGCAAATAAACCACTCATAACCCGAGGTCTATATCTCTCTCCTGGAAAGATACTCTCTCTCTTTTCTTCGAGAGTCATCTGATAACATATAATCCTGTTTCAACTTGTTACCAAACAATATGCGATCAGTACATCATTATTCAATTAATTCAAATAATAAATCAAATCTCATAATACAAATATTAAGTCGGTAATAACATAATCATTCCTATGATTTCAATAAATGACATTCAATAAAATCCATGTTTTTCCTTGTCATTAATCTAAACATCATAATAAATTTACTTATGTCCAAGTAAAAAGTAAAAGTATAGCAAAACAAAAATTGGGGATGTAACACATTTAGTAGTTCATGTTATCAACTAATTTCATGGATAGCAACAAAACTATTGACATCAGTCATTCATGACATGACAAAGCAATGTTATCCTAAGACAAGAAAATTATAAGCATTCTAATGTAAAAAAATGTAAATTTCTAGTGTTTGTAATAATTTGCTTGAAAGTTTCCAATGCCTTTTCAACAAATCCACTTAGTGCATATCCTGCAATCATTGCATTCCATGAGATGGTTTCTCTTTGAGGCATTGTGCCAAATAGTTTGCATGCCTTGTCTATGCTTCCACATTTTTCATACATGTCTCCTAGGGCAGTTCCAACTACATCTAACAAAATTTCTCTACATTATGCTTTGAAGGATGTCCATTCCTTGTTCCAAAGCTCCCATATTGGCACATATGAATTTCTAAGAAATTATTAATGATGTGGTTGAACACATAATAGTATACAAATAAAAATGTGCTAAAAAAATAGAATGGCATTAGGGGAAATAAACCATCTAAGCATAGTTTGCACATTTGCAAGTTAAACAACCCATTAGCTAAATGCTCAAATCCCACAATCTATTTGACTTCAACAAAAATCTTTTCAAAACATTCTAATTACATGGCGTTTTGTTGAATGACAACTTCAAATCAATGTATCTAGGTTTTATCCCATTATTTTCTTAAAACAAAGGCAAACATAAAGTGTCAAATACATATACATTGTGGCTTGGGAAATTATATCACTTGACAAAAAATGCCACACTAAACCTCAACCTAAAGTATAATATGCACATACCTTTGAGCTCATTGGCGAGAGTAAGTAAGTACTCCTATAAATTGGGCAACAAAGTTTGGCTATCAAATTACAGAGAATATTATCCGCCAATTATAGTTTATGCAATAGGAAGGTTTTGAGATTTTTCAACAAAGCCAAAAAAAACAAAATTGAAGAAGCCACTGAATTAGCCAATGCCAAATTGGTTTCTTTGTTGTTAAAAGCAATGTTTTACCTCTTTGTTGTCATAGCCCTATTTTTATATTACCCACCCTTAACTTGAACCCTTGAGTGACTCACATCTTATGACAGGTTTGTTGCAGTAACACCCGTCAAAAGATAAAAAGATTGCTTGTTGATGTGAATCACTCAACCCTGTCCACCTATCCACTATGCGTCAAAAAAATGTTATTACATTAATCAAAATGTCAAACAATAATGTTGTTCTTTTCTTGCGAGTTAAAAATGTAAAAACCCTAGGTTTCCACGCCTTCTCTTGCCTTGAAAGTTGGGTCGAAAAAAATTTCAACAAATTAAAGGCAAATAAAATCTTTTCCCCTTAATTTTTCATTAAAAATGAACATCTCCTTACTTCAAGCATCGCCATACAATTTAATTCAATGCAAAAAAAAATTGTTATTCACAGCAACAAATAAAATTTATTACTCATTAAAAACATCATAAACACTATAATTCCATGGTAAGAATTAATAAAGCATAATCTACAAGATCTTTCACCATGATTATTTCTCTACTTTAATAATGGATAATCTACAAGATCTTCACCATGATTATTGATCTACTTATAACTAGAATCTCTCAAAGAAGAAAATGGAAATGTAAAAATGTTTTTATCCTATTGTTTACCAGAAGAGAGGTTGAAAGCATATTATTTTAATCCAATTACATTAAGAGTACGTGAGTGCTAACTCTTATTGTAAGAATTCCCTGTTGGTTGTCATTATAGAAGCTAAGGATATAGACAAAGTTCCCCACCATGAACTAAATCATTAATGTAATTGCTTGTCTCTTACCTTAAGAAGTTGAATCTACAAGATAATCAATCAAACAATAGAAAGCTATCTTAAATTGGTGTGACCAATCATAAACACTGTAACTTATAAGGGAAAATCAATGTCGAATCATAATCACACCATTGCTTGTGATGTGCTACAAATGTTTCACTTGGCCCCACCACCCACTAAGGCATCTTTTTCTTCTCAAATCATTACCCATGTCAAATGCATATTACTCTTACTATATTAAAATCACTTGATTAGACCACATTAAATGATATTTTAACCCTATAACCACCCAATCACTTTTTACCTTCACCATCGATGACCATGTTTTCCACTAGTTTGTAGCTTTTTACCTTTAGGAAAAGGCGACATTCACTTTGTGCTTCACTTATGAGATTCCCCCATTATGAGAGCATACTCCAAAAGGAGACAAGAGAATAAATAAATTTAAAAAGAGAGAATAACCACTTTCCATCACGCGCCAAATGCCATATGTTTTTTAAATTAGTCAGTGCCTACACATCACATCAAAGTCATTTAAAGTAGGAAAAACCTTGAACATAGGTAAACTTTTGAGAACCTAAAAAGTAAGAATATACATCATACACTCTTGCTAGACTTGCTAGTGACTTGGTTAGTGTTTCATATAACCACCCTTAAAAGCACTTTACATTCAAAAAAATATTTGTTTGCAAGTTTTCTTAGGGATGAAATTTACAATCTAATTTGAGACTTAAAGATATTGGTTTGAATCTATTTTTCTAAGTTTTAATAATAAAAAAATAAGGATAATTGTCAATTTGTGATCTAAGATATTGTGTCTGATTTCACTTCTCAAGTCTTGATCAATACAAAAAATATCCAAAGACAATTGTCAATTTGTGACCTCGGATATTGTGTTGGATTCCACCTCTCAAGTTTTGATTGATACCAAAAATATCCAAAGATAATTGTTAATTTGTGACCTAAAGATTAGATAGGAGTTATGTTTTTGAATTTTTAAAGTGGTAAATTATTAAAGTTTGAACTATGTTCTACTACTACTTCAAACAAGAAAATCTAAATTCCATTAACAAACCTCATTTATGTTTAAATAGTCAAATTATTATAAAATGCAATCTTTGATTGCTAAATCAAACCAAGAAAAATTCTAAATAATAGTCCATATATTCCTTTACTGAGAAATAAAAAGTAATTTACAGTGATACTAATAACTTTAAGTGAACTAGCTTAACAATTCTTATTTTCCAATAGTCCAATATTTTATTTTTCTTTTCTAATAGTCCAATATTTCATAAGATTCTTTTCTAATAGTTTGTTGTCTAATAGTTTAATATTTCATAAGATCAAATATATTACACTACTTATTTTTCCAACAACAAACTTTTTCAAAAGAACTATAATGCCCTAGTTTTACATGTTCATATCACCCCTCTCATAATCTAAGTTTTAGCCTAAACTAGATTATTTATGTATCAAATACTTAACCAAGTTAGTATGAAACATTGAGCCTTGAATAAGTTTCATGGGTTTTAAATATAACAAATAACTATAATGGCCTAATTTTACATGTTCATTTCACCCCACATAGTCTAAGCTTAATGTATCAAATACTTAACCAGATTAGTATGAAACATTAAGCTTTGAATAAGTTTCATTAGCTCTAAAAATTATATTTGTAAGAAATGCTTAACCAAGTTAGTATGAAACATTGAGCCTTAAATAAGTTTCATGGGTTTTAAATATAACAAAGAACTATAATGGCCTAATTTTACATGTTCATTTCACCCCACATAATCTAAGCTTAATGTATCAAATACTTGACTAGATTAGTATGAAACATTAATCTTTGAATAAGTTTCATGAGAAACATTAAGCTTTGAATAAGTTTCATGAGCTCTAAAAATTATATTTGTAAGGCTTTTGTAATTGTTACTTTAATAAATTATATTTGTAAGGCTTTTGTACATATTATAAAAGTTATATTTGTAAGCTATGTATAAATAGCTAACCAACTTAGTATGAAACATTAACCCTAAATAAGTTTCATGGGTTTTAAAAGTTATATTTGTAAGCCTATGAAATTAAAAGTTATATTTGTGAACCTATGAAATTAAAAGTTATATTTGTACGTCTTTTGTAATTGTTACTTTTTTGTAAGCCTATGAAATTAAAAGTTATATTTGTGAACCTATGAAATTAAAAGCTATATTTGTAAGTCTTTTGTAATTGTTACTTTAATAAATTATATTTGTAAGGCTTTTGTACATATTATAAAAGTTATATTTGTAAGCTATGTATAAATAGCTAACCTACTTAGTATGAAACATTAAGCCTAAATAAGTTTCATGAGTTTTAAAAGTTATATTTGTAAGCCTTTTGTAATTGTTAATTAAGCCTTTTTGTAATTGTTAATTTGCCTTCTACAATTACAGATTGTAGAAGTTATATTTGTAAGCCTTTTGTAATTGTTAATTTACATATTGAAAAAAAAAAAAATTTAAAATGTTATTTTAAATAAACAACCTTATGGAAATTTGGTATCAGATTTAATTTATAAGAAAGAATTTTAAAAGATTGATATTTATATTTGTAAGCCTTTTGTAATTGTTAATTTACATATTGAAAAAATAAACATTTTTTTTGTTATTATAAATAAACAACTTTATGGAAATTTGGTATCAGATTTAATTTATAAGATAGAATTTTAAAAGATTGATATTTAATTTGTTTTTATAATAAAAATTTAGTATTAAAAAATACTAAAGGACTAAATAATAACTCTACTTAAAAACAATTAAATAAACTAAATGAAAATTAGGTATCAAATATAATTTATAAAGTAGAATATTAAGAGATTGATATTTTGTTTTTATAATAGAAATTGAAGGACTAATAACTCTGCTTAAAAACAATTAAATAAACTTAATGAAAATTAGGTATCAAATATAATTTACAAAGTAGAATATTAAGAGATTGATATTTTGTTTTTATAATAGAAATTTAAGGACTAATAACTCTGCTTAAAAACAATTGATTTGAGTTTGTAGAGTGGTGAATTGTAGAAGTTTGAATCTATGGCCTGCCTCTTTCAAAGAATCTTACGAAATATATTAATCTACCATTCCACCACCTACCTCATTCATCCCCAACAGTACTAAACAGTCAAATTAGTACTCTAAGTGAAAAAAAAAAATGACTCAAACCAAAGCCATCGCTCGTTAATAAAAGTTGTAGACAATGGCTTTGACAGATTCTTCTTGTCTAATAATCTAGTATTTCATAAGATTCTTGTTGGTCTAACAGTCGACTATTTATTATATATGTCAACATTATTTTTCTAAGCACACTTTTTTTTAAGAGAACTGTATTACCCTAGTTTTGCATGGGCATTTCACCAGGTCTTAAATCACTTTAGAATGTCAGCTTTACCTTAAACACAGATTATTTATGTATCAAACTATTTAACCATTTAAAATGTAAATTAAATAAACGACGGATGAATTCCTGAACAGTCTAAACGATGGATGAAAGAGGCAGAGTCTCATGGGCTTTAAAAGTTGTATTTGTGTCTTTGATATTTGTTAATTTAAAATTTATTTTTTAATTCTTTGTAATTGTTAACTTAAGAAAAATTAAAATGGCTGTTTTGGTTTTGTTTATTCCAATCAATAACTTGTTAATGAAAATTTGATATCAAGATAGAATTTTATTGACATTTTGTTCTTGTAATTAGAATTTGGTATGTAGTTTCATTTTAAACGAAAATTTAAAATAATTCAGATTAAATCATAACTCTTATCCACAAAAATACATACAATATTAATCTACTAGTTATAAATATAAATCTTAGCTTACTTAATTGTTAACAAATAAAGAAAGCAATAAGATCAAAAAAAAACCATAAATTTACAAATGTAACATCTCATAAGTATCAATAGCATCTCAATTCTTCTTGTTTATGCAATTGAGGTTTTTATTTTGTTTATTAGTTATGGCTAATTTAAAGAGAGAATGGATTAAAAACCAAATACAGAAGGATGCAAATAACTTTTATCATATATATATCAAGTACAAGCATCTACTATATGCTTTTTCTCGATCTAAATTCACATGAATATAATCATTTTGTCAGTTCAGAGCCTCTTTTGCCCGTCTACAGAGAAGACATCAATACAAATAAAAAGGAAAAGCATCTTACATTAGGTTTGTTACAAACTATCAACTATATATTTATATATATATTATATAATAGTGTAATCTAATGGGGAATCACATTTCTTAGCACCGAAGGATGAGACTGCTTTTGTCCCATTCTTTTGAAATTTTTCTGCTTTAGCCACTGAATCTGTGTGTTGGAATTTGGGTGGGAAAAGGAAAAGGTTAAAAGTTGTTCCATTGAAAAAAGCAGGAACAAACTTTAAAATGAAGGATTTATATATTAAGGAAAACAAGATGTTGTGGTCAAAAGTTAAAACTTTGAACCGCCTCCTAATCCAGATGTCCAAAAATCTGCACCATTGTTGTTGGCTACATGAAGAGTACAAGATACAGGCACGAGGCATAGTCCTCTGCTTCTCAGGTCATATTTGGCTTGATCCCCTCTTCCATCCTGAAAAAATTTAGCAAGATTGCTGTGTAAGTCTCATTTCATAATGAAAACTAATTTATGATTGCTAAATTGCCCATAATTTCAACGATGATACTGCATAACCAGACACTCTTGATGAACTAAAAGTCATTGAATACCAGAAGGAAAGCACTAACAACTAAAAGAGCAAACTCCAATGATGTACTGTGCAGTGTGCACTTATATTATATATACAATAAATACTGTCTATTTCGATGGTACAATTCATCAGGTCTTTAATGGACATAAAGAGTCATGATCACCATCTTCATGAAGTCAATTGTAGGAATTTATAAACCCTAAGTGGAGACTGTAAATTTACCTTAATTGTGAGGCTTTTAGAAAAGCTCCAGATACATTACCATCTTTTATACAAAATCCTTCGTGCTTTAATTAATGGAGTTTCTATACAGATTTTATTCTTTCTGTATTGGGTGTTACGGCAATTCAATCAAAACTAATAACTGAACCATAGCATGACATAAGTAGTAAGCATCCAGATTTACAAGGGCAATAAGACTTCCTTATATGGTAGCTTGGTAGGTCATTTGCAAGCATGTGCCTTAATGGAAATTATTTTGTTTTATACGCTTTTAAGGTTAAAGAGCAAGAGAAATTAAATTTGTGCAAGAACTGGTGGAATTTACTTGTATTCTTCGGTTTCAAGTAACTTAACCATAAGAAATATATGCCACAAATTTAACTCACATTTTGGCTGGAGGTGACTCCTTTGAGATAGGGAGTGCTCAATACCTGCACATCGAAGTTAAGAACAATTATGTATTAAAAAGCAAATAAAAAGGTCGTCAAATTATTTGGATTTGATGAACAAGAATTAATTTCACATTAAAAAAAATGATTTTGGATCAGAAACTGTCTATGGCAAAATTGTTTTTGAAATTGAATCAGAAGCAATAATTTAACAAAAAAACTAGTGAATTTGACGGTTCACAAAATTTTCTGCATAATCAATCAGGAACATATGACGCAAAAAAAATAAAAAAATAAATTGGAAGCAGAATCAATAGTTTGGGAAATTCTATTTTTATGCCTCGAATTGATTTCATATTGGAGAACTTTGTTCAAAACTAGAGTAGACAACAAATGTTGAATTGTGGATATGGAGGGGTTCCAATGGAAGAAGCCATCTGCAAGTCCTCGGTTAACTTGACCAAAGAAATACTCCCCTCATGACATCTCAGCCAAAGGATAATGCTTAAAGGAAATTTACCAACATTAAACTTTTAGAATATTTTTGAACTTGGAACTGAAGCAATTGTTTTAATTTTTTTAACTGAAACGTGAGAATTAATTTTACCATTCCTTAGAATTTTGATGCAGAAGCAATAACTTTAGAGTTCTCTTTAAGAAGTTGAAGCAACACAAAAAAAATTCAGATATTTGTCTTATACATTAAGGCGGGAAACTGTGAAAATTTAACAGTGCAGGGAGGGTGAAACTAGTTAGTACCTGAACCTGATCCTGCAAAAACTTGATGTATCCCATGGCTTCAAGAAGAACAGAGGCCGTATCGGTCTGCAAGATACAGCAATTATATTTATATTTACTTAGAATGCCAGGCCCAGATGAAAAAACAAAATAATCATAAACATGCATGTAAAAAAAGAGTTTTTTTTAGTGTACAAAAACAATGGTTTTGCAGCTTGCTCTCATGGACTAACAGGGTACTAAGTCTGTGTACAATAGTTTTGATTCCAGAAGACTCTTCACATTATTTACACACTGCAAACAATCGCTTAAAATCAAATTGTGCAGGGGTTTGGAGAACAATTTACCTTTCCGAATGGAGAGACAAGTTGTTGCAGAGCGGTTATGCGTTCTCCTAGCTTCTCTTTCCTCACCTGCCAAAGTAAAAGACATAATTGAAAGAAGTTTCTAGTTTATCTCTAAATTTTCTATTTTTAGTTTTTGTAGATAAGATTTGCCTAGGGTTTGGAATTGGATCTGGCGACCTTCATTGGAGCACTTGTAGAAGCCTCTGTTTTAGGCTTCTTGAAAGCGCTATTGCTTAGCCCTGCTTGATCACAGGTTCTTTTTTGTTCTGTTGTGCATTCTCCGCCTTCATCTGCCTGTAAAACAATCAAATAAATGAAGAATGAGACAAAATACTGAAAAAAAGGGCAAAGTTTGTAAAGAAAGATAAAATATCAGATAAAAATATCAAATGATAAAACTCAAGCTAAATTTGACAAAGGAAAGATTTAAGTAAGAATGTTTGAAAATACAATAATTTTCTAGAAAATTTGTTTGGCTGCTATGAAAAACTAATGAATCAAATGCCAGAATCCTAGTAAATATTCACAACAAAAGGGAAAAATTTAACAGGCATGACTTTATGACGGTAAAAACATTAAAATTGTGTACAGAAAAAATGTTTAAATGTTCAGTAAGTTGCAAAATATCGAAACACTATATCGACGAAAATGTGTAGCTGCTCAATACTATCGTCTATCCGGCATTCTGGATGCACATTTGACCGTATTTATTAATTAATTGAAATTCGAAATCAACATGAAAAATTAATTGAAATTCGAAATCAACATGAAATTTTTCATGTTGATTTCGAATTTCAATTAATTAATAAATACGGTCAAATGTGCATCCAGAATGCCGGATAGACGTTTGCCCTGCTCAATAAGCTACGAAACATCAAAAAATTTGATGAAGGTGAATGTTAAAACCCTGGATTTGAAGGCTTTCTTTCATGGCGGAGACTCAGTGTTAAATTCTTAGGAGACGTGTTACATGCTAATATGTAAAATGGTCTTCAGTGTCTAAATAGGGTAACCTACCAAATCCATGGGCGAATTGAAGAAAGAGACCCTTACCTAAAAACCCTACGAATTTTAGCTGTTTATTGCATATTTTTGTAGTGTATTTAAGTGCAAAGAAAATGTTAAGCTACACAATATGTTACGAAACCGCAAAAACTGTGATGAAAGAAATGCCAAAACCCTAAAGAATTCTGGAAAAGAAAGTAAAGACTTTCGGTAGCTTACCGCAGATTTTTGCACTGTATTATTGCTTGAAGAAGTAGAAGGAGAAGAATCGGAAGGACTGCCATGAGGCTTTTGCTGCTGAACACTAGGAGTAACAGGCTTAGGGTTTGGATAACCGGCCATTTCTAATTTGTTCATGTTATTGTGAAAAGTCAGAATATTTGAGGACTGAAATGTCGTCGGAAGCTTCAAAGGCACTGGATTAGCCGAGAATTCATCCATTACAAGGTCTAGAGAGCCTGCGCAATCAAGCGTGTTGGAAGGATCCAGAAGCCTGGTAAAAGAGCCGCAGGCAAAAGAATCTGTGTCAGGGAAAATAAATTTTCCCTGAACATTTAGGCCTGAAAAAGAACTTGCATTTTGTAGTGCATTGCTGCTGAGATTCTTTGCTTGCGGCGAGCTTGAAATGAGCTTTTTCAGAGAATTGTTGTTGTTAGTGGCGTTGGAAGTTGTCCAGGTGATTTCGTTGCTTATGGCTGAATTCACCCAGGGGTCTTTCATTTCGGCTGAGGTTGTGTTGCCCTGCATATTGTACATAGGCATCCCGGACGACCTGCAGAGAATATGGTCGATTATTTCACGGATTGCAATAGAACAAACCTACTGAAAATGCTCAAAAGAATAATATTTCGGAATAAAGATTCCACAAAATTCTCGGCAAACCGCGCGATAAATTGCAAAGCTTTGAAATGCAGCTACGCTATGGATATCATTTACATTCACAGCAAAACATGCAGGAACTGCTCCGTAAATTGCAAAAGCTTTAATATGTTTGAAGAAATACCGCGATAAGTAGCCTGTGTTAATAATGCATGAAATGCTAAGCAAACCAGGCGATGGTTACAAAGCTCGATTGTTCGATAAATTAGGCGTGGAATACTGCAGAGATTCTAAAACTTAGAACCGCACTAAATGCAATTATGCTCAAGGCTACAAAAAGTTGATCCGAAAATAACACGATATGATTATTTCTGGGAAATTGCAACTTGCATACGATTGCAAGCGACTCGAACCTCAAACCTCCTCTGTATAAACCAAACAACACAACGGAAGTTGCAAAGCTCTGAAGTATACGTAATAATCTGCACGCTGGAACACAAAATAAATACTCACATAAGCACTAACAACACGGAAAGCTCGGGGTTTGAATAAAATACTTGCGTCTGCTAGAAAGATTCGAACGTAGGACGTGTCAGGTGTTAAGCGAGAGATTTAGCCCTAGTGAAAAACTTTTAGATGAAAAATCCACAAATTGCACGACTTAGAACAGCAGGGAATGCTTACAATTTTTAAGCATAAATTGCAGAGCTCTGCGCTTTACCAAAAAATTTAAGGAAAAGAAGAAAGGAAAAAAGAACTCCCAGGGATAAGCCGTGTAATACTCCAGAAATTGCAAAGTTCAAGACCTCACAAAACTAGCATGAAGCTACAGAAAAAACTCAGCAAAATAAGCGACAATCAGCAGAGAGTCTAACACAAAGATATAATCCAGACAATTTTCAATAATTCATGAATTACAACTAAATCCACACGCGGTTGGGAAGCTTAGAACCACACGGAGCGCACAGCAAATTGTTCCACAGTTGCAACTGAACAAAATGCCGATACAGATGATCCAAGGGGCTTTAATCTACAACCTATCAGGTACGACTCTATAAATTTCAAAGCGCTTAGAATTGATGAGTAGACGAAACGGCTACCAAACAAAACGGTTATTTATGTCGAAATTGTGAAAGCGTAAGACTGCAGAAACTCGACACAAAAATGCTCAGAAAATTGAACAACAAATATTTCAAAGATTTCAAAACGGAAGAAGTTCTCTAGAAAATCGAGCGACAATTCGCCAGTCACAGCACGTTCGAGAGACGAACTCGATACATTCGACTTCAGAGGAACTCGAACCTGAAACCTCACAAAAGTTCAGGGCCTTAACCTGCATAAACTGCTTAGAGAATTACAATATTTAGGGGAATACAAAACTCTCATAATGCAAAGCTTAAAACTATCTGCAGTCTGAGCAACAAATTGCAAAACGGAATGGTCAAGCTCAACCATTTGCCTCAACACAATACAAACAACAACAAAGGAAAAGCAATGAACTTCGTTAATAGACCTTTGGTGATCTGAATGGCTCACAAAGTTTGCGCACGATGGATTCAGCCTTGTTGAGTGCATAGCCTCCAACACCGCAAGGGCAAATTTGGGCAAATTTAGTAGAACGGATACCCCTCCAAGTCTTTGACACAAAGCAAGTAAAGAAGCCTTTACAACAAAATGTATACCCCTCGCTCCTTGATAAGGAGATCGACATGGCAGAATGAGTTGGCAAAATACATACCCCTCATATGGCGGACTGAAATCCCAAGATACTTGGCACTAACCATAAGGAGATAGATATGGCAGTATTCAGTCCTTTGCTGCTAAGAATTTCGTCCGAGGGCTGCTAAAAAAGTGTTTCAGGAAGTAGGGAATATCAAAAATGGTTCCATTTGCCCAGCTTTGCAAATAGCAGAGTTGAGAGCTACAGAAAATGCTCAGAAGATTTCGTCGCCATTTTTCCACGAGCTAAAAATTAGGGTAAACATTTTTCCAGGAGCTAAGAACTGGGCAAATTAACATTGTGTCAGAGCAAAACTAGAGCTTGAAGCACAAAACTGTGTCAAAAGGGAAAACCACCGTGAGTCGAAAATTAAAGCTCGAAGCATAAAAGCATGGCGAAAACCAGAGCAGTTTATAAAAATAACATAGTATCAGAATAGTCTATCAGGCTCGAGCTCAAAGCACAGAAGCGTAGCAAACTAAAGAACTCATGAGAAATATAACCGGCCTAGGAAAATTTGGCTATGAGAATGAAAGACAAGTGCCATAAGTCCGTAGCTAGTACATGCAAATTATCATAATTTCAGAACCAGACTAGTGTTCGGAACACATGTAACAAAATGACTAAAAATTTAAACCAATAAAGCAAATTTAACATGATATCAGAACCAGACTAGTGTTCGGAACACAGAAATGTAACAAAATGAGTGAAAATATAAACCAAGAAAGCAAATTTAACATGATATCAGAGCCAGACTAGTGTTCGGAACACAGAAATGTAACAAAATGAGTGAAAATTTAAACCAATAAAGCAAATTTAACACGATATCAGGACCATACTAGTGTTTCGGAACACAGAAATGTAACAAAACGACTGAAAATTTAAACCAAGAAAGCAAATTTAACATAATATCAGAGCCAGACTAGTGTTCGCAACACAGAAATGTAACAAAATGACTGAAAATTTATTGGTAGAAATGTAACAAAATACTGAAAATTTAAACCAATAAAGCAAATTTAACACGACATCAGAGCCAGACTGTTCGGAACACAAAAATGCAACAAAATTCCTGAAAATTTAAACAAATAAAGCAAATTTAACACGATATCTGCACCATTCGAGAGTTCATAGCACCAAAATGTGTCTTTGGAAACAACAATCCCCCATTCCAAACAGAAGGTCCAACGATAGATTCCCCAGAAAACAACTCACACAAAGCGACTCGAACTTGTGACCTACCACATAACCCTAACCAAAAAACAAAACTAAAAAACTTCAAACAAAACCTAAATTCCACAAACAACTCCTCAACAACATTCCCCCATATCTTACGTTCTAAGATGATGATCCCAGAGCGCCTGGTTACTCATAACAGACACAGCGTTATCCACCAGTTCACTTCCAGGCTCAAAATGCTGCTTACTCCACAAACCCCCACCAGAAGAACAATCGCCAGCCGTCGCTGAAGCAGAACAAGCAGAAGTTTTACGTTCCTCCATATGAGCAGCTGCTGCTAAGCTCATCCCACCATTATTCCGCATATTCTCTCCCCAAAGCAAATCAAAACCCCACCCAACCAAAAAAAAAAATACACAAACAAACCCACGTACAATTTTTCTATCCCAACTCTGTAATGTTAAAATCAAAGCAGCACCAGATTATGAAAAAACACGTTTTAGATATAGCTTTAGATGACAAAAAAACAATGCCACACTGTTCATGACTGAGACAGATGACAGCTTCCAGCTGTGATACAACCCAAACCCCGGTCGTTTTAAAGAGACTCTGGCGGGCAGAGAATTTTTCTCTTTTTTCTTTAATTTTTGTTGCTTGCTCTGTGTTGTTTTGTAGCGCGAATAAATAAATAAACAAACAAACTCATACGTGCGTGTTTGCTCTGTTTTCAATTGTTTTTCCCCTGCCAAAAATGTCTACTTAAGCATTTGGTAGAAATGTGATGGCGTACTCTTTTGCTTTTTTCCGCCACCGACTTTTATTTCTGCTCCAAAGTTAGCGGTGGTTGGAAACTTGGCAGTTGTTCTATCTCTATTATTTTTATGTTTTTGGCGGAAAGCTTTTAGAGGCTTTCAGACCTCAAATATTCCGTAGCGTTAATAAGGTTAATAATAATAAGATTTGTTATATTATTATTATTATTATTTTCATTTCGTTTTCGATTACACCCGTGTTAACGTTAGGTTGACGCGTTGCATGCGGTGCATGGAATATGGACGAGGAACGTCGTCGGTCTGGGCAGGTAGCACCGACATGTGATGTTGACGGCGGGCAGCGCCTTGCGCGTGCAAGGCGGAGAGACTGAGAGTTAATCACGGCTCTTTTCTTTTGCTTTTGCTGCCCGACCGGACCTGCTGTGACGCTGACTTTTTCGGCAATTACGTACTAAAGTCTCCCAAAACATTATAAGCTTTCGGAGTGGGTAAACTTAGCGTTCAAATGTAGCACGTGGGTCCCGCCGCCCTCCCGCCCCGGTCGATGGACGGAGCCGTCCGGTGAACGGCACCCTTTGCCGACGCCGCTGTTTGCGCCTATACAATTTGACACTCCTTGGACCGTTTTTTCCCATTTTTCAAGATTTCGTTTTTTCTTTATTATTGTTCTTATCCCACAAAAGAGGGCCCTTCTTTTACGGAGGGTGGGGTCATATGCAGGGCACACTCATTACAATGCGCTTAATACAGGTTGAGTCCTCTAATCTTTTTCTTCCCTTAAAAAAATTAGAGGAAAACAAATCTATGTGTAGATATATTAGAGAAGGGGTAAGGATTGTATTATTAGAGGAACAAAGAGTAAGGGGTGCGAGTAGTTATAAAGGAATATCTAATAGAAATGTACACATAAAGATTATTGATACGATAGGAATGGTATCTTAAGCATTTGAGTATCATGTTACATTCTACATATAAATTAGTTATATGTACTAGAGGAACAAAGAGTAAGGGGTGTGGAGTTTTATAGAGGAATACCAAATAGAAATGCATACACAAAGATTATTGATAGGAATGGTATCCCAAGTATTTGAGTATATTATGTCACATTCTACATATAAATTAGTTATATGTATTAGAGTCGTTATTATACTCACAAAAGTGAGGATACGCACAAGTCAAGATAATAGACACAAGGGAAAAACTAGCTAATGTAAACGTAAAGTAACATACAAGGATTTTGGAACATAGGCGAGCCAATATAACAAAGAAACTAACATGGTTAAAGGGCAAGAAATTTGTAACTGTTTTATCGAAAATAACCTGCAATAACCAAACAACATCTTTTTTGAAGAAAAGCAAAGAGCAAATAAAGCAAATGGCAAAAGGACAAGAAATTCAAGGGGTGTGGAGTTGTTATAAAAGAATACCAAATAGAAATGCATACACAAAGATTAATGATAGGAATGGTATCCCAAGCATTTGAGTATATTATGCCACATTCTACATATAAATTAGTTATTTGTATTAGGGTCGCTATTATACTCAAGAAAGTAAGGATACACACAAGCCAAGATAACAGACACAAGGGAAAAACTGACTTATGTAAACGCAAAGTAACATACGAGGTTTTTGGAACATAGGCAAGCCAATAGAACAAAGAAACTAACATGGTTAAAGGGCAAGAAATTTGTAACTATTTTATCGAAAATAACCTGCAATAACCAAACATCTTTTTTGAAGAAAAGCAAGAGCAAATAAAGCAAATGGCAAAAGGACAAGAAATTCAAAAAAACTAATTTAATTAAGAGCCTCAACAAGGAATGGAATTGAAGCAACTAGAGAAACTTCATCCCCAAATCAATTACATTTTTCAAGAGGGAGACAATAAGAAACAAGGGAAACATAGGATTTTCAACAAAGAAAACATGGGCATTTATTCTATCAAAGCGTAATAAGGACAAGAAACACCTTGAAAACACTAGAGAGTTGGAGGTAGAGAACTAAGACAACCAAGATTTTTAGATCCCTATATCAACCTTGTTAATGTGGTCGTTAGACTTATGTGTCAATGAGTTAATGAGCTTGAAAGGGAGCCTTGGTACCATAGAAGCAAAGGAGTAGTTGAAGGACAATAAGATATAAGAGATCATGGAGGCCAACTAGAAATTAATCCAAGAAAATAAGTTGCTTAAGGATCAAAATTAAACAAATTGTAAAGCATCATTGAAACATGTCAATAAGAGATTTTGACCATAAAGTATGAGTTAAACCAAGCCAAAGGGGAAATATATATAAAGTATATGAGAAAATAGATCCTACCTATCAAAGAAATCCAATCAGCAATAGCAAGTTGCATGGAAGTTAAAGAATGTAAACTAAACAAACAAATTGAAGAGGCCAAGTCTTGGGAGCAAGTATTGAAAAAGCCAACAAAAAGCAAAGGGAACTCATATAGAAGGAAGTTAGATTGCAAATGTGTGAAGAAAGAGATAGACATAGTGGAGTTGCAAATATAATAATAAAAGGGCTAAAAGAACATGGATAAGATGAGAACATTGGCAAGCTAATAAAAGACTCTCTAGCAAACAAACTTCAATGGGCATGGCATATCTACCAAGCAAGAAGAATTGAAAGAATGGAGAAAAGAGTCCAAGGAATATTAATATAAGAGATATCTTGAAAAATATAGAAGACGAGAACAAACTATTAAGAAACAAAAGGTTTCTCAAAGGCACATAATTTATGTAGAAGAAGATTTAACCTTGGTAAAGCTAGAAGAAAGAAGGAATGGGAGAAAGTAGTAATAGTAAGAAATGCAAGAAAAGGAGCATGGTTATAAAATGTGAAAGCTTAGTTAAGTGGCAGTGTCACACAATAAATAGCAAGGCAAACCCCCAATGACACCTTACAATGGTAAGCTAGAATTATATGGGCTACCCTTGGAGGAGAGGTCCTAGTTTGGGGCCCATAGCAAAGGGGAAAACATCATTGTTCTTATCAAAACACATGAACATGAGGGTTGCAAAGTTTCAAAATTTAAAGGTTATAAGAAGGTTTCAGTTTATAATGAAGTAACAAAATGTAGCAAAGGGCTTGTAGGAGTGACAATTCTAGTAAGAGAATCATGAGGAAGAATCATGAAAGTGGAAATGAAAGATCCAAGTAATCAATACATATGGATGAAGATAACAGACAATGAATCAACAATTAGTCTTGTTGCTTGTTACTTCACATTCCATACTTCAAAATTATATAAGAAAAAGAATTTAGACTATGAGGATACATATTCAACACTAAAAGGGGACATATCAATTTATAACACATTAGAAGAGGTCATTCTAATAGGAGACTTTAATGTGAGAAAAGCAAATAACAGGCTCTTTATCTTAGAACCAAATATGGAGTGGAAAGCAATCTATTATGGCTATAGGAAGAAGAGAGTCAATAATGGGAAAGGGTCTCACTAGATAAAAGAGGAGGTATCACATACTATGGAGAAGAATTGTTGGGGTTACGCAACTTTTATGAGTTGAACATATGCAATCATATAAAAGCATGGCCAAACTCGAGGAATGTCACATGTCAAACATATTATGGTCAAAGTGTGGTTGGTTATGTTATTTGTTCGTAGAGTACTATGCCAAGGTTAATGGAGGTGGAAGTGGGGAACCACCCTATATAACTAAAATCTAGTCACAATCTAATATATGTAAAGATTGGTATGCAAAGAGATAGTCAACAATGAGATAAGATCCACCAAAATCAAAAGAAAATAACCCTTCGAGCCACTATCCATATGACACATGAGAATCAATAAATTTTTAGAGTAAGACTCAAAAAATAATTGTATGAAACAAATGATAATGGCATATCCAATATAAATAAAATAATAATAAGCAATGACATTTTAATAATGACAATTCACAAAGTAGTACTAAATCCATGCAAGAGATCTAGACCTAAGAGAGTCAACAAAAGCAACCTTTTGACAAACATATGGTATGATGAAGATTACAAGACAATAAGGAGAATGATGAACTTGGGAAGGGAGAAAGAAAATAAAAATGTTTATAAAAAGTTGGTGAGGTCTAAAAAGGAAGAGTACGTGCGAACTAGCAGGAAGTACTGATCTCTCTCAAGAAGCATGATCCTAGATGCTTTTGGAGGGAATTAAAACAAATAGTAAACTTGTAGATAACAACATTACAAATTCCCAATGGCTATAATATGTAAAATTATTGTATGAGTGAGACCAAGATAAAAACAACCCCCCATAATTACTACAATGGATAAACTCTTCTCCACAAGGGGTATTAAGGAAGGTATTAAAAAGATAGTAGTGGGTAAAGCATAAAACATAGATGGGTTATAGGTAGAATACCTAAAGTGGGGTTTGGGAGCCCTCATACTACACATCAAAACCATATTCAGAGGGGTCATTTAGAATGGTTTTCTAGCAGATTGGACAACTAGTGTTATTATTCCTCTTTAAAGGTGGAGATGGAAACAACCCATCAAACTATCATACTATAATGATTAACCCTTTTTTGGAAAAAAAAACTGGGAGTATGGTAGAGTGCAGAATTAGCAATTGGGTAGAAAAGGAAGGAAAGAAAGTGAAAGGGCAAGCGGGTTTCACCTGCTAAAACACTCCATAGTTGATCATTGCATGACTCTTAGACATTTGATTAAGAAGGTATGGGATAATCAAAGGGAAGAAGTTTTATGTTACTTTGTTGATTTCAAGAAAGCATTTGACATTGTGCTTAGAAGTAAACACTAGAGTAAAATGGAAGATTTAGAAATTTTGAAGATGTATAAGGTAGCAATTCATGAGGCTCTATGATCAAGTTTGAGCCAAAATTAAAATAAGGAAAAGTTTATAAAAATGCTTCAAGAGCAACATCAATTTCAAGCAAGGATGACCTTTATTCATGACCTTGTTTAAGTTATACATAAACAATTCAAAGGAGTAGATAAGCAACTAGCTATGTAATAAAGTTGCTCCTATATGCAAATGATCAAGTATTTTAATGGTAAAACCATCACATAGCTTGAGACAACACTTCAGAGTTCTGCAATTGTTTTGTTAAGAGGTAGGGATGCAAGTGAACACCAACAAAATTGAGGTCATGATATTTACCTTGTGAAGAAAAAAGAAGATAATAAAATTTAGATTTGAAGGGAGGGCTTTGCAAGTGGTGAATGAATATAAGTACCCTAGTCTTGATTTTCACAACAAACTTAACCAGGGTACTTGTAGGACAAAACAATACAAGGGGGTTAGAAGGCTTGATACTTGCTATAAAACATTTAAAAAATACATGAATGCAGAATTATGGGATTGGAAAACCAAGATAACCTTATTTGGGTTGCTTGCATAACACCAATGGTGCTTTATGGCTGTGAAGTTTGGGGAAATAACATGTTAGAACTGAAATGGAGACAAATAGAGAGGATCCAAAAGCATTTAATCACAAACAATATCAAAACTAAAACACCAATTCCATATGAGATCTTATTAGCTAAGGAAGGAAATTTCCTATTAGAGACATCATCTTTGATCTAGTTGCTAAGTTAACTAAAGAGAATAGAGAACATGGAGTCTCATCGCTAGCCCAAAATGATAGTGGAGGAAAAGTTAAGCAAAAGAAATTACACATGAATGAAATGAAATAGCAAGTGGATGAGTGAATGGGACATTAGCATGCAAGAGTATCTAAACACCAATGAAGAAATTAAAAGACATATGAGAGAAAGAGTCAAGGCAACCATGTGGATAAAGAAAGAGAGAAAATAATATGTTGGAGAAATTAATCCCACTTGTGACCACGAGAAAAAAAACATATATATGAGTAGAAATAAAATAAAAAGTAAAAATGTTGATAGCTTAGGTAAGGACTAACTCACATCATCTTAGGTGTGAAATTGGACGGTAGGCAAGGCTTAAAGAAGATTGGACAAATAGAATGTGTCATTTTTACAATTTGGGGTTAGTGGAAACAAAATGGCACTACATCGTGGAGTGTCTAGCTTACAAGGATGTCTAGATCAAATACACTAATATCTTGAAAATTCACTCCTTGACTACCATGTTTGAAGAGGAGAGGATTAGCAAAAATAGAACTTTTGATCAAGATTCATAACAAAAGATCCGAGATTAAAAAAGGTTTGAGCGACATCTTTCAAAGGGTGTGTGTACACAAAGAAACTTTGTTACTATCCTTTGATTCCCATAGACTACTTGGTCTTATGAACATTATTAGAAGCATTCATTCATTCATTATCATTATTATTTTATTTTTACTTTCTTGGGATAGGGATTGGTGGAGTGGAAAATTGGATGAGCACTAAGATGATACCATATTTTAAATTTGGTGGATAACTTGTAACATCCCACTACGTAACCCTGAAGGGTAAGAGCCAAAAGAGGACAAGATAATTTTTTTTTGACATAAGTAGACAACATACATAGATTCAATTGCCAATTCGATAGATTGACAACATTCATGGCCAAGTATGGCCGAATGCGCAACCCGAAAGAGAAGTCTCATTCACTCTCTAGAGGAAACATAAAAACAACTACATTCATTTTAAACACCAAATTAAATGTTCCTAATCCCATATCTAACTACGTTCATTTTCGTTGACCCTTATCCTCTCTGCAGTCGCACTCTGCCAAGGAATTCAATTCTCCACCCACAAAACAGATATTTCTCTCCCTCATAAATACTCTCTGCCTCCGTGTTGACTAAACTAAAGATCAGATACTTTTTTTTTAACTCCCAGATATTTGTTTTCCATTAAATTCTCACCCACTCTCAATGCCAATGCAGCAAAGGGGGGGTTTGTTACATCCTACCCCCTAGGACTAGGCTTACCCCTGGAAGCCTGCAAACACTAAGATGCAGCCAAAGGACACACTAGTCCAAGAAACTCGATACAATCAAAGGAAGCCAAGGAGAAAAGGCTCAACCATCACACTGGAAAACTACACATGACCATAAGGTAATCCAGACGGTAAGACCGCAACACGGAAGCATTGCACTAACCAGGGGTAGTGGGCTAGGGTAGGGTATAGGGCCTGTGACTATCTCCAATAACCACCATTGGGGATAATAAGAGTATGCTCAGGCCTGTGAATCCAGGCAGAGTCGATACTCAGTACCTACAACACTCCAAGCACATGTCAAGGTACCTATGCATATACATATATCATATAGCCGAAGCAACATCAATCATGTAAACATAAAATCCATCATAAGTAATAATAATGTCCACATCATAATAGTATCAAGATTGCACATCACTAGAGACAATACAAAACAATAACAAGACGCATAATCCAATACAAAGTATACAGTCATCCAAGTCCATCAAGATAAGCAAAAACATAATACGAACACGAGCGTCGTTACATCCCCTAGAAACCTACAAAAGATATGGATAAAGGTCTCTCATCCTCACCGCATCTTCCCAAGATGCTGAGGACTCACCATCAGGATCCCATTGGACCCTTACATGTTCTATGTTCTGAACACTAAGGGTCAACCTCCGATGCTGAAGGATGCGTACGGGTTCCAAAGAAAGTTGCCCGTCTGCCTCAACCTGAATACTCGACCACTGTGCCTTGATGTTCAGCTTGATGGTTATCAACCGTCGCAAAAACTCTATGTGATCTGCCAACATCACCTACTGTAGGCTTTGAAGTAGTATGTGTCTAACTATCTCCAGCCACTAATCTCTAAGGATAATGAGCAGCTATATGGCCATGCTGCCCACAAGCATAACAACCACCCCTACCAAGACCTCGACCTGAAAATAGAACACGTGACTACTAGGATCCACCACCCCTAGGACTCTATTGTTCACTTTGAAAACTTTATGTCAGACCACTCTGTTGAGATTGAGCAGACCTATGCCTCTGTCACTGACCGGATTTAGAAGGTGTAGACTGAGATCTAGACGGTCCAACTCCCTGAGACTAGGTACCCTGAGTAACTAATCCTGAAGGAGGGGCACTACCAATCTGAACACCTGCCTGACCACCAAAGCCTCTAGTCAAATTCTCCTCTATCAACCTCGCCTTCTCCACAACAATCTCTAAGGTCTTTGGCTCAAACACACAAACACCACCACTGATATAGGTATTCAAGCCTCTAATGAAATGTTGCACTAACATCGACTCATCATCAGAAATGCTAGCATATTTCTTAAGCTCAACGAAGCGGTGCTCATACTGATCTACTGTCATAGTCAACTGACGAAGTTCATGGAACTCATCATCACATCTCTGCCGGTAGTAGTCTGAAAGAAATCATGCATGAAACCTCTCTAAGAATAGTCCCCATGACACGGAAGCAATGTCTAGGTGAAGCTTTTGTTCCTCTACTCTCCACCATGTAGATGCAAAACCTCTTAGATGCATAATGGCACATCGAGCTCTAGTATTGCTACTATAAGGATGCATAGCAAAGCATCGATCGAGTTCGATCAACCAAGTTTATGCTTCGGTACCTATACGAGAATCATCAAAAGTAGGGGGATGAGCTCTAAGAAGATCCCTCATGTGACCTACAGCAACACTGTCTCCATCCACCCTATCCCTCACAACAACTGCTCTTGACTGATCCGGACTACGGGAACGCTCATGCTCAGCTCTAATACCCTGACCATCTTGATAAGAAGGGTGCGACTCCACCTCATGAGATACCTCCTAACGAGGTCCTAATCGGTCCATAATCTATTGTAAAAGAGCTAACACCTGAGCACCCCCGAGCCCTTCAGCTTCATTCTCAACACGCGGTTCCTCGTGATGTTCACCCTAATTGCCCTGATTAGCATTAAACCAGGTGCTACGTCGAAGAATAGTGGCTATACCTCTAAGTCTACCTCTAGCTCTACCCCTAGGAGGCATCTTAAAGGAACAAAGAACACATCAAAATAGATCATCACAAGGATGACCTATATACCATACTAAGGCATGAAAGCATAACAACAAGACTATAAAACAATATAACAATCTCATGCCAAACACAACAAAACATAGAAGGCTCAAGTACGCCAGAGCTCCTAGTGTGTGAACATGGGCTCTGATACCAAATGTAACATCCTACTATGTAACCTCAAAGGGTAAGAGCCAAAAGAGGACAAGATTATTTTTTGACATAAGTAGACAACATACACAAATTCAGTTGCCAATTCGATACATCAACAGCATTCATGGCCAAGTATGCCCAAATGCGCAACGCGAAAGAGAGGTCTAATTCACTCTCCAGAGGAAACATAAAATAACTACGTTCATTTTAAACACCAAATCAAATGTTCCTAATCCCATATCTAACTATAAACACAAATCCATAATCAACATAGTACAAGCGGATCTGATACCCACACTGGAATTCGTAAACCAAATAATAAACATCTCATTTCTTCTCATTAATTTCAATGATTACAACTTATCTCTTAAGAGAGTACAATTACATAACTACATATACAATTACAATGATATATTCTAGAATATGATGTAAGTACAATAACATAGTCTTGAATATGATACAAGGATTGAATGGGTACAATAACTGAATGAAGTAACGGAGAGAGGGAACATCTCCACTGGTGCTCCTAAACCTGTTCGTCAGTCCCCAATGGTGGTGGCAATGCCTCCCAACCATGTGGACTCATAAGAGACCACCCCACCGTGCTCGGAGATAGTCACAAGGCCCAAATGGAACAACAACAACAAGGGGATACAAGATGGTCAACATTCACATCAATCATGGAGTAGACACGGAAAACAACGCATACAACTAAGGTCATAACACAGAAGTACTCATCCAAGTCATAGGTTGGGTACTACTAAGGTGCTAGATACTAGAGTGTAATCACATGGAGTGTCATCATGCGTGCTTGAAGGGATGGCACCACACAGAACCAAGTGCTCCTCTCATGCAGACGAGGAGACTCAATTGTGCCTGAATCCACACCCTGCAGATGGATAGGCCTTCTCGTTGTATCCTTATCCTTTACAAGCGGTCAAGTCCATGCACGAGGTCTAGTTATCTTATTAATGTTTTTACCCCAATGTTTTAATTATGTTATCACTTATTACGATAACTCTGCTACCAGTTCCCCTGGTAGCCACTTGCGAGCCCCGGGCCCATAGAGAACCACTCCATAAGACCACTCTAATTACCCAGACCTAAGATCAACCCATCCATCCCACAAATGAGGAAACATGAAACAACCGAAACAAAAGAAAGATAAACAAAACAACCTTCCCCGACATCCTTCATAGCTAGATTCAATGATAATTTAAACATTCGCATATCACGAGCCAGCTAGTAATTACATAATAAAATGAATCCAATCTCAAAGTACAGCAAGGAAAGGTATAAGCAACATAGGATTTTTTGAATTCATGACATTTATAATGATGCAAAATAAAGAGGAAAATAAATAAAATTTTCTGCCCTCATATGGAACCTGTGGGCAATTGCATTTGGTTTGATAAACGTAACCCATGGAATAACTGTTAGAGTTGTTAAAAACCTTCAAGTACATGCTGATTGCCACACTGCAACAAAACTTGTCTCTAAGGTTAATTGTAGGATAAATTGTGGTGAAAGAAGTGAATCATTTCCACCATTTTAAACAGGGATAGTTTTTGTGTGGTTAATTATTGGTGATGCTAAATGAAGCAATCTATAAACTAGGCTTGCACTATAATAATGTGCACCATGTTAGATTTTTAGCAACAATGAAGGGATATCCATCAAAACAGAATAGAAGGGGAGGATTCTGTAAGATGTTGTAGTTGTAAGTGCCTTGGTAAACATCTTCGCATAATGTGGAAGCATAGAATAGGTACGTGAACTGTTTGACAAAATCCTAGAAGGAGTGAGGTCGCATAGACTGCAATAATCACAGGATATGGACAAAATGGATTTGTTGGCTTTAAAAACTTTCAAGCAAATGCAATTGGTTGGCGTAAAGCCAAATTCCACAACCTTTGTTAACGTCTTTCCTGTGTCGAAATGGGAACTTTGGAACAGGTTATGGACATCTGTTACAGCATAAAGGATAGAGGAATTTTGTGAGATGTAGATGTGACTGCCCAGGTAGACACGTATACAAAATGTGAAAGCATAGACAATGCATATGAATTGTTCGACAACATGCCTAGAGATTGCAACGACTGCAAGATATCATAAAAATGGATTTGTTGAATAGTCTACAAAATTTTCCAGCAAGGGCGACTAGCAGGCAAAAGCAAATGGTTGGTTGCACTCACTATGGTCTCTATAAATTGAACCCTTGTGTTTACTAAAACATGATCTTTCTTTGAAAACCCATTATATCTAAAGAATACATAAAATAGTTTTGTATGTTAAAAATTGATTCATGGGAAGAGGCAGTGTAAATATCTTGCATTGAAATAAATTTTGGCATATTATTAACAGACATCGATGGGTTTCAGTTTGTCTGTGGTTGAAATTGCAACAGGTAGACTTTAGTTTTTGTGATGGAAAAGCAAGGATCTAAGACAAATACCTTAAAACTGCTTGCACTCCCCTAAGCTTGCCTCAGATCTTGTGATGAAGTACTCCCTCATATCATTCGCTATCCTGCTACGTTCTTTTCTATGTCTTGAAATGCCTCCCCTCTCTGCCTTCATTCTCTCTGCCTCCCTTCTCTCTGTGTTTTCTTTTTTAGAAAAAGAAAAAACCAAGAGCCTCCAAAAAAACCCCCCCTGACTTCCTACCTATTCACTCAACTCCTCCTTATCAGATATTTTCGCTGACCCTTATCCTGTCTGCGGTTGTGCTCTACCAAGGAATTCAATTCTCCATCCACAAAACAAATATTTCTCTCCCTCATAAATACTCTCTGCCTCCGTGTTGACTAAACTAAAGATCATATATCTTTTTTTTTAACTCCCAGATATTTTTTTGTCATTAAATTCTCACCCACTCTTAATGCCAATGCAACAAAGGGGGGGTTTGTTACATAACTTGTGGACATGTGATTCGTGGTGGGATTAGCATGAAGAGATCATAGTTTAAATTTGTTAGACAATTCATGAATGTGTGATCCATGGTGGGATCAATGAACTTTTGTTCTCACTATTAATAGCAATTGTTGTAGTTTATTTCTAGGTATAATTGGTGGTTTACAATGTTAATATACATTATCATAGTTCATTTCTAGGTATAGTTAGTGGTTTACAAAGCTTAAAATCCTACAATTTAATTTGTAACTATAACTTCGACTTGATTGTTGTAGTTTATTTCAAACTATGTAACCAGATTTGCATAGTAAAAAATGGCCTATGATTGAAATGAAATGAAATGAAAACTTTTAATAACATCCATGAGACTAAGCAATCTGTGAAACCCAATGATAATATAAAAAGTTGATGAAGTTTTTGTCTACAACATTCATCAATATATTAGAGCTTTTACTCATTGTTGTAACTCCAATACTTTTAAGTATAGTTATTAGTCTACAAAGCCCATTATTCAATAAATAATTGTTTAATATAGACTTTTTCCAAATGAAATTTTATTCAAAAATATATAGAATAAGTTTTTCTTCGAGCATGTAGACTTTCACACTTTTATCTCTAACTATAATTGTTTCTCAAGCTATACAAGTGGTCATGATTTGTTTCTAAAACAATTGTTAATACAAACGATTTGCTATATTTTTAGGTATAATTGCTTACATGCAAAGCTCACAATTCAATGTATAATTGTTGAATATTAAATATCTCAAAATATTTTTTTAAGTGAAATTTTCTAGTAATGTTGTTAATAATGGGTACAAGATAGTATATTTTTAAAATAAATTATAATTTTAAAATAATTGAAAATAGATAGTATATTTTTGGGAGGTGAAGATTTGAGAAATTTCTATGTTGTTTTGAAATTATAATTTCAAAACTTGTTAATAATTGTAATATTATCCGTAGCATTGTTATTTAAAATGAGAGCTCCTTGTAAGGTTTAAAATGTTACTATTCAAGATTCATGTTATATATTGATTTGCATGTGAAAATACTATATTAAACGCAACACAAATAGTAAGTAATCATTTCTTTGAGTTTGACCCTAAATAGCAACAAATTTGTCAATTTATTATGACTTAATTGATGAGAATACTTAACTAACATAAAACCCCACTAAGATTCCATTCTTGTGAAATTTGTTAATAATAATATCTTAATACTTATAGTTTTGATAGTTAACTTATAACTAAACTCTAGATTTCTTATAATATTTTAAATGATAATTTTATGAAACAATATTTAAATTTTTTTTTTTAAATGCACCTGGTAAACTTTTTAACATGACTGGCGACGCTGGTGCGACACGCCCTCTGGCTTCACATGAATTCTTTTGCCCGGAGCAATGAACCGGTGAGGCCACAACACGGGGGACCTCATCCCCTAGCAAGAACACTTCAAACCTGTGAGCTCATTGGCCCAATGAAGGCGTAAAGCATGTGAGCTCGTTGGCCCAACGAGAACTTTTGAACTCTGGTGGCCACCACTACAACCGAACGACTTAACCATTGAACCACGCCCTTATCGGCAACAATATTTAAATTTTTTAAAATAAATTATAATTTTAAAATAATTGAAAATAGATAGTATATTTTTGGGAGGTGAAGATTTGAGAAATTTCTATGTTGTTTTGAAATTATAATTTCAAAACTTGTTAATAATTGTAATATTATCTGTAACATTGTTATTTAAAATGAGAGCTCCTTGTAAGGTTTAAAATGTTACTATTCAAGATTCATGTTATATATTGATTTGCATGTGAAAATACTATATTAAACGCAACACAAATAGTAAGTAATCATTTCTTTGAGTTTGACCCTAAATAGCAACAAATTTGTCAATTTATTATGACTTAATTGATGAGAATACTTAACTAACATAAAACCCCGCTAAGATTCCATTCTTGTGAAATATAAAAACATGTGAAAACATTATTAGATGTCAACAGCCTAAATAACCAATGGATTAAATTGATTCTTTTCTTAATATTATATGAATTGATTCTCTACTTATAATGCATCATTCCAAAGAAATAAAACAAAACAAGTGCCAATTTTTTCTAAATTCTCATCATAAATGAATTAGGGAATGAAATGAATAGTATATGTTGGTGCTCAATAGGCTAAAAACAAGGATTGGTGACTAGTGAAGGATGAGTATTCACATTTGCTTCTATCTTGGCAATACAATTAGGTGAAGTAAGGAGAGTTCGGAAAAACATGGATTTGCATGGGAGCTTCATATCTCCCTAGATTTTAGGTTGGATATGAAGGATTATCCTTGATTGGGGAATTGAGAGGGTAACATAGAGGATCTTGTCAAATAAAGAAATTGAGGTTTCATGTGTACCACCTATTGGGGTGGCCATTGGTGTAAATGTTGTAAGGTTGAGAAATTAGAGCTTTGGAGGGTTTTTAAAAGAGAATAGGGTTTAGGTGAGCAAGAATCCACTAAGTGGCAAGAAGATCAAGAGGCACCTTTATGGATTTGAGAGAAGGCCCAAGGCTTTGACACAAAGAAAGTAGAGTGAGGTGATCTACTAGAAAGGTCATTTGACTAAGGAATGCCTAGATTCTCAATCTCCAAAGGTCTATCTGAGAAGGTCAAATAATTTTGGAAATCCCTTGCTAATATTTTGGAAGGAAAAGAATATTTTAGAAGAGTGGAGGGGGTAGATATATCAAAGGCATCATTAATGATTTTTTGGATCTTCCTTTGCCTCCTACATGGGAAGATTTTGTGGTTGAATAGTTTGTGTGACAATCAACTTAGAGCCTTGGGAATGGAGGATCAAATGGTATAATTGGGAAGGCCAAGGGTTTGGTGGAAGCTCTACTCTTTAGCTTAGAAGTTGCCCCTTTGGATGAGGTGGGTGTGGTAGGTAAGCCTTTGGAAGAGAGTGAGGAAGGAGAGATTGTCCTTAAGGAGGCTAAAACCTTGGTTTATCTTCCTAGGAAAGGGAGAATCTCACAGGATCTCACCTCTAGTATTAATGAGCTTAGAAAAATATATGTAGGGTAGTGTAGTGAAATGAAATCCTTGATTTTTAATTCAAAAGGGGAAGTTGATGAAAGATCTCAAGATATAACATATAAATATTTCATGAGAGAAAGGATGGGATGGGAGTCTGGGACCCTCTACATGGGCTATGGGGGCCTTAGTGTTCCTAACAAGAGGAGGTTAGGTAAGCACCAACTTCAATTGTGTAATCTAGATGTTGCTTTATTACAAGAGACTAAGTTGTTTACTTGTAAAATTCAAGAGTTTCTTAAGAAAAAAAAAAGAACAATGTGGAATGCATTAGTCTCTAATTCAGTGGGAGCTTTTGGTGGTCTTTGTATTATATAGAATTTGTGAACTGTGGTTTTCTCTCTAATGCAAAAGGTAAAAATTGAATAATTTTCAATGCCTATGATCTAAATAGTCCCATTCATAAGAGGGAAACTTGGGAGGGAATTTACTTTTAGATTGATGAAAAAATCTAATTATCACCAGGGCTTTAATGTAATATAACTGGGGCTTAGGAAAAATGCGGTGGGTGCTCAAGAGAAACTTGCTTTGAGATGGACTTTAAGCATTTATTTGCTAGAAATGC
The DNA here is from genome assembly GCA_027924645.1 of Cunninghamia lanceolata. Lineage (NCBI taxonomy): Eukaryota > Viridiplantae > Streptophyta > Pinopsida > Cupressales > Cupressaceae > Cunninghamia > Cunninghamia lanceolata. Next base: position 3,879,595 of record BSBN01000747.1, read on the forward strand.
TTAAACAAGCATAATACCCAAATTAGGTAAATTATATTAGACTTAGTTGAAGGTTTGGTTTTCATAATAATACATAGTGGTTGGATTAATTTATGGTGGTTCCATGTTGGTTAAGTAATGATTGGAATACTGAGTATGTTATTTTGGATGCCTCAAGATCAAATCACTCCTCAATTTGGTTATAAGTGAAGTTTGGCATAGCATCACTAAAATCCCATTTAAATTTGAAATGATGTGGTTTAAACATGAATCCTTGCCTCAAAGATTGGAAAAATGGTGGAATTAGTGCCATCAAATCAATGGATCCCAAATGTATCATTTTACATAAAAGTCAAAGTTTGTAAAGAATAACCTTAGAATATTGAGTGAAATGGTGTTTGATATTATCTTTGTGGAAAAAGGCATGGCTAGAGGAAAAGTTGAAATATATCCATTAAGAGATTCAAAATAATTAGTTGTTGGATAAGTTATTAAATGAAAAATCTTCACAGATAAATCAGTTGTATAATTATTAGCCAAAGAAGAAGTATTTTGGCATCAAAAGTCTCGAGAAACATGGATACATGAGAGAGATAAAAATTTGAAATTCTTCCATTAGTCAATTGTATCCAAACAAAATATCAATAGGGTAAGCAACATTAAAAAAGCATGAGGATAATTCCTTTCTTTCTTAGAGCATATTTGAAATGAAGTGGCTACTTTCTTTGAGCAATTGCTAAGAGGAAATCACATCCAATGATATCATTAACATAATAGAGGTGATTCCACCAATGATTTTAGAGAATTAAAAGATGGACCTATTAAAACCTCTTATCCTAGAAGAAGTGAGAAGCACACTTTGCTCTAGGTAAGGATCAAGCCCCTTAGTCCAAATGGTTTTCAAGGACTTTTAGACTCTTTGGGATAATTTAGGCAAGGACATCATACATGTGGTGAATAAATCAAGAAAATATACAAAAGTTCTCGAAGATTACAAGTGCACCTTCATTGCTCTCATACTTAAAAAGGCTAATCTAGAGACCTTTGTAGATTTACACTCTATATTTTTTACAATACACTAAATGAGTTCATTGCTAAAGTTGTTGTGGAGAGGTTGAAGCCTATCCTCCCTTCAATTATTTTATCAAAACAAGTAGGTTTTGTGCATGGGTGTCAAATACTTGATGGGATTATTCTAGCTTGTGAGGTAACACATTCTCTTTAGTCTACAAAGTTCAAGGGCATGATTTTGAAATTAGATATAACTAAAGCATATGGTAGAGTACATTGAATTTTTTTCAAGATTAATTCTTTAGTCTTTTGGTTTTACAAATGAGTGGGTAGAATGGGTCATGTTCTTGGTATTGCGTGCCCATTCTTAGTGTCCTATTGTCTTTTTCCAACACTCCCATGGGATTTGGCAAGGGGATCATCTCTCCTTGTGACTATTCATTGAAACTTTGGGTAGATTTTTGGAAAAAATGAGAAATTTAGGAAATATTAAGGGACTAGCCTTAGTATAGAGGGGGCTCCTCTCTCCCATCTTCAATTTTGGATGATAATATTCTTTTTAGAATTGCAAGTGTTTAGAAAGCACAAAATTTTAAGTTATGTCTAGATACTTAATTGAGAGCTTCAAGATAGAGAATCAATAAGGATAAATCTAATATAATTTATTCTTCAACACTTTGCATTGGTTACAAGGGTGTATCCAACAATTTTTGGGGTTTCAAGTTGGAACCCTCCCAACTAAATACTTGGGGATGCCTCTTTTCTTAGGTTCAGGAAGATTTGTGCTTTGGAAAGAGATTATAGAAAAAGTGTGATGTAAGTTGGAAACTTGGAAAGGTGAATGGTTGAGCTTGCTTGGTCAAATGCAACTAATCAAAATGGTTCTTTATGCCATCTATATTTATATGTGTTAGGGTAAAATGTGGATTAATCAAATGAACAATAACAAACCCAAACATCAACAGAATAATGAAAACAAGAAAGATTGAATGGAATGAAGCAATGAATAACACAGTGCAAACCTTCCTTGAATCAAAGCTTCTGTTGTTCGCCTATTACAACCGTCCTTTGCTGATGAAGTAGGCCCTCAGTGAGTGCACTCTTTTAGCTATGTTGTAGGATGTCGATAGTAAATGGCTGTGTTGATAGATAATGCTGTGAAGTAGAGCTTCAAAGCAAATGGTGATCTCAAGTAGATTGTATTGGGGGTGCCAAAGGCGCACGGGTAGAATTCTGTAGAGTAACAATACAAATAACCTGGATGAATAGAATGGGAGGATGAAGCTTCTTTTATAGACTCAAAAGAATGAGAATCAACGGTTGAGAGGAAGTGTGATGATCAATGGCTGAGGATGGTTGAGGAATGTGCAACCAGTAGAAATATGACAAGTGTCTCATCTCCATCATGAAAGAGGGGATTTGACAACATTGATTGGAGAGTTAACTCTTTTAACTGATCAGTTAACAAACTTGATTAGTTAGTTGGAAGAATGAATTATGGAATTGACTGAATTGATTAAGGGATTAACTCAATTGACTGGTTAGTTAACACTTTTGATTGATTAGTTAACTAACTTCTGATTTGAGAAGAAATAGGACATGTGGGTGAGGGGGAAAATAGGTAATTAAATATTTAATATATTTAATTACATGTGCAACCCGATGAGGTGGACAAGGTGAGGTGTACGGGTGAGGTGGATTTTTGGAATTAGAACTTAGGATAGAGGAATTTGGATTGATTAAATAATTTAGGATTATTTAATTGTGTGAGACATTTAGAAGAATTTTAATTAAATAAATAGATTTTATTTAATTACAGAACAGTGAATCGATTAAATAAATTTAGAATATTTATTTAATTGATGGAAGAATGGAATAAATATTTAGAATATTTATTTAGTTGAATTGTGTCATTTTTAGGCGTATACAATATGTTCTGTGTCTTGCAAGCCCCATAAAGAGTGTTCAATCAACTAAATCATATTTGTAAGAAATTTATGGTAAGGACTCGTTATAGGAAAAAAGTTACACTTGTTGAAATGGGACAAAGTTTGTTATAATAAAGCCCAAGGAGGTTGCAATCGAAGATATATCAATTCATAATAAGGTGCTAGATGCCAAGTTGGCTTGTGCTCAATCAACTAAAGCATATTTGTAAAAAAATTATGGCAAGGACTCATTGTAGTAAAAAAGTTCCACTTGTTGAAATGGGTCAAAGTTTCTTCTAGTAAAGCCCAAGGAGGCTACAATCCAAGATATATCGATTCATAATAAGGTGATAGATGCCAAGTTAGCTTAGAGAGTTATAAAAAAGGAGGAGAAATTTTAGTGCAAACAATTGAGGAGAAAACATTTCATAGATTCTAATGCATATTTGTTGGGTGAAGGGGATGTGGTGTAATTTTTCTCCTCTATTTAGAAGTTTGTTTTGATGTTAAAAGGGTAGTTGAGTACTACCACTCTTAAGAGATATGGAATGGAAACTCTTAAGAGATAGAGAATGGAAATCAAGCATATTGTGGCCCTTAGAGGTTGGGTTAGATGGAATCAAAGGATTATGGATGAGAGGTGAGTTGAAAGGTGAGTAATTATTTGGTTGAGAAGGATGAAAATGGAATCAAAATTTGTTGTTGCCATTCTTTTTAGGATTTGGAAGTGAGCTATGGGAGGAGGAAACTTTTATAGAAACCCTGAGAGAATAGAGGATCCTCATAAGTGTCAAGATGGATAAGATCTATAGGATTGAATATGGATCAAGGAGTTATGGGATATACGGTTATTTCATATCAACCCACCCTATGTATTGGTCAAGATCTTTTATCTAGAACTAGTTCACTCTTCCTAAACATGACATGCAAGTTTAGATAGATTCTTTCTTAGGAGAATTGAAAATGTGGGACCTTCAAGGTCTACCAAGGTGTTATCTTTGTAATAGAGTGAATCAATTGATCACTTACTAATCTACTACGCTTTCTCTAAGAATCTGTACAATTATCCACTAAATTGTTTAATTTTTTCTTAGTCTATGCCTTTGTCAATTCGAGAGTTGCTCCAATGTTGGTTGAGTGGCCCCAAGAGATTGAGGCCTCTAAATGTTGTAATGCTCTTTTACATCTTGTGGGGTATCTGACTTGAAATGAATAGAAGATTTTTCAAGAATAAAGAACTATGTTGATAAAGATGTTGGATTTAGATTGAGTCAATGATTATGGAGGTTGCTTGATAGCATATAAGTGTGGACAAAATGACCCTTTGGTAAAAGGAATCCTTGAGGAAATGGAAAGGTCTTTCCTCTACAATCCCCATTAATGTTGTAAGAGGCAAAAGGGTGATGAGAGACTAGAATAGGAGAAAAGTATAGTGGAGTGCCTCATTTGGAGGTAATTTTGAGTTCAAAATAAATTTTGATGGAGCATCTTGAGGCAACTTGGGTGTTAAGGGGGAAGTTGTGTGATAAGAATTTCTCAATAGGCCTTTATTGTGGGAGGCTCCTCTTTTCACTCAATATACTAATAATGAGGCTAAAGGTCAAGTCCTTTTAGAAGATCTCCGATTGGCTTTAAAGCAAGCGATACATGATCTATCTTTGGAAGGGCACTCCATATTAGTTATTTAGTGCATGCAAAAGTAGGATAGGAAGAGTTGGAGGTTAGACTGCTTGTTTAGAGAAGCTCTTTTTCTGAAGGGATCCTTCCAAAAGGTAAGTTTTTACCATTGCTTTCACTGTTAAGATTTAGGTGCCATCTACCTTGTAAATCCTATGTCATTTTACATGGTTCCAAAATCCTTGGAAAGCGTCTCTAGGCACTTAGGGTGTTATTGGAAATTATTGGAAATTAATTTGTAATATTTAATCCCACCTATTGTTTATAATACATTCATAAGGAAGGAGGGGTCCATCGACATTGCTATAGATGACTTGTGGAGACAAAAATAATTAATTAAAGTTCCACCTCCAAGTGGAACACTTGGGAAAGAGTGGGTGACTCTTGAGTTATGAACTTGTGTCTTTTGGCATTCCCCAAGTTGGATGCTCAAGAGAGTGAGGACAAAGACTTCTTTGACATCCTATGATGTGTCTTTTGGCATTCCTCAAGTTGGGTGCTTGGGTGAATGAGGTCAAAGAATTTTGGGATGCATTTGTGATGACCTTTCACATTACGAGAGGCAATCCAAAGGTTGGGGGTGTTGGAAATGGAAGATACATTTTAGGCACCATATTTTGGCTTCTCTATTGTTTCAACAACTCTATAAATTGGTGCCTTGGATAGTTGTAAAATGTAACATAGAGAGGAATGGAATAAACAGGTTGAAGAGGTTGCAGGAATGAGATAGAGAGTTGGATGTGTTGAAATCACATGTACACAGGTGCTGCCAAATTGGAGGCAAAGAGGGGAATGGAGTTAATACATGCTTGGCCTCTCTTCTTGGTGGAGTTTTTTTTCCCTCAAGGGTTTCTTCACATAAATCCTATGTTATGTGATGCAATAATGGTGTTTTCCAATTTTTCTATTTGCTCACTTAAATCCATTAAATCTATTCATGGTAATTCTAAGATTAAGAACATTGAATTCTAGATTTGCATACAAATTTCATATTTCCATATTATAGTAGTCTAAGCCTTGTATCTAACCAAATTGTATCATAGCTTGATAACTGTAACAACCAAATCCGTAATGACAAGAAAAACTAGGTTTTCACAACGGTAATTTTTTTTTTTACAAAGTAATCAAATAGAAAATAAACTTATCTATAATCCAGTACAACATTTTTCTTTTTATCATAAACATGATCTCATTTTCATAAAACTGAAGAAATGATATACATTAAACACTTTGTTTTCTAACAATTGAAATTTTCTTGAAACAACAAATATTGGAAACATACCATTAACATGCATCTCGATTGTCGACCCATCACATTCAAGACTCGGCATTCCTCAGTATTTGGAAGAGAAAGTATCTTCAAGGAGCTTAACCTCCAACCACAGACCATCGGTCTCCCGCACTCCTTCCTAACCGGAAGTGGCCCTACCCTACTCAAGAGGATAGACTTAGGATAACCATTGGTGTTTGCCATCTAAGCTCTGGTGTTGTAACCTACGTGTCTTGTTATCGTGTAGATCCCTAGATACCCTCTATTCATGCACGACACTCCACAAGAAACGCCATCCAGTTACGGTGAACGTTCGATGCACTTGAGGATAGTACACCACTTTGGCCAAAGGATTTGTTTTTAGTTAGCGTTCTAAGAATGCATGAACTTGGTTCACCCACCCTACTCGACTTGAACTGATCGAAATCCTACAGTTTCCTATTTGTATAATTTGAAATAATTGACGACCTTGATGACCTCAAGGGTTTAGGATTTCCTCCTGTAATAGCGCATGGCGCAACATTTACTCTAATCCTGAGTTCATAGTTTCAAAACCCATTTTCATGTAAAAACATTGTTTATAAACGTCCACTCCTAAGTGGTTTCATATTTGTTTACTCAGTTTCCAAAATTGCACAACATACTCAAATATCTAAAACCATTTCCCGTTATCCCAAAATTCGAGGATTCTAGACTCATATGGTCTACAAGGTAAAACGATACTAGTACCATCGCATGCAACGTAATCTCAACTCACATGCAGGTTTTCAACTCTAATTGTTCATTTCAGAACCATGACAGTTTCCTAATCATTACTAATACTTTAACTTCCTACTCCTCTTTCCGTGTCATTTAGTTTCACATGATTCATAAAGATGAGAGTCGTAAATAAAATATAAATGGTTTTGGAATCTTTCTTATGTCAATAGAGATGACCAATGCATGGTCGATCTCTAACTAAAGATGTATGACGGATAAGACATCAGCTGTTTACAACTACATTTTTTCGGCTATCAAACATACTAAGTTTTACGTCAAAACATGCTTAAAAACTGTGGTTTTGACTCCTACACAGCATGCACGTGGAGCAATGTGTTTACTCACTGTGGAGCTATCATTCAAGGAAGGTAAATTACATCTTGCATCATGATGAGTTCGTTCCTAAATGTATATACATTAGAGAACTGCGTTCTTTTATTATACTGTGTCATTCATGACAAGAAACGCTATAGTTTCTGAGTTCACGAATTCTAGAAGACAACAATACTTCTATTTCTGAGTTTTTAAATCACAAACACAGCAATGATGCTATTTCATGGATTGACTGCACACAGATATCATACTAGGTTTACGTTGTTATTCATTTCTTCTCATTTTAAACGTATTTATCTTTTGCAAACATGAGACTTATTTACTTATTAGTCTAAACTGTGAGAAGAAAACAAAGGAAATGAACCTGTGGACGAAGATGGAGGTTGTTGTGGCAAATTCTACTTCTCCTCTTGGCTAGTCGTCCTCCTCTCTGGCCGGTAACTTGACAGAAGCTTCCACCTGTACCTTACTGTCGTTTCTCTCTTTCTAAAACCCACGACAGTCCCTACAAATTAACTCCTAACTCCTCAAAAGTTGATCCTCCTCAGAAAATTGATCACTACTTAGAAGTTGTTCAATACTCTGATGTTCCCACAGATATCTCTCTCTGTCGTTTTCTACTCAGAAGCCCCTCAAAAAGAAATGAGCACTCTCTTTAAACACAGCGACCCATTCCACAAAACTATCCTCCCCACTGTCGCCTTTATTCTAATCCCCCAGCTTCTAAAACTCTCAGACCATATCTTCCTTCACAATTACTTCTCTTCTCCCCATGACAGCCACCTCTTGCTGCCTTCCCCACTCACCAAAAGCCTTCAACAAACAACAACTGTCGTTTACTTCTTCTTACTTCGCAGCCTCTGCCCTCTCCGTCGATATCTCCCTCTATCACAATGCCACAACGGCCTCTAACTAGAACTCCCTTCTCCTCACCTCGTGAAGGAATCTTACATTAAAGTTTCCCTCTCATTAGAAACTACCACTCCGCATAACTATCATCCCGTGCAGGAAAACTTCCTATCTTTCTGCAGTTTAGTTTATGTTTCCCCACCATCACAAAACCGATGCCTTCGCTCCATCTTGATGATGGGCATCCCTAATAAATTGCAGTTACACCTAACTTAACCGCTAACACTTCCCTACCTTTACTCCACGATGAAGAGGAATCTTTCTACAAACTCACAGCCGTCACAATCATAAATACTTGGGTCGACAATACAATCTTTTAACTGACTTCCACATAACACGACCATTCAAAAGGTGGCGGCTCCTATGGCGATGTGGCTTGCTAAAGAACACAACGACTCCGCCCTCACTCAATCAAAAAGGCATCAACCTTCCAAAACCAACTTAAAGATTGAATTGAGGAGTTAAAGCTCGACACGGCGATGGTTAGGAAATGATTAGAGCATTGTTTTGGTCGGAAAGGAAAAAGAGACAAAGACCATCTTATTAAGAAAACTCAAGGTTAGATTGACAACAAATCGCGGTCAAAGTTAGAAGAAAAGACTCACGCTAAACGACGTCCATAATAAATTATTTCACGCTCCGGCTTCAAATCGACATTCGTCAATCTACAAGAAAAGAATAAATTCACAACACAAGTTCGACGCGTTTTACGACAATCTCGACAGATTGATCGTAACGCAAACGAGTTTCTTACAACGTTAGACGCACAAAGCCGACTTCTCGCATCTTTCGACTACGAGACAAGATTTACAATTCCACCACAAGATGGTTCATTAAATACTTATAAACAAAAATAATAAATGTCTAAATAAGTCGACTTGCTGTGATGGACTTACGACGACATTGACGACTCCAAGATTCTACATGACGACTTTCGACTAGGATGTTATACTTTATCCTCTGACGTCGACATCTAGTTAACTAACCCAACCGACAAACAAGACTAACTTGATGGTTCCAAGGTTTATCTACCTGTTTGGCATTCTCATTAACAAACACCCATGGTTAATTTCCAGAGTCTATACTCTCTCTCGAAGATACTTTCTCTTCCCGTCGAACACGGTCCACCTGTTCCTGCAACGACAGACTCACATACAATTTTGTGGTCAAAGCACCTATGTTCAAATCAAAGCATAATATATCCAAACATCATTGCATTTATTATAAGGACATTTAGTCTACAATATCACCTTGATCGTAATCATTAGATTCCACAATATCATATAACAACTTTGTAAGATAAATCGTCAGTTTCCATGTCGTTCACAACATATTAAATTACTGAAATTTGCAAGAAAGTAAATAACATAATTGTTTCCAAAAAGAGGGATGTAACATATCCTTCCCCTTTAAAAATCATCGTCCCCGATGATTAAGTTTATCAAGCCAAAATTTGAACTTAAAACAACTTTTTATAATGCAACATTAATGTCTTTAAAAAGTTTTGGAAATCTTTGGTAAATATCTTTATAATCTTCCCAAGTGGCGCTATCCTCGCCATATTGGTCCCACTGTATTTTGCATTGCAAAACTTCTCGATTACGTAAACGAAGTTTACGCATTTCGAGCACCTTGAGTGGCTCAATCAGAACCACCCCGGGTTCTTGCATCTGTAAGGAATTCCAGTTAAGGATGTGGTTATTACCTACAAAATATTTCTTTAAATATGAAACATGAAAAACATTATGCATCTTAGACAAGGCTGGAGGTAGAGCAACTTTGTAGGCAACCGGATTGATAATCTCAAGAACTTCGAAAGGTCCAACATAATGAGGAGCCAATTTCAAAGATTTACCAAATTTTATAGAACTCTTTTGGGGTTTCACTCGTAAAAGCACCTCCTCGCCAACAGAGAAGTGCCTAGGCACTCGCTTGTGATCTGCATAACTCTTTTGCCTGTCATTGGCTTCTGCCAACCTCTTCCTAATCACTTTAACTTTTTCTTCCATATCAGCAAGCATTTCAGGTCCAATGCTTATCCTATCTTCCAGCTTATCCCAGCTTATAGGAGTTCTGCATTTCCTTCCATATAATGCTTCAAATGGCACCATCTTAATGGCAGAATGATAGGAGTTGTTATAGGCAAATTTGACAAGAGGTAGATATTCCTCCCATCTGTATTGCTGATCCATGCAATACATTCTCAAAAGGTCTTCTAATACCTGATTCACTCTTTCTGTCTGTCCATCAGTTTCGGGATGATAAGCAGTACTTACATTCAGTTTAGTCCCTAATGCAGAAAATAAGGTTTGCCAAAACCGTGAAGTTATCCAAGCATCTCTATCAGATATTATCTTTTCAGGTACCCCATGCAATCTAAAAATTTCTTGCACAAATTTTTGAGCCAAAAGATGTGCTCCATCTGTCAAATTTCCTAGTATGAAATGTGCGACCTTGGTTAGTTTATCCACAACAACCAATATTGCATCATGCCTATTTTTAGACATTGGTAACCCCTAGACAAAATCCATACTAATAACTTGCCATTTCCATTCCAGAATATCATGTGGGTACAACAACCCAGCAGGATGTTGGTGTTCCGCCTTCACTCTCTGACACTCCAAACAACTAGCTGCAAACTTTGCAGCATTGCTTTCCATTCCCTTCCAGAAATATAACGGCTTGATATCTGCTAACAGTTTTGTTACACCAGGGTGTTCAGAGTAAGGAGCACAGTGAACTTCCTTCCACACAAGGTTTCTAAGTTCAACTGAATCAGGAACGTATATTCTTCCCTTGAATCTCAGCAATCCATTGGATTCAAAACTGAATCCGTCATATCTTGGGTCCTTAGGGTTTAGGTGCAGAGCCTGTTTCACATGCTCATAATACTCATCTCCAGATAAGTTTTGCAATACTAAGTCTTTAAAGTTAGCATGTATGGAAATTATAGAGGCTATGTGCCTTCTTCTACTTAAGGCATCTGCTACTCAGTTTTCCTTGCCTTTGATATAAGAAATTTCAAAGTCATAACCTGATATTAATTCCAACCATCTCCTTTGCCTTGCATTGAGATTTGGTTGTGTGAATATGTAGCGAAGGCTTTGATGATCAGATTTTAGAATAAAAGTCCTTCCCAACAAATAATGTCACCACATCTGAAGGGCGTGAACCACCGCTGCCATCTCAAGGTCATGAGGAGCGTAGTTCTGCTCATAATTTTTCAGCTTCCTTGACTCATAGGCTACTACCCTGCCATCTTGCATAAGCACACCTCCCAATCCTTCCCCCGTGGCATCAGTGATAACCTCAAACTCTCCCTTAGGATTAGGAACTTTCAGGATTGGAGCAGTTGTTAATTTTTCTTTTAACAAGTCAAAAGCCTTTTGACATTCATCCGTCCAAACAAACCTTTTTCCTTTTCTCTACAAGGAGGTAATCGGGCTAGCTATGCTTGAGAAATTCAACACAAATTCCCTGTAATACCCTGCCAATCCCATGAAACTTCGTACCTCTGACACATTGGTAGGTTCAGGCCATTCCATAATAGCTTTTATTTTGGCCGGATCAATTGATATCCCATCGGCTGATATTATGTGCCCCAAATACTGTACTTCTTTCTGAAAGAAGGTGCACTTTGAGAGTTTTGCATACAATTTGTGTTCCCTTAATCGTTGTAAGACTATTTGAAGATGTCGTGCATGCTCCTCTTCATTTTTGGAATAGATCAAAATGTCATCAATGAAAACTAACACAAACTTATCAAGACAATCTCTGAAAACACTATTCATAAGATTCATGAAGGCAGCAGGTGCGTTGGTCAATCCAAACAGCAACACCGTGAACTCATAATGACCATACCTCGTTCTAAATGCTATCTTGGGAATGTCTTCGTCTTTCAACCTTAACTGATGGTATCTAGATCTCATATCTATCTTGGAAAAGACTGATGCGCCATGCATTTGGTCAAAAAGATCATCAATTCGTGGCAAGGGATACTTGTTCTTTATAGTTGCCTTGTTAAGCATCCTATAGTCTATACACAGTCTTAGAGTTCCATCTTTCTTTTTGACAAAGATAACCGGAGCTCCCCATGTTGATACACTTGGCCTAATCAAATTCTTAGACAAAAGCTCCTGCAACTAAGCTTTTAATTCCATAAGTTCGGTGGTAGTCATACGATACGGAGCTTTAGAGATTGACTCTGATCCTGGTTTAATATCTATGTCGAAGTCAAATGCTCTCTTCGGAGGCAAGCCTGGTAACTCCTCAGGAAATACATCCTTGAAGTTGCACAGATATGGATATCTTTCCTCAAATGATTGTGTCTCCGGGGTTTCCTCTACTAGGTCCATCTTGACTGCCAAAAGTTGACATCCCTTTCGCCTAGCCCGCTTTAGTTGTTTTGATGAAATGGATCTAACCTTAATTTCCCTCTGTATTCCTTGGAGATTAACTATTTTGCCCGTCTCATCCAGACACTCAATGGTTTTATGATAGCAATCTACTTTGGCTCAAGGTTTCCACAACCAATTCATTCCTAGGATGACATCGTAGGACCCTAAAGGCACTACGTATAAGTTTGCCTCAGTGGTGAAGTTAGAAACATCAATCCTAGCTTCGAACAAACATTGCTCTACCTGAGCCTTTGAATTATTTGCATACTCTACTGTCCAAGGTTTTGACATAAAACCAGCTTTTCTAGAAAATTTATTTAAGATTCTAGGTGACACAAAATTTTCTGTTGCACCAGTATCAAATAGAATAGAAACAGGAACTCCAAATAAGGTACCTGTCATCTCAATAGGAGTGATCTGATACTCCGCTTGCCGATTGTCAAGAGTGGCATGAATCCTTTGTTGAAAGGCTTCCTGTTGTGAAGGAAGCTCCGTGTTCCTAGGCCTCCCATTCAGCTTCTTGTTGGGGCAACGGTTGGCATAATGATCTCCTCCATAAGAAAAACATCCTCCTATAGGTCCTCGCTTCTCAGATGGCCTACTTGCAGAATCACCATTCTTCTTAAAATTTGCATTTCTCTTAAAATCTTCACCTCTTCACTCATTACCAAATCCTCCTTGATTCTTTCGATTTCCCCTATCAAACCTCCTATTTCCATATCCCTTCTCATTTTTCCTTTTATAAGATTGATCATTGTAGTTCTTATCAAACTTCTTGCGTTTCTTGTCATGGTAAGCAGAGATAGATTTGATCTTCTGCTCTTGTTTAATTGCCTTTTCATAAACTTGATCCATTGTGCTTAGACCATGCACCTCCACCTCACCGCCGATCTGAGGATTGAGTCCCATGATGAACTTTCTGATTCAGAACCTTTCATCCTTTTGGTATTGAGGGACATACTTCAATAGTCTAGTGAATTTTTCTGCGTACTCGACCACAGATAGTTCACCTTGCCTGAGGTTTTGGAAATCCGTTAACTTCTGATCAAAGTATAACTGAGGTAACCACCGTTTTTGGAATAGTTCCACGAACTCATCCCATGTCACCTTCAAGGGACTTAATTCCAACTCCATTTTCTTATTCATCCACCAAGTGGATGCTTCCCCAGACAGCTGATAGGCTCCCCACACGGCTTTAGTAACCTCAGAGTAATTTCTGATCTCAAAGTATTTCTCCATCTTCATTAACCATGCCTCTGCTGCATCTCCGGTTTTCGTTCCATCAAACTCTGGAGGGTTAACCTTCTTCATATCCTTGGATAACTCTAATGCAAGTTTATCCTTGGTTTTTCTTTGGGCTTCATTGTCGTTAGGATGTTCACTTGACGTGCCATTATCCCAATGTTTACTCTTGCTTGTATAATGTGAGTTCTCGTTTCCATCCTCTGTATTGCCAGTTTCATCTATTTTCTTCTCTAGTTTGTTCAACCTTTCCTTGGTTTCAGTGAGCATGTTTAGAATCCTATCCAACTTGTCAGTGGAGTTTTCCCGAGAGTTATGACCTTCCCGATCCTCCCCCTCGTTAAACCCTGATTGGTCCATGCTAGTTTAGTTTCACACCTGTTTAAACATATACTAATCAGTTTTACGCTTATTATATTAAATATCATAAAAGAACACAACAATTGATCATAATCATAATTGTTTTCAAAACCAAAATTTTGTCTTTATTCATTTTGCAAAATTGTTTCAACATCATTAGAGATAGACAAATCTCATGTTTCTACTTAGTGTTATCTAGTGGAGTGTAACCTTCGGATTCATTGTCCGACACATAATCACGAGGTGTATACCCCTCAGACTCACTATCAAAAGATAACTCAATAATCTCAGCTCTAGGTACTACACGTGGATCTCTAGTGATCATGGGTATAGTACTAGGTACACTCTTAGGTACACTAACAGGTACACTATCAGTTACAATCCAGGAGCAGCGGTTGATCATGATTCGAGCTGCCATCGCTGCTCCCTCTAGGAGTTCTCTCCTCACCCGCTTAAGTTGTGACATTGCATTGGCTAAGGTTTCCACATCATCAAGCCAAATGTCATTTTCATCATTGGTTTTCTCTATGGTCTTGATCATCGCAAGTCGTTTCTGCTTAGCTTGCAGATAACGCTTCTTACCCGTGAAGGATTTTCTTGCGGTTTTCTTGGTATATACCATCTTGGCACAATAAACCAAATCATTAGCTACCCGCATAATGATGATTTCCTAATCAAGTTAGTGGACTCATCAGCCCTAGTGCTGAACCTCGTTAGCTCTGATACCATATGTAACAACCAAATCCATAATGACGAGAAAAACTAGGTTTTCGCAACGGTAATCAAATACAAAATAAACTTATCTATAATCCAGTACAACATTTTTCTTTTTATCATAAACATGATCTCATTTTCATAAAACTGAAGAAATGATATACATTAAACACTTTGTTTTCTAACAATTGAAATTTTCTTGAAACAACAAATATTGGAAACATACCATTAACATGCATCTCGATTGTCGACCCATCACATTCAAGACTCGGCATTCCTCAGTATTTGGAAGAGAAAGTATCTTCAAGGAGCTTAACCTCCAATCACAGACCGTCGGTCTCCCACACTCCTTCCTAACCGGAAGTGGCCCTACCCTACTTAAGAGGATAGACTTAGGATAACCATCGGTGTTTGCCATCTGAGCTCTGGTGTTGTAACCTGTGAGGACCACCCTTTTTACTTATGTTGTTATGACTATTTACATTACTGTTATTGTTATTTTTTTTATGTTTGTGGGATAGCAGTTCCTGGAATTGTCAAACTATTAAACTTTATTATGATTTCGGAAAAACTAATTGGGTGATGTTTGGATAAGTTTACATTTCAGAAAAGTTAAATAGGTGATGATGGAAAATTGTAATATGATTTCATTTATGTTAATTAGAACTATGTCATGATAATGCATGTTTTTAAGTTGCTTCAGCTATGATGATTTTATGTGGTTACTGATCTTGTAATTTAGTGTGCAGGAATTACTAATCGAACCACAGATTTCAGAGATCATTCCGCACCTCATTATTTGTTATTCCCTGTTAAGCCGATCTGGTTCCACGAGGAACCAAGATCTCTTTGTGTTTGATGTGATGATGTAATGTGGTCTTTTGTATGGTCGGGTGGGTTAGGTTACCCTCATGTAACATTATTTTATAATTTGTGTTGTAAAAAAAGATTGAATTTGAATTTCCTTATTTTATTTAAATTTATGAGGCCTTTTCTTGTGCTTTACCTTGACCAGGGGTGTCTTGTATGGGTTAAAGTTGACCCTGGGTTATACCCCATGGGTCCAGGGGCCCATTTGGCATGGGTAACCCTTGAGTAACCTCCATCTAGTCATCTTAACTTCCCCCTGAAGTTAAGTGGCGAAAATTGGAGGTATGGAGGGGACATGATGGGTTGTACCAACATCCAACCCATCCCTCTACAATCCCCAAGTGATGCAGAGGCATCCACACTATAACCTTCGCATATAGCATGAATGTCTGCAGACCAACCTCATCATCATCATCTTCGCCATCATCATCATATTTCCCAAAACCAACAACATCATCATATTTCGGACACTCGCAATGGTCCTCCTGCCGACTACTATTCACCTCCGCTTTCCTCCTAACATCATCATCATGATGTTCAACGGGCGCACACATCCTCCGGTTGCACTGTTCATCGGGCTCCGAACTCCATCGTCATCATCATGACCTTCAACACTACCTTCGTCAGCAGGATATCAAATATCCGGTTGCTCAAATATCCTGATGACGATCACCTTCAGCAGCTTACCTTCGATGCTCCGCTACCCGACAATACAAGCAACAGCATCATGATCTACTTTATCCGGTCCTCTCGAAACCTCCTGATGATGCTTCACACTTTCTGCCGATGCCGATACTTAACCACTTAACAACGGCAGAATAAACTCGCACAGGGGGATATCTCAATATCCTGATGACGATGACGTCATATCCTGATGACGATGACGTCACCCAATATCCTGATGACCTCTTCAACACTTAGCCAAAAAACCCGAACTTTCTCTCCCGCATCTACTCGCGATATGCGGATGTTGGCACTCCCGATATGATGATCCTGATGCCGATACATACACTTAGTCTATGTCCGGCCTAAAACATCCTGATGCACTCGCAACATGAAAACTCCAACAGTTTCATGACCCGATCTTCTACCTGATGCCGATGCACTCCTCCTCGGCAACTCCTGATGATGATCACCCCGACGAACCCACACTTCATGCAATCGACATCATCATGCCGATCTCCTCCACTTATCCGGATGACGATATCCGAACTGTCTGCAGGATATTTGCAGAAATATCCTGATGATGCCGTTTTAACAGACTTCTTCACTTAGCGAAATCTCACTTCGCCGATCCTCCAGGGATGACCCGATCCAACCTCAGGGTGATCTTCCAACTTAATCAGCTCGATCTAGCACATGAAGATGCTAGGCTTCTCAACATCTATCGACCGCGATCCTGCACACCTGCATGCAAACAAAAAACAACCTACAATCTAACCTACTGTACATTACCATTCCACCGATCAGACGGATCAACCGGTGGAATGGATCAGTACATCCATGAAACCACTCAAACCAGCAGATCGATTACACCAAGGAGATCAAAAAGGAGAACAGAACAGGATCTTTATTGATTTCAAAGATGCAATACAATATGATGTTCCTCACACAGAATACTCAACCTCCTTTGCTTAATGCAATACTAGACTGCCGATCGATGATATCTGTCTGTATATCCAATATCAACCAATCTCATGCTTATAAAGACTTTCCTACGAGTACTACTGACCCGACTCCAAGCGGCTGGGAACTCTCCAGGCGGCTGGGAGATCCTACCGATCATACATCATGACAGCTGTTATAACTAACTAGCTAAAAATAGCAAAAGCCTGGTCAGCATGATCTTATCATGATCAGCATGACCTTATTACATGCAGTTGGTCTAACAGACCTTCTTGGAAACACAAACAAGACCTATAACTACTAACTGCCTTATCAAGACCAGCTGTCAGGTAGGTGCTCCTGCACCACCAAGGTAAGAGATGACTACAAGCCCATCCATTATTGAAGGATTGACTTGAAGTCACCCCCTCCATTAGTGAGATTCCCCCATGTGATGTGGGGACACCCATGTGAAGGAGGGAAGAAGGGGCATGGGTCACCTGTCTTTTCCTCCTTTAACTCCTTTTATTTCTCCCATGCGAAAGAGAAATGACATGAGGAAAGGGATAAGGAGTACTCTTGGGAAGGGTGAGTGACATAAGCCACCAGGACAGAATAGTGGTTTTGGGGGAGAGTGAGGAGGTGACAAGTGTCACCTCCCCATTCCTCTAAATTGAAAAGAAATTGGGTTATTTGTTTCCAATTTTGGAAGGAGAGGGAGTTAGTTGAATTTTGGGGAGAATTTCATTCTTATTTTGCAAAAAAATAGAAAAGTTAGCTTGCAGGAGAGAGAAGGGAGAGGGAGTTGGTGGCTAAGGTTGGAAGAGAACTCTGTGGGCTCTGCAACAGTTTCATTCCAGGAGGGCTTTGTAAGGTTGGTTTGATTTTTACCTTTATTTCGTATAGCTGAATGTGTATGTAAAGTGTGTGAATTTGTGTTTAGATTTGTTTTCTGTGGGGTTTGTTGTCGGGTTGTTTGACAGAGCTTCTCCCACTTGGGAGAAATGCTCATCAAGTTTGGGGTAGGGGAGGAGAGATCCTCCTCGGGTGCATACCTGTTTCCATCTTTTGGGATGTTGAAAGCCTTGAGGGCATGTATCTGTGACTGTATCTTTGACTTGAGAGTCAAATACAGATTTTCTTAAAAATTTGTGATCAAACTTGGTTTGAGACCAAGAGAAATTGTATTGGTTAACTTATCTGTAAGGGTGACACTCTGGAGTCGAGTGTGTCCACTCTCCTGCCCCTTATGAAACTCACTGTAGTTGAGTTTCCGTGTTGTGTAAATTACCCACGGGTGTTTGTGTGCTTTGGGATTGTTGTTGTTACTGTTGTGAAGTGGAGTGCTTGAGTTATCCAGGTGTGAGTATGGTCTCCCTAGCTCGGGGGTGACCCTCTTGCGGGTCTACGGAAGGGAGGAGAGCTAGATGAGTGGTGTTTTCTTCTTTGTTTGTCTTTGATACGCAGGTTTTCTCTTGGAGCTTCTGGTTGGATATTTATGAAGAAACAGCTTATTCTTCTTTGTCATGAGAATTAGGCCAGGTTCATTTCATTAGATTTGAAGAGAGAGCACCTCTCTTGTTATTGTTGTAATTTATTGTTACCCTGGGAGTGAAGGAAATCACCTCCCTGATCTTGTTATTGATGGACTTTTACTTGGTTGTCACAAGCTATTAGTTGTATATTGTTGGGAGAAGGAAGTTCATATCTGGGAAGTTAGTTGTATGTATCCATGGTTTCAAATTCTCTTGCTATTTGTAGTGGAAGAGTTAACTTTTCTGTAATATGAATGTGGTAAACAAATACCTTAAATTTTCAAGTTATGTTGCTTTGTAAACCTTTTGAAAGGAAGAGTTCATTTCTTATTTGCAATCTAATCTGAGTTTGTTTATGTAATTAGAAGAATAGAACTGCTAAACTAATTAAAAGGTTAGTTTTATGGTTCATTGTTCTAATGGAAAAGATAGTTTATAAATGATTAAGTTTTCTTCTTCATAAGTAATGGATTCAGTTATTTTGTAAGTTTTAAAGAAAATCTATTATATAATTACTTCTGTTTGTCCCAAAAGTTGAAATGGACATGTATTAATTGCCGAAATAAACTGATAAAAAAAAACTTCATTTTCTTAAGTATATATATATAATCTTTATTACCTGATCATTTTAATTGACTAAAAGAAACTGAATAAAGTGTTTAATTTGAGAAAATTATGAAATATAGATATATATATAAATATATATATATATAAATATATATATATATATATAAATATATATATATAACAGTTGTTATTTAATTATCATTTTGACAGAATTAGAGATACTGAATAAATTGTTTGATTGAGAAAATTATGAGATATTCTGAAAACTGAAATATATATATATATATATATATATATATATATATTAATTGATATGTAATTATCATTGAATAATAATAAACTCGTATTAAATTTTATGGCCGCCGAAATAAAAGCGAAATTAGAAATCGCTGTGTAAAACACAGTCAAAGCTTGCACGGTGGGCGGTGGGGAATAATCCCCACCGCAGTCTCCATTTGTTTTATTAGAGGTGTGGGGAGGGGCGGAGCCCCACCCACACCCCACATCGTGGGATGTGGGTGGGGCTCCGCCCCTCTCCACATCCCTCCACCCCTTCGACCCCGCAGAGCTCTTAACTTCGCTCCACAGCAGCGCTTCACCGCCGCTGTTTCTTGCGGCCTCTGTCCCTCTGTGCGGCCCGACCCCTGCCGCCAGTCCCCTGTCACAGCAAAAACATAAAATGTTAAGCATAAAAAAAAGTTAGGGCTATTTAGCCCTAACATATATGCATTGGTTCATTTAAATAACAAAAAAAATATATATGTTTTGTTTGTGGATATTCCACTTGGTTGGCATAATATATGTCTTATATATATATATATATAATTATCTCTATTTATACCTTATGTTTTGAAAGGGAATTGTAAATCAATATAGATATAATTATATATATAGTTCTATATGTATATATATTACATATATATATTTATATATATGGGATATATATACATAGAAGAGGTTTCATGGACCATTTTATGAGGCCCTCTCTATAATTCATAACAAGGTGATTTGCAAATTAAAATAAAACAAAAAATATATATATATATATATATATTCACAGTTAGGTTTTATTAAGTGTTGAACAAAACAACCAAAGAATTTATGCTTCCTTGATCAGGGTTTTATAAAGAGGAGAACCTCCTACATATATTAACAATGATATAGGATTTACAATAAAGAGTATTAATATTAATTATTAGTAATAATAACAACAGTAATTATAATTAAGAGAAAATAAAATTATAATTTAAAGAGAGCATAAAGGAATTTACTGTGTTACTTCGGGAAGAGTTTCTCAGAAGTTTCACTATCAACGCGGTTCAATAACCGGGAAAATGAAGAGGAAAATTACACGTCACCTTGCTTAAAAGGTCACTGGAAATAAACTTAAGGAGTCATCACAGACATTCCATGTGAGGCCATTTTAATCTCAACTGTAGTAAACGTCCATATAAGTAAACCTGTAAGAGAGTCAGAAGAAGAAAAAGTAACATTGGAAAAACACAGAGGAGAAAATGCGCGACAATTCCCACATGGGATAAGAGAACTAAGTCGATGGACCCTCCAGCCAAAAATTTGCTTAGGAACAAGTTTAATTAATACATACAAGAGAAGAAACCTAGATCGGAGAAGACTAGGAGACCGAGTCCAGCGAAGTAGTAAACCAGCCTATGTGACCTGGATCATCCAGAAGTTAGGTTTAATATTAACAATAGAAACAGTGATAACCCTGATTGATGCCCAATATGAAGAAAGGAAAATGAAAGAGAGAGAGACCGAAATATAAACAAACTAAATTATCAGAGAAATAGTTAAGGTGAGCGCGATAAAGATACAATCAAAATTAAGACCCTGAGGAAAGGGAAGAGAGAGCAAACGAATCACCTTGTTGAGAATGCTAAGTCGAAGGAGGAGTATGTTTCAGGAAGCAAGAGAGGAGACAGACAACCGTGCCTTGTTGAAAAATGATTAAATAGGGAGATCACGAGTAGGTTTAGTCGGAACAAGGCGTCGTGGGAAGTTGTTAATCTATCAGTGAACCACGTGCATAAAATAGTGTTGAGTAATTCCCACTTACGCCGTAAGGCATTATGCTGTCAGAATTTTGCCGAGATTTAGATTTAGGAACCCTGATATTTTAAACCTAGCAGTGACGTTAACGGCGTCGTAGAGACCCCCTTGTTGGTCTGCTTGCGTCTGGTTGCACGCAATTGTACTTGTACCCCGCCGACAACTGTAGTGTTTTCGCCTTGAACGAACACCACCGACCATGCTACGCATGCGAGGGGGTTTTTAGGGAAACGCGAGAAAATTTTTGATATTTCATGTCATGACCACATGACAGATGTGGCTATGACACGTGTGATGTGTGTTGTGACCACATGGAAAATGTGGGCATGACATAACCTACGTGTCTTGTTATCGTGCAGATCCCTAGATACCCTCTATTCATGCACGACACTCCACAAGAAACGCCATCCAGTTACGGTGAACGTTCGATGCACTTGAGGATAGTACACCACCTTGGCCAAAGGATTTGTTTTTAGTTAGCGTTCTAAGAACTCATGAACTTGGTTCACCCACCCTACTCGACTTGAACTAGTCGAAATCCTACAGTTTCCTATTTGTATAATTTGAAATAATTGACGACCTTGATGACCTCAAGGGTTTAAGATTTCCTCCTGTAATAGCGCATGGCGCAACATTTACTCTAATCCTGAGTTCATAGTTTCAAAACCCATTTTCATGTAAAAACATTGTTTATAAACGTCCACTCTTAAGTGGTTTCATATTTGTTTACTCAGTTTCCAAAATTGCACAACATACTCAAATATCTAAAACCATTTCCCGTTATCCCAAAATTCGAGGATTCTAGACTCATATGGTCTACAAGGTAAAACGATACTAGTACCATCGCATGCAACGTAATCTCAACTCACATGCAGGTTTTCAACTCTAATTCTTCATTTCAGAACCATGACGGTTTCCTAATCATTACTAATACTTTAACTTCCTACTCCTCTTTCCGTGTCATTTAGTTTCACATGATTCATAAAGATGAGAGTCGTAAATAAAATATAAATGGTTTTGGAATCTTTCTTATGTCAATAGAGATGACCAACGCATGGTCGATCTCTAACTAAAGATGTATGACGGATAAGACATCAGCTATTTACAACTGCATTTTTCTGGCTATCAAATATACTAAGTTTTACATCAAAACATGCTTAAAAACTGTGGTTTTGACTCCTACACAGCATGCACATGGAGCAATGTGTTTACTCGTTGTGGAGCTATCGTTCAAGGAAGGTAAATTACATCTTGCATCATGATGAGTTCATTCCTAAATGTATATACGTTAGAGAACTACGTTCTTTTATTATACTGTGTCATTCATGACAAGAAATGCTACAGTTTCTGAGTTCATGAATTCTAGAAGACAGCAATACTTCTATTTCTGAGTTTTTAAATCACAAACACAACAATGATGCTATTTCATGGATTGACCGCACACAGATATCATACTAGGTTTACGTTGTTATTCATTTCTTCTCATTTTAAACATATTTATCTTTCGCAAACATGAGACTTATTTACTTACGGGTCTAAACTGTGAGAAGAAAACAAAGGAAATGAACCTGTGGACGAAGATGGAGGTTGTTGTGGCAAATTCTACTTCTCCTCTTGGCTAGTCGTCCTCCTCTCTGCCCAGTAACTTGACAGAAGCTTCCACCTGTACCTTACTGCCGTTTCTCTCTTTCTAAAACCCACGACAGTCCCTACAAATTAACTCCTAACTCCTCAGAAGTCGATCCTCCTCAGAAAACCGATCACTACTTAGAAGTTGTTCAATACTCCGATGTTCCCACAGATATCTCTCTCTGTCGTTTTCTACTCAGAAGCCCCTCAAAAAGAAACGAGCACTCTCTTTAAACACAGCGACCCATTCCATAAAACTATCCTCCCCACTGTCGCCTTTACTCTAATCCCCCAGCTTCTAAAACTCTCAGACCATATCTTCCTTCGCAATTACTTCTCTTCTCCCCACGACAGCCACCTCTCGCTGCCTTCCCCACTCACCAAAAGCCTTCAACAAACAACAACTGCCGTTTATTTCTTCTTACTTTGTAGCCTCTGCCCTCTCCGTCGATATCTCCCTCTATCACAATGCCACAACGGCCTCTAACTAGAACTCCCTTCTCCTCACCTCGCAAAGGAATCTTACATTAAAGTTTCCCTTTCATTAGAAACTACCACTCCGCATAACTATCATCCCGTGCAGGAAAACTTCCTATCTTTCTGCAGTTTAGTTTATGTTTCCCCACCATCACAAAACTGATGCCTTCGCTCCATCTTGATGATGGGCATCCCTAATAAATTGCAGTTACACCTAACTTAACCGCTAACACTTCCCTACCTTTACTCCACGATGAAGAGGAATCTTTCTACAAACTCACAGCCGTCACAATCATAAATACTTGGGTCGACAATACAATCTTTTACCTGACTTCCACATAACACGACCATTCAAAAAGGTGGCGGCTCCTATGGCGATGTGGCTTGCTAAAGAACACAACGACTCTGCCCTCACTCAATCAAAAAGGCATCAACCTTCCAAAACCAACTTAAAGATTGAATTGAGGAGTTAAAGCTCGACACGGTGATGGTTAGGAAATGATTAGAGCATTGTTTTGGTCAGAAAGGAAAAAGAGACAAAGACCATCTTATTAAGAAAACTCAAGGTTAGATTGACAACAAATCACGGTCAAAGCTAGAAGAAAAGACTCACGCTAAACGACGTCCATAATAAATTATTTCACGCTATGGCTTCAAATCGACATTCGTCGATCTACAAGAAAAGAATAAATTCACAACACAAGTTCGACGCGTTTTACGACAATCTCGACGGATTGATCGTAACGCAAACGAGTTTCTTACAATGTTAGACGCACAAAGCCGACTTCTCGCATCTTTCGACTACGAGACAAGATTTACAATTCCACCACAAGATGGTTCATTAAATACTTATAAACGAAAATAATAAATGTCTAAATAAGTCGACTTGCTGTGATGGACTTACGATGACATCGACGACTCCAAGATTCTACATGACGACTTTCGACTAGGATGTTATACTTTATCCTCTGACGTCGACATCTAGTTAACTAACCCAACCGACAAACAAGACTAACTTGATGGTTCCAAGGTTTATCTACCTGTTTGGCGTTCTCATTAACAAACACCCATGGTTAATTTCCAGAGTCTATACTCTCTCTCAAAGATACTTTCTCTTCCCGTCGAACACGGTCCACCTGTTCCTGCAACGACAGACTCACATACAATTTTGTGGTCAAAGCACCTATGTTCAAATCAAAGCATAATATATCCAAACATCATTGCATTTATTATAAGGACATTTAGTCTACAATATCACCTTGATCGTAATCATTAGATTCCACAATATCATATAACAACTTTGTAAGATAAATCGTCAATTTCCATGTTGTTCACAACATATTAAATTACTGAAATTTGCAAGAAAGTAAATAACATAATTGTTTCCAAAAAGAGGGATGTAACAACAACGAAGCTTTGATGTTAAACCATTGGATTAGAGATTGAAATTTCCCAACATTCACAAGGCCAACTCAGTGATGAATCAAATGGCCAATGCTAGAATAGATCGATTCCCTTTTTCAATGGAGGTGAGCTCAAACCCTATAGCTTATCCTGGTATAAAGGATCTTTTGTTGGTAGACCAAGGTATGCATCTTTGGACATATGCTTAAAATGGATTTTAATTATAATTTCAATCTTTACTTAAAAATCAAAACTAATCTTTTAATTTGAATAAACCCTTTTGTTTAATCTTAACAATAATAATAAAAAAATAAAAAAAGGAATGTGTGTGGTTGAGGTGGTGAATGTGCATCACACTTTATTTCAGATTTGAAGACCGTTGCCAGGGGAATTTATGGGAAGGCATGTTGAAAAGATGGAATGATTACTCTCTAGCTCTCATGTATTCCACATGCAACAAGGGCTTAGGGAGCTACTTGTTTATTTGTCTACTATATATAGATTTGCCACATTTATAGCCCTTATTCATTTGTAACCACATTTATAGGCCTTATTCATTTGTATCATTTATCATAGGTGGAAGTTTGCCATAACAAGCGCTCTATCATAGGGGTGGCGAGCCAAGGAATTCTCCTTATTGAGGAGTTGTCTAATATTTGTTGGGATTAGGTGTGTCATACACCTTATAAGTCCTAATATTAAATTATTTAATTAATTTGTAATTACGCCGAGAGGCATTCTACAATCACAGTAGGGGTGGAGTTGAAGAGCTAAAAGTTTCCAAGATTCTGTGTAATTTTATAAGATTCCAATCTAAAAATAAATAAATTAAGATTTGTATGCATGAGATTATTAAGATAAAGGATCATAATGAAATGCCACAATAAATACACCACTAAACCTCACACCACTCTCAAAGATGTTTTTTCTATTTTAAACCAAAATGCAAATATTCTAGATGTGAGTAATTTATAAATGCGAAGACTAAGAAATATATTTAATGGGAAATGCCAAGAATAAGAAATGTATTTAATGGGAAATGAAATGCTTGCATTCTAGCTGCGAGTAATTTATAAAAAATAAAAACCAAAAACCAAAAAAGAAATTGAGGATATCTCTCAATGTACTATAGATATATATTTTTAAATATAAATATACTAGTATTTAAGGTTCTTTCATGGAAAAGGGCATCCCACTTTGACTTGGGCAATATGTTATGTGTAGTCACTGGTATGATGTGTGTGTAAGAATTTATAAGAGTATATATGTCATGTAAGATGTGTAAGGGCATGATGACATTGTAAGATGAATAAGAGATTCTTTGGCGCATGTAAGAGCATGTAAGAGGGAGGTTACAAAGTCGACTAGGAATCTTGACCCACTTATGATACATGTTATGATGTGTCACAAAGCAACTTTGAATGGAGATAGAGTCCAAAATGGGGTGTGGGTTGTGAGAATTCTTATCGTCGTATATCAGGACATTGTTTGGGCCCATTGTTTTGTCTTTTGGTGGTTTTTTGTGCCTCTTTGAATCTATATATTGAGGGCTTGAGATGGAGGCATTACGAAATGTCTATTGCAAGGTTATGTTGTCAGTCTTCCTCTAAAGGAGTGAGGCATTGATCTCCATGTTAAGGCTCTGAGCCTGATATTGTATCATGATTATATTGTTCTTGGGAATACATATGTTTAATGCTTTGGAGGTTGGGTTTTTCCCAAAAGGGTTTTCTAAAGGTATATCTATGTCTTTTCTCTTTTGTCTATACGTGTACTCTTCTTCTCTCATTCTTACTTTCTAAGTGTTGATTTATATAGTAGGCACAATTTTTTTAAAGTCCATGAAGATGACTGAGTGTTTTTGGATCCAATTGTGTGAGTTTTTTTGCATCAACATTTCATATCACACTCAATGACCCATCATTAGGATGTTGATTTACATATCGCTATACTACTAAATTTTTTGTAGATCCAATATCTCACATTTCTCTCCTCCTAGGCTTAATGGAGGAAATGTGTGTGTCATGTTTCCACTATATGGGCATAGTTTGTTTTGCTCTATATTAGAGCTTTGTTTGTAAATCTTTCAGTATTGGCAATGCAGGCATGGTATTTTCCTTACAAGATCGAAGGCTTATGAACTTCTTTATAGATTTTATGGTGTCTCTGAGGATGATATGCGCAATGGTTGGGCTAGATGGTGTAGGGAATACCAGGGTGTGGAAGACACAGGCTTCCATAGCATAGGATTTACAAATTAAGTCAACAAGTTTGGTTTAGAGAGGATTTGCATGAATGGATCTTGAGAATGGTTTAAGAGAGGATACATGCCTCTAAAATGATAATTATGAGGTTTCAATGGTAGAAATTGTGCCTAATAGGGTTGTTAAGGGAGAGCTGGGAGATGATTCCTTACGACGTCCCATTGCAAAGAATGAGGTGGCTAGGTTGCATAACAAGATTGTTTTGCTTGAACAATACAACAAAGATGTTGGCAAATATGTGGAGGGCTTGTGGGTTTAGGGTTTGCCAATAATGTCACTTTGCCCATGTTTACTATGGAAAGATTTTGGGGAGCCCTCAATGGCTTGTGGTCGAACTAGGAGTAATAATTTGACTCACTCAAAAGGGGATGCTTGTTGGTAGGGTGGTGGAAAAATCTAATGAGGAAGCAAAAGTTGATGCAATCAGGGGTGCAAGACCAACTACAATCATTATGATGGACTCCATTATGGCAAATGTTTATGGGATTGTTGTTGGTAGTTCAAGCCTGGATGATAGGCCCTAATAGGCTTCTTCAATAGCTAGATGATTTTTTGGATCATGACATTTTATTTCCAGTTCTAGTTTCTTGGTGTTTGATGGGTTTTAGTGTATCTTCCTTTTGGTGTTGGTTGGTTGGTCCATAACAAACTCAACGAGATATTTAGTTAAGGTAATTTGCAAAGCTAGCTTCAACTCCATTTATAGATGTATGTAATATTTTTCATGTTTTTATGGATGAGGGCCCCAATAAAACCCTTATTTTCCCAATCAAATATTTTTTCCTTTTCTATTGATCAAAGCCAAAAAGACCACCAACCTCATCCCCATCTCCAAAAAGATTGACCTCACCCCTTTCCCAAAATAATTTAACTTAACCTTGGATTTTAAGTTAAAACTTGTAGAATGTTAATAAATTTTATATATAAAATAGTGGTAAGTAGTTATAGTTCAAAGTTGAGGTGTTTGTGTTAAAATTATTTGAGGTCAATCTTTTTGGAAATGAACACCTCAACTTTAAACTACAACTACTTACCACTATTTTATATATAAAAATTTATAAAATACTAAAAATTTTAACATTCTACAAGTTTTAACCTAAAATCCAAGGCTAATTCAAAAAAATTGACTCTGGGTGGCCCACACGTACTGAATACGTGGCAATGGAGTGCCGATCCGGTCGCACGTGCGGTACATAAGAGTGTACGCGGTTGTGAGCTGTAACTTGGAAGGTTTGTATTGCGTGTAGATAAGGTCAAGGGCGGGATGGATGGAAATGAAACGCTTATTATAAATTATAAATTATAAATTATGATGTAGAATCCGTGAGTGAGTATTAACGATAGAGTCAATTTTCAAAAGAATTTAAATCCGGTGTGGTTGAATTTTGACTCGAGGGAGAGTGGAAATTTAATGATATTTGTGGGGTAGTCATGCAATTAGCATTCCATGGCCGTATAACCTTTTTTTTTCTCAAAATGGAGGGAAGTTTGAGTCTTGTGTTCAAATTGGCAAGTTAGCGTTACAAGTTTTCCCCTCTTTTTTATTTTCTTTCCAAAGGAGGTGGGAAAGGAATTTTGTAGCTGCCCTTTTTTGAAAAAATGAAATGATACTATATAATAGTGTATATATTATTAAAAAAAGGTGGTGGAACGGAATTATATTGGAAGTCATGTAGAGAAAATTAAATTTATTATTAAAAATGGGTGGAATGGAATCACATTAGAAGTCATGTAAAGTAAATTAAAGAAAAAAAAAATATTAAACAATTTAAGAAAAAGAAACAATCATTAAACAAACTATTGTGTAGTGTCAAAAACAACTTTAAATTGGGTGTTTGTTTTTAAGATTTTTTTTATGTTTCTAATGTGGAAGTTCATGCAAATGTGGTTGAAATTTTGGCCCTACTAGTAATTAGTAAAAGGAGATGAAGTTATACAAAGACTACAAGTTTTTTATTGCTAAAAACACTAAAATTGTGTTAAGAAATGTCAATTTTAAACCTTTGCTATCAATATGTGGAGTTTATGAATAAAAGATTTTATTAATTTAGATAAATCTTATCTTTTTCTAAAGTACACAAAGCAATTTTATCATTAAGTCAAGAATTATTTTCATCAGTCATTATTCAAATGACTTTTTCAATGCTCACTATTTCACTCACTTCTTTCTTATATATGTTCTTAATAATTACATGACATGAGGACTTACAAAGCACATTAACATCAACACACATTTGCTATTATGGGGCAGGGAGTTTTTTCCTATTAAGTCATCATGTATGGTTGTTTTGTATGAGTAGTTATTATCTTAATGATTATTGTCTCACATGTGTTGCTAGTAATCGTTGGATAAGGAGACCCCAAAGCACACAAACACCTTGAAGCATTTGTAAGTATGAAGTGAAAAATATTTTCCTATTCTATGACATCATTGCCTAACTACTATCCTTGAGTAACCATTGTCTCAATGACTATATATATATATATATATATATATATATATATATATATATATATATATATATATATATATATATATATATATAAGCATTTGTTAGTTTGGGAAGGAATGCAGATTAAAATACATCACTTGGGATTTGAAGCATGTTTGGATGGAAAGGATGGATATTATAATCCATCACTTGGACTTATCACCCTCTACCCACTTTATCTATATGGTTAGTCTAATTTTATCAATTTCCTAAAAATAAGATATAGGATTATAAAGTCAAATAGGGAGATTTAATAATGTCCACAAGACCAAAAGAGCTCATAGAACCCTAAGGATATACAAAACATTGTTGATGAAGATAAATTATTGAAAGAAAAGGGAGTTTAAGTCCATTTGATCCTCCTATTGTTAATTTTGGTTAGAAATTGCAATATTTTCTCTTTTTTTTCCTCTTCAAAGAGGATAATCATAGAGTCTACCATTGGAGTATCAACTAGGTAGCTTTAATGGCATCATATGTAGTGTATTGCTACTTCATCTCTACAACTCCTGAAGTATAAAATGGATATTTTCTCTATGCACGTGCTTCCTTCAAGGTCTTCCATCCATTGATTTAACATCCAAGGTGGTGTGAGCTATTTCTTGATTAGATTATGAATATCTCCATTCTCCATTTGTCAAGTTTAATTACGTGGGGTTAAATTTCAAATGATGATACAGTATATTATGTCACTCCCTCCAAAGTTGTCTTTATCTACTTGGTTAGTCTACTTTTTTCTTTCATGTGATTTTTAATTTCTCAATTGATTTTTAAACATACATTTTGATGCATTAACACTACATTCACTTTTGTTTTATTTCACCTAAGTCCTATTTCTTTTGTTTAAATATTCTCATATTACTACTTTAGGCCACCTATCCACCTCCTTTCCCATGCTTTCTTTTGGTAGCCTAAAAGAAAAATCACAAAGGTCACTTTTGTAAACAAAAGGTACATCTTTCCACTAGAAGGATATCATGGGGCTAAAGCCTTGAACTTGAATTTGTTTATGTTTAAGTTCTTATGCATTCTCTCTATTTATTTTTTTGATAATATATACCTGGTTTTGAAAGGTCCAGGAACCAAAAAAGAAGCTAAAACGGGAGATATCCCGCTGGCATAAAGACACAGCTTGTCAGCCCAAAAATATAGAAGGCATTCTCTCTTTTTATTTATGCTTTATACCTAATATGTTTAAAAATTTCACATCTATAAGCACCATCAATACAATAAGTAAACTAGACAAGACCCTAATGGTCTTTGAATGGTCTTCCAATCTTATAATTATTCATCTTTACACCCATTTTGTAGAGAATATATCACTTTCGAACACCGTCAAATTTATTTCCATCTTATATGACTCCCAGATTCTAGGTTTATTTAAAAAAATATTTTCACATATATTACACTACCACCATATTCAGGAGGCTCTTCTCATACATAAAGTTTATCTTTTTCTTTTCTTTTCTAAATTTAAATACCAAGATGTTAGTTTTAGTGGTGTTTATTCGCAACCTTGTTTCTTTGCAAAGGATTCTAAGGATTTCATATGATCTGTTAATATTTAGGTTGCTTTTGATATTTATGTAAGATGCTTGATATAAGATAGAACTTTTATCACATACATAACCACGTTGACCCTTTCACCCTCAATCTTGTCTATCAACTCTCCTAGATTTTAAATAGTAATTCTAGATAGAATAGGGATGGTACTTGCATCATTGCATAACACCTATGCCTTGGTACCCCTATATTTGTTTTGATTTTATCTCTAACCTACTTATAAATCTTGTGGATTATTGCCAAGTACTCATGCAATACATGAAGTCCCTCCATTGTACCTCATATATGGTTTCCTATAGGAAGGCCATCAATGCTTTATATAATTTAATGAAGTAATGTCAAACATAATTATCAAGTACTTTAGTTTGAAATTAACTTGTCCTTTCTTTATATTTATTCATTCTTCAATCCAAATATGAATCCTATGTCAACCTTACCCCATATTTATAATCCCTCCTATAAACTTAGGGCACCTATTGCATAGGAATTTACATATTACCTCACACACATGAGTCCTTAAGGTTGGGTTTGGACAAGGGAGGGGTTTTGTGCAAATGTGCATGTTCTTGCCCCAACCCTCCTCATAGGGTCCCTAACTAGCTAGGTGGGTAAGTTCAGTGAAACTAGACGTGTGTAATCTGATTCATAAAAATGTTATCCCTATCCTCCTTAACTTCAAGGCACATAAATGATGAATGTTAGTCTACATGGACCTAGGAATGACAAAAGATCAAGGAATTGTAGATTTAAGTATCTTGTTTTTTATTTAAGTATCTTGTTGGTTGGCTTATTTGAGTTTTAATTTATGTTGAAGGAGTTTGAATTTCTCATAGAATATTTGTTTCCATGGATTTCATGTTAGGTCTACTTGTGACCAAGCATGCTCACGATTGCATATATGTTGCGTTTTATAGGTTATTCTAAAAAGATGGTGATTTTGATTCCCTACAATAAAGGGGTATGTAGACATAGCCAAGCTATTCTTTGAAAATGTATATGTCCATTTTTGCCTACTACAGGTTACTATTTTAAATAGGGACAATAGGTTTCTCAATCATTGTGAATGTTCATTATTGAATACCCCACCTTAGATGGTACTTTATATTTGTATTATGACGACTTCTGCATCATGTGGATGATTGGTTATTGATTTATCATGAGGATAAATTTTATTTGATTTAATTATTTATTGTGTAGGATAAATCAATTGGGTTATTATTCGATTAACAAGTTATCTTAGGGGAGAAATTTGATAAGGTAAGTTTTTATTTGATTTATTCATTAGGAGGAATAGACTAAATCACAATGGATTGGCATATTGGATGGTTGTAAACATTATGGGATTTTGAATTAATAGATTATTAATATGGGAGAATAAATTATTTAATAGGTTTATTATTTAGAAGATACTTAAATTAAAAACTATTAAATTAATTAAAGTAATTTTGGTGGAGCAAAATTAACAAGTTTGGATTATTTGGATAATTAATTTATTTAGAGAAAATAATTAAATAAGGATAATTGTGAAATTTATCTTGTGAAAATAAAATAAATTCTTTAATATTTAACATGAGATCATTGATGATATGTATAGGATTCTTTATTCAATTATTTAATATCAAATTATTCTTGAAAATTGACTTTGTTTTTTTAAGAATAAAATAAAAATGTGGGTGGATTTAGATGATTGGAAGATAATTAAGTGAGATAGTTATTTTGGATATTCTTAAATGATTATTTTATTATATTAGGTGCTACTTGTTGACTTTGTTCCAAAGACAATTTTTTAAAAATTAGAATAGTTAAATTGACAACACTATAAATAAGTTTTTGCATTCAAAAGTATTATCTAAATTAATTTATTAAAAAATCTAATTTATTGTTGCATATTTATAATTCAATAAAGGGTACTTATTTATGATTCAATATTAGATTTGTCTTATGCTCTTGAATTAGCAATTTTGGATAATCTAAACATCATAGATATTATAATTAAGTGTTTTAAAGAAAGTATATAGTTTTATTATTAAATTTATTGGAGAAGTAATTGAGAAATTGAATTATTAATTATTATTTGAGAGCATAGGAAACTTTAGTTTTGCTAGACAAAGAATATATGTCTTACTATTGCAATTGGAGAATTCAAGTAATCAGATGAATTAAAAAAATTTCAAGGCCCATTTCATCAAATATTCTTCTTTTCAAGTTTTAGGAAAGCATGAGAGATATAATCCCATACCCATAGATATCAATTTGAATTTCTAAGTGTTGTACCAGTTGGAATTGTAGAAAGAGAATTAGTTTATCGAATCTAGTGAATTTTGTGATTTGAAGGTTGAGAATCTTTAGGGCTCATTTATGTGTAAATTGACTATGAAGGCTTTGCAACATGTAGGAATTAAATTGAATTAGAATTGATTTTAAAATATAAAATAATACTTGAAACCCTAGATTTGAAGGAACTATGAAAGAGTTCATACATAAACCCTAATATGTGAATTGAAACCCTAAGAGTGAGAATTGGATAAGGCTACTAGATTTGTCAATAATATCTAACATATTTAACAACAAGATCATGAGATGTTGTAGCAAATCAGTGAAAAGAATAAGCAATGAATTAATCAATATTGTGTCCCTCATCAGTTTCAAGTGGGAGACAACGTATGGTCACACTTTCAAAAAAGAGGCATCAAGGCCTAAATAATAAACTCAAGGATTTTGTGGTATGATTCATATATCATCACCAAGTAGGTGGGTGATAATTCATTTAACCTCAACTTGCCATCATATATTAGGTTGCATTAGTGCTTAATGAAAAAATTCTTTAGCCATACTTTCCACCATTGTTGGACACATAATATGTTATTGAGAAGTTGGTAGAGTGCATAATTGAAACCTAACACCACTAATTTGATCATATAGATCAAATAATTGATTATTGGTCAAAGAGATGAATAATCACTAGGTTCCACTCTATTAAGTGGTGAAGATAGGGCAATTCATTCACCAAGAACCAAATTCATCAAAAGTTCACTTATCTAGTGTAGACATTATGAGTAATGGGTCTTGTTGCTTCTCAAGGAGGGATGAATGATCTAGGTCTATGTGGTAGTTTCAAATATAATTCTAAAAAAATCTTAATAATTTTTAAAAATATTTCTAGGTTTTCATAATTTATAATTGTTGGGCCTTGTAGAGTGGAATTGGGCAATTCACTAGTTAGAGAGTTCTTATGCTATGCTCAAACCTAGATTAATTAGTTTGTGGCCTAAGTTTTCTAATGGGTTTATAAACTTTGAATCTCAAGTAATGGGCTAGTAGTTATGAATTCAACAATTAGGGTACAAATTTTACCTAACTCCAACATTTTTTTTAGTTTTATAGATGGACATTAACCATTGCTAAATACCTTTGATAGTTTGTAAAGTCTGACATAACTGACACAAAGTTGTTTATAATTATCCATTGTTGACCTTCAAGTAGCTTCATCACATATCCATGTTCTAAGGTCAAGGCTGAATCCTACATGGCTTTACCAAACATTCACAACAATACATGACACCTTAGTGATGTGCTCTACTTGGTGTGGTTTTTTGGGGTTCATACTCTATTTATCATAATGTAATAGTCAACTTCAACTTGTGTACCCAATCAAGCCCCACTATCTTAAATACTAGTCTTCACGTTACCATGGTAGATTCCTTAGGCTCCCAAATACAAACAAAGCTGCAAACCAAAATTCTCAACACACACTTCACAAACACAAAAAGAAATGGAAACTCTGAGGATGCTTCTACATTAGCCACACCAAGTAAATTTTTTTTAGCTTGGTGCTCACAAATCAGCTTTCGCAAAACACTAACTTGATTACCCAACTCTCCTCCAACTTCAATGATCCACAAATTCTCATCTATCCCCTTACTCTTCTACCGAATAAGATACCCCTTGTACTTACTCTAGTGGGTCTTCTTATCGATGTACTCATCAAGAACCTACACTATTACATCTTGTTACCTTTTTAGTATATGTTTCTTCCACTCAACACTATCATGTGGCTATATGTGCTCATCTATCACATCTCAAACTTCTAGAAATACCACTTACTAAAAATACCAATGAAAAATAAACTCAATCTATAAATGGAAAATGAATCTTTCTATTAACAGAGATATCCATAAATGTATAATCTTTTACAATTTTTCAAGTACAACAATTATAGTACATCAAAGAGAAGTATAATTACATACTTTGGCTAAACATGCCATACAAATGTTCAATACAATGATATATTCATCTTCTGGATTACGTAATGAAATCAAATATACAAATCTATCTTCAGCCACCATAACCCACTTGTCTTCTGCAAGCTGAAGGTCAAGAGCATGGTTAAAGTGCTTTTTCCACCCAACCACGAAGCACTTCACTTCCCCAGAATTCTTCCTAACTCGAAGAATACCCGACCCTGCATGAGGCACCCAGCAACTCAGAACAAATGGGTAGGAGGGAAACTCTCGATGCATGCTTGATGCCTATATGCACTCTAATCTAGAATGAACATATTTCTTGCAAACAAGATGTGGCAGAGAATAATAAAAACAACTAGGCATTTATTATCCATCTATTGCAATGGTACAGTATAGCTTTGGCCAAAGCAATAAACAAATTGGTAAATCTTGAAAAAAAAGACTACCTTCTGGGTAAGTGCAAGAAGATGGGGGGCCAAAAAGGGGTCTTAAGTGGCCACTTTTTTTCTAAAATCAGGAAATACTAGCCTTGGATGAGAAATTGAGCATAGTTACACTCAAAATTTGGAGGTGCAACCAAAACAATGTTCGTAGTGCTCCGAGTCTACTATTTTTTTTTGAAAATGGCATAGATTAAGGGGTTCAAAAGAGGGAGCCACAGAAATTGGTGTTGTTTCTGTCAAAAAAACATAACATAGCATGTTTTGTGGCTCCCTCAAAAGGTCAACTTTTTTTTGGTATTTTTAAAATCGCTTTAGTGAGAAATTAGCTAATACCATGTAGTTTATGCCCGATTTTTCTGATAATTTTTTGATGAATATTTGATTTTTTAGTAATTTTCAAAGTGGACATATCCTAAAAAATAGAATTTTGGCCGTGCTACCCCTATAAATTTTGAAAACTAATTGAAAATCATTTTTTTATTTTTTTAATATTTGTAGAATGGAGTCTAGTTTCTAAATATGTAATTTTTTTGAAATTTCAATGAATAGTTAATTTACAATGAAAAAAAGACCAAACAGTGGTTTTTGCCCAAAAATGGACACACAAACAAAAGAAATTAAAGATGAAAGGCTTAACATTGTTAAAATGTGAAAAAAATCACATCATCAAATAGCTAAGAGAAAGCCTAACATTACCTAGGTGTTTGATTTGTTCGATGTTGAAACACGTGCAAATCTGAGGGTTAGCACGAACAAAATTATGTGAAATCTTGAAGAATCTGGAAAAACACGTCTGTGACTATTCAAAAGGCACTCCAAGCCTTTGGGTTGGAAAGCAAATCCCAAGCCCAAGGCGTGGGATTCCCAAAGCAAGACATAACGCGAGCGCATTATAATGCCCTCGCGTTATGGTTTGCTTTGCATTTTTCCTTTTCGCAAGTCTGTTGTTTGTCATGTTTGACATAACGCAAGTGCGTTATAATGCACTCACGTTATGTTCCCCTTAAATTTTTTTTTATGTTCAAGGCTATTAATCATGTATGTATGTATGTATGCCTATATGTATGTATGTATGTATGTATCTATGTATGCCAATATGTATATATGCATGTATGCCTATATGTATGTATGTATGTATGTATCTATGCTTATATGTATGTATGTATAGTGTCGAGGGCAGAGGAGGGTAGAGATGGGAGTGAGCCAGATAGGGGAGGAGAGGGGTGGATAAGGATTGAGTGATTAAGGTTTAAGGTTGAGGGTTGAGCGTTTAGGGATAGGATTTAGAGTTTAGGGATAAGGGATTATAGTTTAGGACCTTGAGCGATTAGGGTTTAGGGTTGAGGCTTTAGGGATAGCATTTAGGGTTAAGGGTCGAGGGATTAGGTTTAAGGTAGAGTGTTGAGGGTAGAGGGATTAGGGATTAGGGTTTAGGGTTGAGGCTTTAGGGATAGCATTTAGGGTTAAGGGTCGAGGGATTAGGTTTAACGTAGAGTGTCGAGGGTAGAGGGATTAGGGATAGGGTTTAGGGTTGAAGGTTTAATGATTTAGGGTTGAGGCTTTAGGGATGAGCATTAAGGGATTAGGGTTTAAGATATAGTGTCGAGTGTCGAGCGTGTAGGGATAGGTTTTAGGGTTCAAGTTTTAAGGGTTAAGGGTCGAGGGATCAGAGTTAAGGGTTGAGGGATTCAAGTTTGATGTTGAGGGTTGAGTACATTAAGGTTCGAGGGTTAAGGGTTTCAGGAAAGGGTTGAGGGTCAAGGGATTAGGGTTAAGGGATAGGGTTGGAGGGTTTAGGGATAAGGGATTAGGGTTTAAGGTATAGTATCGAGCCCGTTGAGGGTCTAGGAATAGGGATAGCGTTTAGGGTTTAGGGATGAGGGATTAGAGTTGAGGGATGACAGATGACAGATTAGGGTTAAGGGATTAGGGTTTAGGGATAAGGTTTAGGGTTAGGGTTGAGGGATTAGGGTTTAAGGTATAGTGTTGAGGGTTTAGGGATAGGGTTTAGGGTTGAGGGATTAGAGTGAAGGGTTGAGGGATTAGGATTTGACGTTGAGGGTTGAGGGTTTAGGGTTTAGGGTTTAGGGATAGGGTTGAGGGTTGAGGGATTAGAGTTAAGGGTTTAATGTTGAGAGTTGAGGGTTGAGGTTGAGGGATAGGGTTAATGGTCAAGGGATTAGGGTTAAATAAGAGTGTCGAGGGTAGAGGGATTAGGGTTTAAGGTATAGTATTGAGTCTGTTAAGGGTTTAGGAATAGGGATAGCATTTAGGGTTTAGGGATGAGGGATAAGAGTTGAGGGATGACGGATTAGGGTTGAGGGTTGAGGGACTAGGGTTTAGGGATAAGGTTTAGGGTTGAGGGATTAGGGTTTAAGGTATAGTGTTGAGGGTTTAGGGATAGGGTTTAGGGTTGAGGGATTAGAGTGAAGGGTTGAGGGATTAGAGTGAAGGGTTGAGGGATTAGGATTTGACGTTGAGGGTTGAGGTTTTAGGGTTTAGGGTTTAGGGATAGGGTTGAGGGTTGAGGGATCAGAGTTAAGTGTTTAATGTTGAGAGTTGAGGGTTGAGGGTTGAGGGTTGAGGCTTGAGGTTGAGGGATAGGGTTAATGGTCAAGGGATTAGGGTTAAATAAGAGTGTCGAGGATAAGGATTAGGGTTTAAGGTATAGTATCGAGTCTGTTGAGGGTTTAGGAATAGGGATAGCATTTAGGGTTTAGGGATGAGGGATTAGAGTTGAGGGATGATGGATTAGGGTTGAGGGTTGAGGGATTAGGGTTTAGGGATAAGGTTTAGGGTTGAGGGTTGAGGGTTGAGGGATTAGGGTTTAAGGTATAGTGTTGAGGGTTTAGGGATAGGGTTTAGGGTTGACAGATTAGGGTTTAGGGTTGACAGATTAGCATAATGTCGAGGTTAGGGTTAGAGTGTCTAGGGTAGAGGGATTAGGGATAGGGTTTAGGGTTGAAGGTTTAAGGATTGAGGGTTGAGGCTTTAGGGATGAGGGTTTAAGGCTTAAGATATAGTGTCAAGTGTTGAGGGTGTAGGGATAGGGTTTAAGTTTTAAGGGTTAAGGGTTGAGGGATAGGGATTAGGGTTTAAGGTATAGTGTTGAGGGTTGATGGTTTAGGGATAGGGTTTAGGTTTGAGGGATTAGGGTTTAGGGTTGATGAATTAGGGTTTAATGTTGAGAGTTGAGGGTTGAGGGTTGAGGGTTGAGGGTTGAGCCTTGAGGCTTGAGGTTGAGGGATAGGGTTAATGGTCAAGGGATTAGGGTTAAATAAGAGTGTCGAGGGTAGAGGGATTAGGGTTTAAGGTACAATATCAAGCCCATTGAGGGTCTAGGAATAGGGATAGCATTTAGGGTTTAGGGATGAGGGATTAGAGTTGAGGGATGATAGATTAGGGTTGAGGGTTAAGGGATTAGGGTTTAGGGATAAGGTTTAGGGTTGAGGGCTGAGGGATTAGGGTTTAAGGTATAGTGTTGAGGGTTTAGGGATAGGGTTTAGGGTTGAGGGATTAGAGTGAAGGGTTGAGGGATTAGGATTTGATGTTGAGGGTTGAGGGTTGAGGGTTGAGGGTTTAGGGTTTAGGGATAGGGTTGAGGGTCGAGGGATTAGAGTTAAGGGTTGAGGGATCAGGGTTTGATGTTGAGGGTTGAGGTTCGAGGGTCAAGGGTTTAGGGATAGAGTTGAGGGTCGAGGGATTAGGGTTAAAGTAGAGTGTGGAGGGTATAAGGATTAGGGATAGGGTTGGAGGGTTTAGGGATAAGGGATTAGGGTTTAAGGTATAGAATCGAGTCTATTGAGGGTTTAGGAATAGGGATAGCATTTAGGGTTTAGGGATGAAGGATTAGAGTTAAGGGATGACGGATTAGGGTTAAGGGTTGAGGGATTAGGGTCTAGGGATAAGGTTTAGGGTTGAGGGCTGAGGGATTAGGGTTTGAGGTATAGTGTCGAGGGTTTAGGGATAGGGTTTAGGGTTGAGGGATTAGAGTGAAGGGTTGAGGGATTAGGATTTGACATTAAGGGTTGAGGGTTTAGGGTTTAGGGTTTAGGGATAGGGTTGAGGGTTGAGGGATCAGAGTTAAGGGTTGAGGGATTAGGGTTTGACGTTGAGGGTTGAGGGTTGAGGTTCGAGGGTCAAGGGTTTAGGGATAGGGTTGAGGGTCGAGGGATTAGGGTTAAAGTAGAGTGTGGAGGGTATAAGGATTAGGGATAGGGTTGGAGGTTTAGGGATAAGGGATTAGGGTTTAAGGTATAGTATCGAGTCTGTTGAGGGTTTAGGAATAGGGATAGCATTTAGGGTTTAGGGATGAGGGATTAGAGTTGAGGGATGACAGATTAGGGTTAAGGGTTGAGGGATTAGGGTTTAGGGATAAGGTTTAGGGTTGAGGGCTGAGGGATTAGGGTTTAAGGTATAGTGTCAAGGGTTTAGGGATCAGGTTTAGGGTTGAGGGATTAGAGTGAAGGGTTGAGGGATTAGGATTTGACGTTGAGGGTTGAGGGTTTAGGGTTTAGGGTTTAGGGATAGGGTTGAGGGTCAAGGGATCAGAGTTAAGGGTTGAGGGATTAGGGTTTGACGTTGAGGGTTGAGGGTTGAGGTTCGAGGGTCAAGGGTTTAGGGATAGGGTTGAGGGTCGAGGGATTAGGGTTAAAGTAGAGTGTGGAGGGTATAAGGATTAGGGAGAGGGTTGGAGGGTTTAGGGATAAGGGATTAGGGTTTAAGGTATAGTATCAAGTCTGTTGAGGGTTTAGGAATAAGGATAGCATTTAGGGTTTAGGGATGAGGGATTAGAGTTGAGGGATGACGGATTAGGGTTGAGGGTTGAGGGATTAGGGTTTAGGGATAAGGTTTAGGGTTGAGGGCTGAGGGATTAGGGTTTAAGGTATAGTGTTGAGGGTTTATAGATAGGGTTTAGGGTTGAGGGATTAGAGTGAAGGGTTGAGGGATTAGGATTTGACATTGAGGGTTGAGGGTTTAGGGATAAGGTTGAGGGTCGAGGGATCAGAGTTAAGGGTTGAGGGATTAGGGTTTGACGTTGAGGGTTGAGGGTTGAGGTTCGAGGGTCAAGGGTTTAGGGATAGGGTTGAGGGTTGAGGGATTAAGGTTAAAGTAGAGTGTGGAGGGTATAAGGATTAGGGATAGGGTTGGAGGATTTAGGGATAAGGGATTAGGGTTTAAGGTATAGTATCGAGTCTATTGAGGGTTTAGGAATAGGGATAGCATTTAGGGTTTAGGGATGAGGGATTAGAGTTGAGGGATGACGGATTAGGGTTGAGGGTTGAGGGATTAGGGTTTAGGGAAAAGGTTTACGGTTGAGGGTTGAGGGATTAGGGTTTAAGGTATAGTGTCGAGGGTTTAGGGATAGGGTTTAGGGTTGAGGGATTAGAGTGAAGGGTTGAGGGATTAGGATTTGACGTTGAGGGTTGAGGGTTTAGGGATAGGGTTGAGGTTCGAGGGATCAGAGTTAAGGGTTGAGGGATTAGGGTTTGATGTTGAGGGTTGAGGGTTGAGGTTCGAGGGTCAAGGGTTTAGGGATAGGGTTGAGGGTCGAGGGATTAGGGTTAAAGTAGAGTGTGGAGGGTATAAGGATTAGGGATAGGGTTGGAGGGTTTAGGGATAAGGGATTAGGGTTTAAGGTATAGTATCGAGTCTGTTGAGGGTTTAGGAATAGGGATAGCATTTAGGGTTTAGGGATGAGGGATTAGAGTTGAGGGATGACAGATTAGGGTTGAGGGTTGAGGGATTAGAGTGAAGGGTTGAGGGATTAGGATTTGACGTTGAGGGTTGAGGGTTTAGGGTTTAGGGATAGGGTTGAGGGTCGAGGGATCAGAGTTAAGGGTTGAGGGATTAGGGTTTAACATTGAGGGTTGAGGGTTGAGGTTCGAGGGTCAAGGGTTTAGGGATAGGGTTGAGGGTCGAGGGATTAGGGTTAAAGTATAGTGTGGAGGGTATAAGGATTAGGGATAGGGTTGGAGGGTTTAGGGATAAGGGATTACGGTTTAAGGTATAGTATCGAGTCTGTTGAGGGTTTAGGAATAGGGATAGCACTTAGGGTTTAGGGATGAGGGATTAGAGTTGAGGGATGACGGATTAGGGTTGAGGGTTGAGGGATTAGGGTTTAGGGTTGAGGGCTGAGGGATTAGGGTTTAAGGTATAGTGTCAAGGGTTGAGGGTTTAGGGATCTGGTTTAGGGTTGAGGGATTAGAGTGAAGGGTTGAGGGATTAGGATTTGACATTGAGGGTTTAGGGTTTAGGGTTTAGGGATAGGGTTGAGGGTCGAGGGATCAGAGTTAAGGGTTGAGGGATTAGGGTGTGACGTTCTCCCTCAAAAACCTTGTGGTCATTCAAGTCTGAAGGGGAAGGTTTGGAAAGAGATGTGATCAATGCAAAGGATGTGATCAATCTATAGCAGTACAAAACGTGAGCATGTTATAATGCGCTCACGTTTTGTCTTACTATTGAAACGGTAAAAAAGTGTTGACCCCCGTGATCCAGGCCCACATGCTCTATTTTCTTACTAATTCTACGCGTGCTCCGACAAAAAAGAAGTGCTTTCATGCTGTTGGGAAGTTCACATGCACATTTGACACATTGTACCACCTTTGCATGATCTTTCCACCACCTTTTCTGCTTTGCCAACTTGAGAAGGAGGAAATAATATAGTTTTCACACCAAGT
Organism: Cunninghamia lanceolata; assembly: GCA_027924645.1. Classification (NCBI taxonomy): domain Eukaryota; kingdom Viridiplantae; phylum Streptophyta; class Pinopsida; order Cupressales; family Cupressaceae; genus Cunninghamia; species Cunninghamia lanceolata. The sequence goes on from BSBN01000747.1 coordinate 3,922,017, forward strand.
TTGATATATATCTATTCAAGTTTCAATTTTTGTAGTGTTGCAATGTTAATTGTGATTCAATTTTATGAATTTAACATTATAGATTGGTTAATAGTATTGTTGTTAGTAATTATATTTGAGTGTTATTCAATTTAACATTGAAAAGGAAGCAAGTGGTGAAAAACTCAAATTGTTGAGGAGTTTGATGCAAGAAGAAAAAAACACTACATAATTGGGTACTGTCTCCATTCTAATCTTCATTTTTTAGGTATGTCAAGTCTTTACATGCATGTTCTTTACATTTTCCTTATTTTGGATTGAATTACTTTATCATGCTTTATCATACATGTTTAAAATAGACACATTCCCAATTAAGAAAGCAGCCTATGATCTCACATGATGCCATGCATATTTTCTACACTTGGGCTCTTTAATAATTATGTGTAATAAACAAACCTTAACATACCATGATGTCAAACTATACAAGAATAAATCCTTACAACATAAAAAAAATACAATCCCACTATTATCTTATATTCATTTCTTAGGAACTAATATTGGTCTCTTTATCATGTTACAGACAAATTCTCCATCATGCCGAGGAAACGATCAAGAATTAAACCAACACAGGAAGAGATAGAAGCTAAGAATGCAAAGAAAGTAGTGGCTATGAGGGAACTTCGTGAGAAGAGGAAATTGGACACAATAAATGAAGACATACCAATTGAAGAGGAACCACAACCATCACAAAGAGAACGAATGCAAAAACTTCGTGGTACGAGAGATTTGAATACCATAGTTGGAGACACGTCCTCTACCGCAAGTCAACATGTAGGGACACCATCTACCACATCTCAAGTTGAGAGTACATCATCACTTACATGTGATGAAGGAGGTATGCCATCATTCCCACCTCAACCTCAAGGTATGTCATCTATTCCATCTTCGATCGAAGGTATGCCATCTAACCCATCTCATTTAAATATTGATGAAATTCCTAATGTTGAGATGAATTTACCTAACTTAACACCACCTGGAATTTTGCATAGAAAGCCAAAGTATTTGATTGATATTGATGATAATATTTTGTAGCCAATGGAAGGTAAGATTCCAAAACGCACTTGTAGAAGATATGCTAATAAGATTTGGAGATTGTTCTTTGAAAAGTTAAATGAGACTACAAGATGTCAACTATTCGTTGAAATGATGCGAAGTATAAAGTATAGGTCTATCATGAAGATTCTTGGGTTGAGAACATCAGAGGCTTCAAGTGAAAAATCTATTGTCAAGAATCTAATGAGTGCGTATGAGAGTGTGGCTAACACCTCATGCACAAAAGATAGTAATGCAACATGGCGTGTGATTACATCGACTATAGTAAGTAGTCAAATGAGGAAAGCTCGTCTCATTAGAAAGACAAGTCAAGAATTGAGAATTAATAGGAAAACTTTATCAAGAGCCATTGGAAGATGCTAAAGAATTGAGGACACTAATGCCAATGAATTATGGGCGTTCTCGGGGAGACTACCATGAAAAGATAAACCAATTTTTGAAGCATTGAGATAACTAATTGAAGACTTTTGGAAGAATTACACAAGGGTATCTCCAAATCAAAGGGATGTGGTAAGAAGGAGAATCGGTAGTCAGAACCGCGAGCCACATCCAAAGCATTTTTTGGATGAGACTCAAACACAGTTTTATGGTAAATTTTCTAGAGAAGTATCCTCAAATTAAAATTTGTCAAAGATATTTTGAAATGCTAAAACCTTTCTATGTTAAGATAAATCACACACGCACTACTTATTGTTGTAGATTACATATTGAATTTTCTAACCATTTTGATGCTTATAGGTCTATATGTTTAGATATGCATACTAACAATGATTTGTAGGGTTGTGCCATATGTGCCCCACCAACATCTTCAAGAGACTTCATATCAAGAATTTTATGTGAAAGAGAGGAAGGTCAAATATTCTACAAGAAATTATGCTTGGATGGCACATGTCATCGTTGCGGTGGCTTGCAACATTTGCCAATATGTGAACATATGGAAAGAACACATGCGGTTGGAAAGGAACTAGTAGAGTTTGGCAAGTATAAAACAGTGGCATACAATGCAAAAGATGATAAAGAAGCAAAGAGGTGTGAATTGGTTATTGAAAAGATTCCAATGTATCAGTTTATGCCTATATTTCATGACAGCATAGTGTATGAGTATGCAAGACATGCCCATAGAGCTCGATGGTTGGACTTGCAATTCAAGTTATGCAAGGACACAGTTCCGGTTGGTAGCATTGTTTCAGTCATCGACTTTGCAGAGAACTACAGTCTACAGCCACAACATGAGGTGCAATCACAATATTACAACTCCACACAGGTTTCTATATTTGTGCACATCACATTCATTCATGCTAATGATAGTACAGAGGATGACAGAAAGATCATAAGGGAGTATAATTTCTATATTAGTGATGATCACACGCATTCTACGGAGTTTGTGCAAGGTTGATTTCAGGTGTTCTACAATGATTTGGCTAGAAGGGGCATATCGTTCAGTCAGCATATCATATGGTCGGATAACTGTGCGTCACAATTCAAGAACTCGCAGAATTTCTATTGGCTAAGTAGGAGGCATAATTTTACAGGTTTTCAACATATGTGGAACTTTTGTGACGCCGGGCATGGAAAGGGGGAGCATGATGGTGCGGGAGCATGTATCAAAAGAGCCATAGCACGAGAAGAGTTAAAGCATAAAGATAATGCAAAGTTGACAGATGCAAAATTGATTGTCGAGTGGTGTAATGCTTCCATGGGTCCAGGTAATGAAGGTAAGTCTTTAGTTCATAGATTTTTTTGGTTGATAGATGATACTAACATTGCACCATATGAGGACTATTATACACTGACAGGATCAAATGAGATGCACTCTTTCAGAAGCTCAATTGTAGGTTCATGGAGTATTCATACATGAAAGATGTCATGCTTTTGTTCTTCTTGTACATTTCAAGTCTGGGATGAGTGCGAGTCAAAGGAGTGGGTTGACGAATGGCAGTTAAGTTATCTTAGCCCACTTGACACGTATCGACCCCTGACGGCACTGGTACTAACACAGATGGAATCATTAGTTGACTTTGACCACATATCAGATTTAGTTCAACCAGGTAATATAGGGCACATATATGCATCTAATTTCATCTAGTTCAACCAGGTAATGTCATCTTACTTTGTAGTGTTTTTGTAATGTTGACTAATTTCATCTAATTTGCTACACATATCAATGTAGGGCATGTATATGCAGTTATTGCAGATGAAGATAATGAAGAGGGAACAAATTATTACTTATGTCATTGTGTTGAGGCCAAAAAGAAATTGGAGGCCCCTGTTACAGATGGAGAAAACATCGAATACCCTACAGACTCAGTGGTTATTACTGGAACATGGCTTAGAAGGTACCCACATAAGAGTGTTAATATTTGGCTATTTCAGGACTTTGACACACATCGAAAGATTCTTCATTACTCGAACCTTGTCGTGGCATCCAATGTTCATTTGATAAAGTATCGGGGTAGACCTTTGAACAAAATCTTGTGGAAGGTGTGTGAGTCTGACCATGAAGCAATACTTGACACAATAAAGAGTAGAGCAAACCCAGATGGTTCATTGGATTAATTTGTAAGTATTCACATTGATTTTGTAAAGTCATGTTACATTGAGTTGTAAGTATGCACATTAATTTGTAAGGTTTGTCTTTTTTTTATTTCCTCCTGCATTTTTACACATACACATTTTTACATCATGTTATGCATTTTTGGTGTCCTGCTCTTGATGCGACCAAACTCATAACTCACCCTACTTCCTCTAGACACCATTTGATGATCTCTCCAACACTCTGGATCCAAGGTGCCCAATCATGATGATGACCTATATACCATTCTCCCAAGGTGCTCATAATGAATGAAAATAAGACCAGCCCAAGCTTAATAGACTTATTTCTTTCAATTTTGATGATCCAAACTCTTGCAAAATGACATCCACTTTCATGCCTTTAGATCTTCCTTCACATACAGGGCACCAAATCAAGTTGAAAAATCTACATAAGGGCGCCAAAATAGATGAAAAGAGACATGAAGTGCACCTTAGGACTCCATGCTAAGGTTTGAGCCATTAAAGTCTCTTGATATTAGGCGCTCATGATGATGAAACTTAGAGCTTTTTCCTTTCCTATGCGCTCATCTAAGATGTTTGAATGATAAGGAGCACCTCGACCTCTATAATGTACATTGGGCACCAAAATCAAGGTGATTTTAAGTCACTTTGAGTCATTTGGGGTCAGTTTGAGTCTTTGAGTCATGTTGCAAAAAAGTGTCAATGTTATCAAGTTGCACAAAGCAACTTTTGCATTTTTGGTGTCTTGCTCGTGATGCGACCAAACTGACTGTTCCAACGTGTCTGGATGGGTACATTTATGCTAGGCATGGTCCTATTTTTCACCCAAACATGTCGAAACAGTCCGAGCTACATTGTACCGATGATATCCCTGAAGAGTCAAAAGTGCAAAAAGGCAGCAATCTTTAACGAGATGTTACTTGAAAACTGTGTCACTTAGAAACATTTCGTCTAAGGCAACGTGATCACGTAGAGTGTCTCTACAATAACCTCTCTTGGTTTTTTATATCTCTAAGGCATTTGCCTATGGTGAAAGGTTTTCTGCTGCCTCAAAAATCGTCAGAAGGAGGCAGTGTAAAGTTGCAAAGGGGTGTAACTTTAGTCCTGCTCCTGATGCGACCAAACTGACTATTCCAATGTGTCCAAATGGGTACATTTACGCTAGGCATGGTCCTATTTTTCACCCAAACATGTCAAAACAGTCCGAGCTACATTGTACCCACGATATCCCTAAAGAGTCCAAAGTGTAAAAGGCAGCAATCTTTGACAAGATGTTACTCAAAAATTGTGTCACTTAGAAACATTCCGTCTAAGGCAAAGCGATCAGGTAGAGTGCCTCTACAATAACCTCTCTTGGTTTTTTATATCTCTGAGATATTTTCCCGTGGTGAAAGGTTTTCTGCTACCCCAAAAATCGTCAGAAGGAGGCAGTGTAAAGTTGGAAAGGGGTGTAACTTTCACCTGCTCCGGATGCGACCAAAATGACTATTCCAATGCGTCCGGATGGGTACATTTACGCTAGGCATGGTCCTATTTTCACCCAAACATGTCGAAACAGTCCGAGCTACATTGTACCGACGATATCCCTAAAGAGTCCAAAGTGCAAAAAGGCAGCAATCTTTGACAAGATGTTACTCGAAAACTGTGTCACTTAGAAACATTCCATCTGAGGCAACGCGATCACATAGAGTGTCTCTACAATAACCTCTCCCAATTTTTTATATCTCTGAGGCATTTGCCCGTGGTGAAAGGTTTTCTACTGCCCCAAAAATCGTCAGAAGGAGGCAGTGTAAAGTTACAAAGGGGTGTAACTTTCGTCCTGCTCGTGATGCAACCAAAATGACTATTCCAAAGCATCCGGATGGGTACATTTACACTAGGCATGGTCCTATTTTTCACCCAAACATGTCGAAACAGTCCAAGATACATTGTACCGACGATATCCCTAAAGAGTCCAAAGTGTAAAAAGGTAGCAATCTTTGATGAGATATTACTCGAAAACTATGTCACTTAGAAACATTCCGTCTAAGGTAATGCAATCACGTAGAGTGCCTCTACAATAACCTCTCTCAGTTTTTTATATCTCTTATACATTTGCCTGTGGTGAAAGGTTTTCTGCTGCCCCAAAAATTGTCAAAAGGAGGCGGTGTATTAAGTCAGGATGAAAGCCTATTCACTCTAGGCGCCAATCTCAAGTTGCACAATCATGAATGGGTGCCTAGAGCAATAAGGCATGACATCATGGTTCCAGGACCTTGAAATGGCGCCCAAGCATGTAGGAGGAATTTCCAAGGAGCCAGAATATTTTTGAAACTCTAAGGAACTAGTCCAAAGACTCTATGACGCCATCTTGATACCATTGAGTCAACTTTGGAACTCAAACATATTGAAACAAGGTCTAGGAAGATAGGCGCCATCTCTTGCCAGTTCAACCTCTCAGATGCACTATCAACCTCTTCACTATCAACCTCTTCACTAAGGCGTACTTTACAAGCTTTCTTACCCAAGAGTTGCACCTCATTAAGACAAGGCACATCTTAACCTCCGGGACTTTTCTAAAGAAGCACTTTAGTTTATTAGCACCTTTGGACCTTGTTTTGCATTCTGAAAGAGAAGGTGCACTTTGGAGGCATTTCTAACCCAGATTGACACCTAGGTATAGTCATCTCTCTGCAGCATTACAATGTGTTTTAAAATGAAGGAGGACATTTCATAAGTTGGGGAATTGATCACTGAAGACCTTGGAGTGTTTGAATTACTCTAAGCAAGAAGGCACATTTCCATGGAGTAGCATACTCTAGATAGCACCTAATACCATAAAGGCGCAATTCCACCCTCACTTTGGTGCCTATCATCAAGAAGGGGCATTGGGCATTCCTTGAACAGTTCTGAGCATTTGAAGTTCATGAAATCACCAAGGAATGTTGGGTGCCATGTGTATCCTCAACAAGCTTGAGTTTGCACCTAGACAAGTTGGCGCTTATTCATGTTTTAACTTCCCTCTTGAAGCGCCTAACTTGGGAAAAAGTTATCTTGTTATTAGTCAAGTGTTTGATGTGTTTTGGAGACTCCAAAAGACTTCCTCTTGCTAGGCGCTCTTCTTGGCAACTACAACCTTCAACTGGCACCTAGATCCTGAAGAAAAACATTAGACTTCAATTTTCATGCACTTAGACTTCAAGGCACCAAAACTAGTAGGAAAATATTTGGGGAGAAACCATGCTGATAAAAGTTGGGTAAATTTAACCTCTGAGTCTGATTAGGCTCCATATAACAACAATATTTATATCATGTCCCTTTGCTTTATGAAACAAGCAGTATGTGTCAAGTCATAGGGATAACACTTTGGTCCTTAGAAATTTCTCTGTGACTTTTGATAAGATTATCTACTATTATGTGGATGCTTGATAGTATTATCCTGATCCATTGGACTAGTGTGGCTATGAGGTTGGAAAGTGTTGCAACCTCCATCCTTTAAACTTCTCCACCTTGTTATGGGTTGTTTTGAGTATTTTCACTTGCTTTCTCTTTGAGAATATTTTCTAATGATACATGATGTGTCATAGATCATTCAACTTGATAAACAACATGGAGGGATTCTCATGCCTCCTATACTTCTTGCAAGTTTCTTTATAGATAGCTCACATCATTGTCCATCTAGGTGGTCATTTCCCTAAATATTATGATAAGATAATCCCGTTAATGAACTTTGGATTGAATGAGAATCAACATGCTTTGTCTTGACTAGAATAGTTGGGATGGACAAAAATCTATTGATTCTAGGTTGGGTTGTTAAAGTTCAAGAAGTTTTGGTGTCTAATGCCCTCTAAATCTAAATATTCAAAATTATAGTGGTTCAATAAGTTACAACAAACAGTCAAGTAGACAATAGACTATAAGGAACAAGGACTACACATGAATCAAAAACAACACCAGTCAATAAGGACATCACAAGTAATTCAACATTACTTCCAGAGGCGTTCACAAAAACAAAGGGGAGAACACAACTAGAGAATGCTAGACTGTAGTAGGGATGAGTGTCTGATGCAGAGCACACAGTGGAAGCATAGAATTGTCAACTTTTGAACCTTTGAATTCACTATTTGGCAAGACAACATACCATCAACGAGCTTAAAATTTCATCGTCTGATAGGCTGATGCCACCATGACTCCGTTTGATTTCACTTCTGACAAACATCCCATCATTGACTTTTATCGGTTAGATAGACCACTATCGGTGACTTTATATCCTTTCACACTGATGTCTTTGTCACTTCGATACGAGACTCTAAGTCCCTCGCCTATCGGTAGGACTTAATACCATCAGCACACTCAAAAACTCTTCTGCTGACACACCGATCTCACCAATGACAACCTTCATACCACACCCATTGGTGAGACTCCAAACATCGGTGAACTCTAATCTAATTGGGCCGATACACCGATGGATTTCGACTGTTAGTGTGACCCCCTTCATCGGTGAATCTCTCAACTGCTCTTTCGATGCACTGATGGGATTATCTTCCAATATACCGATGTCTTTGACTTCGAACCACACTCGTCGGCAAGACAGACCACTATCGGCAAAGCCTAACCAAGGTCTGCCGATACGCCGATACGACCAACTCTTGACGTCGATACAAGGTTCTTTTAAAGGCAAAGGGTGCCTAGGCTTATGGGGCTCAATTTGATGTATTTATTGAAAGCTTGAGGTGAATTGATGCTTATTGAAAATGCCACTTAGTCCTTCATTTGCATTCTAGGCGCCATTTCCTATTGACTTATATACTCCTCATGCTAGGGTGCCATAATGAAGTGGTTTAGACAATAGGTGTGCTTCACTTACTAGAGGCTTGTTCTCCTTCCACCTTAGGCGCACTTTTATGGTGGAACAGGTGTCAATGGGCGCCTTGTCTTAAATGAATGCTCTCTCTAAGTTGGGTGCCCTTTTGAGGCTTTATGAGTTGCAAATTGCACCTTAACCCTTCATGCTTGTTGCTCAATGTTTGAATGTTTAAGAAAGTCTCCTTTAGGTGCTCATCTTAATGACTTTTTCTCAAGGCGCAATCATCCTAATGACTTGGATATTCATCCTAGTGTTTTAGGATATCAGGCTACCAGACTTAGTCATTTTCAGGATCTCAAACATAAAGAATAACATGATGATTCATTTTTTTGTATTGCATATAGTTGACATTCTATGCTACTCATAAAGAATATTAATATTTTCTGTTCAACATGATGATTCATTTTTTTTTTAAATAGAACTTTTATCTTTTAGTTCCAAAATGAGGTTTAGGTGATACTTGAATAACAATAGATTGCTTATTGGATCAACAAACATCCTATGTAATACAATTGGACTTTAAATATTTGAAGTAGCCATCTACAAATATCCATTCAAATGTGGATTTATAATGCAAGTATGGACGCCATCAATAAAAAAGATTTGTATTAACCAAATATCCATATAGGCATACATCAATATCTGCTGATATAAGTATAACATATATACAAATTAGCCATATAGGCTTATAAGAATGCCATATAGGCATACAATGTCAACTATATACAATACAAAATATATGTCCACAAATGCCATATAGGCATACGACAAAGGAACACAATAAAAAGTCATTCCCTTCTAGCTGGTGAAGAGAATAGATCACAGGTAGCCTTTGATCTTCTAGGGGATGGAGACATGCATGTGGGTGGTCTACTACAAACCCGAGGGCTACTCCTCCTATTTAGTTCTTCCTGCATCTTTAGCTGTTACAATAAAAAGTATAGACATTAATATATAGAAATAACATGTTATAAAAAATGAAACATTTAACAAAATAATCACTTACCACTAACATAAAATCTGTCTCCTCACTTGCCTCAGTAGCAGGAATAGGCCCTGGTGATGTCATGTCCTATAGAAACCATCCAGATAGAAATTAAACTTCAAATCAATAATCTTTTGATTTTTAAAAAATAGACAACTATAACAATGAATGTAAATTGAAATTTACTAATCTACCTCATACCCCTGTCAATGCCATGGAGCTATGAATCGCAGAGGCCACACCCTGCTCCATTGCCCTATGAACATGGGGAGGTGTCTCCGTAGCCTGCATCATCTGGAAATACACAATAAAGCACACAAGTCACATACAAAAATCTAGTAAGTACAATTCATTCATTAAACTATTTATTTTATTACCTCTGTAAAGCTTTGAAGTCCACCACCGCTGGCAGGTGTTGTCGTGAAATCTACAGTATTAACGTATTCAACATCCAAAATCAGATATTAGAATACCATTCATATAACGATGCTATTCACATGTAATATTTATAATTGTTTACTAGTTACATACCCCGACAGTAGATGATCTAGTGTAAAATGTAGGTGGAGAACCATTGAAAACTGCATCGACGCTATGACCCTGATATTTCATTAAAATCATCAATTTAAATTAGTTAATCTTGCATTTCAAAAATGAAATTTAATAAATTAAATTCAATAAACTTGCTAATATTTACCTGAGTATCAAGGCTGAAAGTCTCACTCAGGAGGGTATCTGTCATCACCATCTGCTCAGCTGCAGATGTAGCCTGTGCACCTGTGTCCTGACTATCCATGGGGTCATAACCATAGGCTAACCCGCAAGCCTGACAAGCATGGGGTGGGACCCTACTCCTCGCACTATCTCCCAACCCACTCTGTGCTGCAGGACCGACATGCTCTATGATGCTCTGGGTCAAGGCACTAATGGACTGTAGTGTATCGACTTCAACACTCTCCTTCACAATGGAAGGGATAGAAACATGCTCATGGTCTGGTCTACTGATTACTTGTCTCACTACCCGTTGTGGGTCAAGATGTGCCCCTGGTCTATCTTGTGCTGACCCCCCACCTCTACCCTGGAAGTCCCGCATATCAAAATAGCTTGGCACTTTATTGAGGACAAACTCGCATTAGAGTTTCCTCAAAAAGTATTGCGGGACCTCATTATTATTGCATGGAGGATGGTCAAAAACCATCCACTACCTCTGCCCAAAATTGTCCCTTATCGCTTGGTTGTTGCACCAATGGATAGGGAACCTCTTGCATGTAATGGGTGGAGGTTGATTTGTTTGTGGGTTTGTGAAAATCGAACACAAGTCTAATTTTGTAATTTGCAATTTTTTCACATCTTGGTATGACAACTTGTCTGCATAGCAATCTCTAAACTCTCTCTTCTTATTCGTCCAACTAGTTATTTGCTTGCTAATTGAATCTACATTTGATAACATAGACTCAAGAGATTCGGCAAGCGTGGACCTATGCAAGGTTGAAGTGGAAGGATCTTTCAACCTTGCAATTATATCTTCAATTTCCTTTTTGTTGTTTTCAATTTGCCCCATTATATTTTCTTGTGTTCCAGGGGCATGTCAAGAAATGGATGGAGGAGGTTGTTGTTCTACAGGTATTTCCTCCTTAGGATTTTGAGGAGGAGGAGGTGCATTAACATTTCTTGACAATTAACAAAATATACATCAAAAATCAACTCAAACCTACCTATTTAGAAACAAATTCAAACAAATAAACTCACTCCTTTGGCGTGCTTGACATCGTGGCGGTATTTTGGCGATGAATCGATAAGATTTTTGTGTTGAATTGAGGAATCCAAAACACGAGCGCGCTTTCTAGGGTTTGCAGACCGCGGGAGTTGTGGAGAAAAAGAAATAAAATGAGATGCAAACCTTTTTTTTTAATTTATAGTACTTCATAACGTGCTCGCGTTATAACGCGAGCGCGTTATGGTTTGGTTTTGACAAGCCTTAGGCTCGTCATTACCAAACCATAACGTGAGCGCATTATAATGCGCTCGCTATATGTATTGTTTTTTTTTAAAACCATTTGGCCACTTTTTGGCCCCCCATCTTTTTGCACTTACCCTTTTCTGTAAACCCACATTTGGCATCCTTTCCCAGAAGGTAAGATCAGATTCCACAAGGTTAAACTAACTACTTAATGCGAAAACAACCATAATAGCACATGAATTTCACAAGATTATTTCTAGCCATATTTGCAAAAGAAAAACTAAATCAAAGATATACATATGTCTAACAGTTCTTTTTGACAAAGTTCCTTTATTCCTAGTTAACAATTGAAAAGGTCCATGTTTAATTTCAAATAAATTACCTAACGTTTCAAGTCCAAGATGACACAATTATCTCCTAAGGCAAGCTCATAGCATACATTCCAGCCATTTAAATGAAAAGTTAATGCACTCCATTGCACCGATGACCAAGATGTACATATTTGTCAAGTAAACTAGGTACTTTCCTTGGTGAACTTAAGTGAATATCTCTACTGATTTATACAAGCACTGTGATAATAAAAATGTATTCATAGGATAGAATAACAACGTACTTCTCTATCTTTTACACCAATTTATATTAGAAGGAATACAAAGGCTTCCATAGACATTACATATATACAAACAATATATATGTGTAGTTATACTAATTACACTACATCTACATTTAAAGGTGATCACAGTTACTCCTTGTATTCATATTACTATCACTATTATTAATTAACAATATGTTGTAAGGTATTACCTAAGGATATATTACTGAATATAGCCATTATTAACTTAGTCTAAGTATGTGTATTTTCTTACATTTGTCATTATTTAAAGAACAAAGGATGATAAATCACATATTAATTTTGTAACAAGCTGATACACAAGGTATAGATGAATAATTGTTACAACACGACCATTGTCAATCCTACAGCCATAGGCTGATGGAAATCATAAGAAATCAATCTATTTAACAAAAGACTAATCAACAAATTTATTAAACTGATCCCGACACCTTTTGGATAGAAGGCGACACAACATACTATGTATCTTAGATAAAATATAATGGTATAGAAACAATGAATAGATATCTAAGACCCCAAACAATTAGGAGATGGACAAGGAGATAGCAAGAGGGTGACTCATCAAACAATGGTTCGATGCCCAAAACAATACAATTGATAAAATAAAAGGGAAAGCATTAAGGACGATAACTAAATTAGAAAGAAGATTAAATATATAGAGAATAAAAGGTGATACTAGCTAAAGCACCAGCTGAGCAGATATTACCGACTGACCATACAAGAATAGAAATTGGTTAAGCTCCATGAAAATTGATAACAAAGAAAAAACATCCAGCATTAATACACATAAAAGTGAAACAGATGACATCCACAACTATAAATGAACTGTATTATGCTGGTGTTACGCCATTGATAATTTCCCTTTCATATGAAAAATCGTGATACACAGATGGCCAAAGGTCTATCGCTATAAACAAGATCTTTTGCTGTCGATATATTGAATCAGATAAACTATCCGGAGCAAGCAGCATTACCAGGCCTGGGCTATTGAAGGTACACTAGAGTTTGGGCGAATACATAAGGAATGATCTTTACTGGGTCTTCATTGATAACTAGATGAGTTTCTGCTATATGACGAAGTCAATACTATAAAAGACTACTAAAGAAAATAAAAGAAAGTTATTATAAAGCCGAGAAAATGGGAAGATAATTAGATACGTTGAGATTGACTAACACTGATCAAACACTATGTCTAGGAATAAGCCGCTCAGGGCATTGATATGTAATAGATAGGCTAATTGGACTCACAACAAGTTTATTGTCTCAGACAAATTGATAGTTGAAAGTAGGAACGAGGCAAAAGTTATAATGAGGTATCGAATCAACAAAACAAAGAACTCAAGGTCACTAAGTCATGAGACTAAAACAATTAAAGAGAATATATTGAAGTAAATGTTATTCAAGCTTATAGTGTTGACTCATGCAGATATAAATGGTGCGCAATCCTTCAAAGGGCCGATCCTTTTTATTAATCAAAATCAAGAGTTTAACAAATTAAGCATGGAGGATATCCTACAAGCCAAATATCTGGATAAGAAAGACTAAAAAAGAATTACTGCCATGATTGCAAAAAAAGAATAGGGCTTCGATGGATAAGGAAAAAGGTAGCTTAGGCTACAATGATACCGCTTCTAATACAACAAAGAGGCTATCAAGAACACGCCAATGGATAGGATAATAATAATTTGATTAGTTGATACCATAATGATAGCACCTATTCTAATAACAAAGCCAGACTGCCACTCTAGATAAGGTCAAACAGAGGTGACAAAAACCAAGAATACATAAAAAAAGAATGATGGTAATACACAGATTGCCTAGGCAATGGCCACACTAGGAAATTTAAGCATTGTGAAAAGAGCGAGGAACTTTATGAAAATGAAGGAACTATCATACAGGTCATCTCATGTTTTAAAAACCGTAGACATATCTAATTGGTAAAATTAACACCAGATAAAAGTGACGAATACAACAGCTAGGAAAAGTTAATGGTCTTAGACAAAACCCTGGATTAATCACTTGATTGAAGTCTCTGAATTCCTCCTGTACCTCAAACTCTTCTTCTTCTTTTTCTCGTTTCTTCTCGTTCTATCTATTTTTATTTCTTTTGCTCTCCCTATTTAAGATTTTTCCCTTGTTTAAATTTTAGCATGTTTCTATCTTTTTGCTTTCATTCTATTCTTGTTTTCTTTCTATCTCTTAAACTTGTTATTATTTAATGAAATAAAAAGGAATTTATCTTTACCCATTAATAATAGAATATATTTTTATTTAATAGAGATTTTAATTTAACCCATAAATTCTTCTTCGCTTTCTTTTATTGATTTAACTTCTATATTTTTCTTAGAAGAATAAGTGGATGGATTAAAAAGAAATCTTGTCATCTTTATATATAACATTTAAATAAAAGAATATACACTTTTAATTTATCCTATTTCAAATAAACAGACTATTTAAACATAAGGAGAAAATTACTTAATTGCATGTCTAATGAAGCATAAAGGAGACATTTTCTAACATGAGTGATAAATCAACTCCATCAAACATATAGGTCATTCATGAAACGATGAAAAATGCAAATGAAATGCGAGCTAAGTGCTTGTGTGTGCAACATCAAGTTTTCTGCATCCCATTCCTTGCCAAGTAGCTAGGTCACCTCTGCCTTAACCAGACCCTTGCCTTCGACACATGCTTGCATCCATTCAACTCAACTTTCTGATTAATAGGTTAGTGACCAAAATCCATAGCTGAAGCATCACATAATATCCATTTCCATCATTTCCTAATTTAAAAAGGAAGTAACATTCACTTTTATCCATAAACAATTATCCATTTATAACATAATAAAAAATAAACATTTAACACTTCTAATTATAGTTGAGTTCGAGGAGTCTAGAAGTTTGAGATGTGACATCCTTCCCCACTTGGAAGAGACATCGTCCTAATGTCTTATTACACAATTATCAAACATAATTGTCTTACACAACTTAATATCAATGCATCAACCAAGTCACAATTATGCAAAGTAAAGAGTTTATGCTAAATTTTCAAATGAGGAAAAGCTCTATCTATATTATCAGCATTCTCCCAGGTGGCATTATCCGCAGAATATTGGTCCTACTCAACCTTGAATTGAGCAATGTCCTTTTTATGTTTACTACACATGTACTGAGATAAAAGTATCTTACTAATGCCCTTTTCATCTATCAAGAATTCGAGTGGGCTCCATTAACACCACTTCCAGGTCCAATAAAGCATGTCAATCATTATAACCACCATGCATGGTCCAACCACCAATATAAGCATATAACTGACACATGGTACAACTAACATCCAATCATCACAATCAATGAAGTTATAAGGAAAAACAATATCACCACCAAAGCACACCAATGAGTAAACTTAGTCCATCATAGATACTAATAAGCATGAATCAATCATCATAATGTACATGCAATCACATGGATATCATAACATAATTTCAAGAAATCAGTTCTCCTAACCAATAGTAGATCGAGAACTCCAATATCAAAACAAATCTCCAAAGATACACTAGCTAGATCAAAGTCAACCATCATGCATACAACTTCTCCAAGCCATCCTTCAATTTCCACTACAATGAGAAGAGGTTCTAGCCCAAAAAGCGCAATAGATCACAAGAAAATTTAGTCCGTAAAACTTAGGACCACAACTATGTTGAAATAACTTCTCAATCTCTCAACTATATCTAAAGAGACTCACAAGCTACCATATCCAATCTCAAGGAAAATTGCAACAAAGGATTATTCTCTCAAAATTCCTTCCTTAGGCACCACGCACAACACAATAATTCCAGGATTAGGGAAGTTAAGTTAAAAGGTTATAGGCACTATTACCACATGTCTTAACTCTAGACATGGTTTCTTTACATGATATACTTCCTCATGTTCCATTCTTGATAGAGGGAATTATTTAACACTCAATCTCTACACTACCAGACATTCTAGCAAGGTGCAAGACTACTTCACCATACCACCATTTCTCTTAACTAAGCTAGGTCAAACAACACAACTCGATCACAAATTAATGATCAACTTGGAAACTCAAGGCTTCCTTGTGGCCCAACACCAAGTATCCATACAATGGAATACAACGAACAACACCTTATCCCTCCCAGCATCAAACTAGGAACCTCCAACTACTAAAGAGAAACTTCTGAAGCAACCAAAATTCTAAGACTGGATACTCAACAAGAGTAAGAAGACAACTAGAATACCCCTGACATATACATTACATGCTCATGCACTAACTTAGGTTTCATCACACCCTACACTATGTCAAAACATGAGTGTAGTTATGAAACTCATATCAAGGTCACAACATCATACACCCTACTACTTCTAAAACAATTGGGCAAGGCATCACATCGAAGACTAACAGGAATGAGACAAGCAAGAATAACCAAAGACTCTTTCAACATTTCACCCAATAATCACTTGCATCTAGCATCAACTAAAGAATTATTCTAGCATGGTTCTAGTAACACGCACACAAAGAATTAGTATATTCTCTGCATTCTACTCCCTTATACAATCCATCAGAGGTCCATTATGGACATGATAGAGAACATAACATGGTACATAGCATAACAGGCTACATGACCAGCAATTTTAAAACATTCAAGCATAACCATCAATATAATAAAATATCAAAGTGTAAGAGAAGTGCATTTTCAACAAGGCATAAAATGAGCTCAGTTTCAACAGTAAATCAATATGACAGTAAAGTTTGCAAGATAAAAACTTCGATGGCTATACTTATTCATAAATAAGAATAAGAAAAATTTCAATGCTGGCCCTCACAACATCTAGAAAATTTACCAAAGTCATAATAATAATAATAATAAAGTATTAAATTTAAAAGTTTCACATTACATGAACTATGTGGCTAATTCTAGCCACTAGAAACGGAGTACAATGCTACACTTCACCTTGGATCCAGGTGAGTAAGAGAATATACTCAATCGCATTGGACAAATGAATCTTCCAAGACTCCAATCACATTTATAATCTAAGATCATTTCTACTTAACCACACAAACATTACTCAAGTTGCCCAGCAACCAGAGTTGCATACCATTCAAGGGAATCATAAACACTATGCAAGGGCACACAATCATAGACTAGAAACCATTCACCAATCCAAAATTAAGCTACATCAATCCATCTAGCGAGAACGGTTATCATTTCACACCTAATGAAGATTCACCAAGCATATGGATAATGCATTAATGCAATCATTCGGATGAAGCCAATTCCTTCACAACATGATGACAAGCATACTAAATGCATGCTAAGAAATGGAAAATTTACTACTCAAGTCATAAGATATAGGGTTTTCTAATTCACTCATGATTCTAACACCTCAAACCTCACACATAACAAAAGGAGGTACCTACTATTCGCATACGATGACTTACACATACTCGATCAACCAAGCAACACAAACATCCTTGAATTCCTCATAAACATTTGCTTATTTTAAAAGTCAAATCTTACTTTATTCACTTTTTGGATTTTTATATCCTTATTTCAATACAAAACTTTTCTATTTTCATGCATAAGAATATCTACATATCACTTTCTAACAGAGGAATTTCTTCTGGTTCCTCCTCTCCATTAGAATCGATTAACACAAATTTAGAGGGTGGATGTACTTGTGAGTACTCCATCATCACCTCTTTTCCCATAATAGGTGCATTCCGACCACATCCAAAAGGCATATCACGATAGGCTGATGGTTTACTTTTCACACTAGTCGAGGGAGTTGGCAACATTCTTGTCCCTTCAATCCTTTTCTTCCTTTCTAGGCAAATATGTTTGAGTGCATCCACTAGTGTTTCAGAATTAGTGAGCCAAGCATCCTTTTCATCTCTCATTATTTCTTTCATCTTTGATTCAGTAGGTGGCTCCTTCTTAACAGTGATCTTAGGCATATCACTAAATTTTGTTTTCTTGGCCCACCTTCTTGTCCTTATCATTCCCTCTATTCTGGCACAAGAACAAACATTTTATCATTATCATATCTTGCCACACTCATGAAACCTCGCAATGAGCTCCAATGGTCCAAGTGTTGAACCTAACTGCTCTTATACCAAATGTAAAGTCTGATAAAACCACTTACTAAAAATACCAACAAAAAACAAACTCAATCTATAAATGGAAAATGAATCTTTCTATTAACAGAGATATCCATAAATGTATAATCTTTTACAATTTTTCAAATACAACAATTATAGTACATCAAAGAGAAGTATAATTACATACTTTGGCCAAACATGCCATACAAATGTTCAATATAATGATATATCCATCTTCTGAATTACATAATGAAATCAAATATATAAATCTATATTCAGCCACCATAACTCACTGGTCTTCCGCAAGCCAAAGGTCAAGAGCATGGTTAAGGTGCTTTTTCCACCCAACCACGAAGCACTACACTTCCCTGGAATTCTTCCTAAATCAAAGAATGCCGAACCCTGCATGAGGCACCTAGAAATTTGGAACAAATGGGTAGGAGGGAAACTCTTGATGCATGCCTGATGCCTATATGCACTCTAATCTAGAATGAACATATTTCTTGCAAATAGGATGTGGCAGCTAGAACAATAAAAATAACTAGGCATTTATTATCCATCTATTTCAATGGTATAGTATAGCTTTGGCCAAAGCAATAAACAAATTGGTAAATCTTGAAAAAGAAGATTACCTTCTCTATAAACCCACATTCGACATCCTATCCCAGAAGGTAATCTTAGATTCCACAAGGTTAAACTAACTACTTAATGCGAAAACAACCATAATAGCAAATGAATTTCACAAGATTATTTCTAGCCATATTTGCAAAAGGAAAACTAAATTGAAGATATACATATGTCCAATAGTTCTTTTTGACAAAGTTCCTTTATTCCTAGTTAACAATTGAAAAGGTCCATGTTTAATTTCAAATAAATTACCTAACATTTCAAGTCCAAGATGACATAATTATCTCCTGAGGCAAGCTCATAGCATACATTCCGGCCATTTAAATGAAAAGTTAATGCACTCCATTACACCGATGACCAAGATGTACATATTTGTCAAGTAAACTAGGTACTTTCCTTGGTGAACTTAAGTGAATATCTCTACTAATTTTTACAAGCACCATGATAATAAAAATGTATTCATAGGATAGCATAACAACGTACTTCTCTATATTTTACACTGGTTTATATTAGAAGGAATACAAAGGCTTCCATATTGACATTACATATATACAAACAATATATATAAGTGTAGTTATACTAATTACACTACATCTACATTTAAAGGTGATCACAATTACTCCTTGTATTCATATTCCTATCACTATTATTAATTAACAATATGTTGTAAGGTATTACCTAAGGATATATTACTGAATATAGCCATTATTAACTTAGTCTAAGTATGTGCATATTCTTACATTTGTCATTATTTAAAGAGCAAAGGATGATAAATCACATATTAAGTTTGTAACGAGCTGATACACAAGTTACAGAGGAATAAAAGTTACAACACGACCACTGTCAATCCTATAGCCATAGGCCGATGGAAATCATAAGAAATAGATCTATTTAACAAAAGACTAATCAATAAATTTATTAAACTAAACCCGACAC
The DNA here is from genome assembly GCA_027924645.1 of Cunninghamia lanceolata. Taxonomy (NCBI): domain Eukaryota; kingdom Viridiplantae; phylum Streptophyta; class Pinopsida; order Cupressales; family Cupressaceae; genus Cunninghamia; species Cunninghamia lanceolata. Next base: position 3,941,764 of record BSBN01000747.1, read on the forward strand.
CTTTTGGATAGAAGGCAGCACAACATACTACATATCTTAGACAAAATATAATGGTATAGAAACAACAAATAGATATCTAAGACCCCAAACAATTAGGAGATGGATGAGGAAATTACAAGAGGGCGACTCATCAAACGATGGTTTGATGCCCAAAACAATACAATTGATAAAATAAAAGGGAAAGCATTAAGCCTGATAACCAAATTAGAAAGCATATTAAATATATAGAGAATAAAAGGTGATACTAGCTAAAGCACCAGCCGAGTGGATATTACTGGTCGGCCATACAAGAATAGAAACTAGTTAAGCTCCATGAAAATTGATAACAAAGCAAAAACAACCAGCATTGATACACACAAAAGTGAAACAGATGACATCCGTAGCTATAAATGAACTGTATTATGTTGGTGTTGCGCCATTGACAATTTCCCTTTCATCTGAAAACCCATGATACACAGATGGCCAAAGGTCTATCGATATAAACAATATCTCTTTCTATATATGTATTGAATCAGATAAACTATCTGGAGCAAGCAACATTACTAGGCCTAGGCAATTGATGGTATGCTGGAGTTTGGGCGAATACATAAGGAATGATTTTTATTGGGTCGTCATTGATAACTAGACGAGTTTTTGCTATATGACGAAGTCAATGCTATAAAAGACTACTAAAGAAAATAAAAGAAAGTTATTGTAAAGATGAGAAAATGGGAAGATAACCAGATACACTAAGATCAACTAACACTAATCAAACACTATGTCCAAGAATAAGCTGCCCATTATTTAGGGCACTGACATGTAACAGATAGGCCGATTGGACTCACAACAAGTTTATTGTCTCAGACAAATCGGTAGTTGCATGTAGAAACAAGGCCAAAGTTATCATGAGGTATCGAATCAACAAAACAAAGAACTCAAGGCCGCTAAGTCATGAGACTAAAACACTTAAAGAGAATCGATTGAAGTAAATGTTATTCAAGCTTATAGTGTTGACTCATGCGGATATAAATGGTGCACAATCCTTCAAAGGGCTGATCCTTTTTAGTAATCAAAATCAAGAGTTTAACAAATTAAGCATGGAGGATATCCTACAGGCCGATTATCTGGATAAGAAAGAATGAAAAAGAATGGCTACCATGATTGCAGAAAAGAAGAGGGCTTCGATGGATAAGGAAAAAGGTAGCTCAGGATGCAATGATACCGCTTCTAATACAATGAAGAGGCTATCAAGAACACACCGATGGATAGGATAATAATAATCTGATTATTTGATACAATAATGATAGTGCCTATTCTAATAAAAAAGCCAGACCGCCACTCTAGATAAGGTCAAATAGAGGTGACAAAAACCAAGAATACATAAAAAAAAGAACGATGGTAATACACAGATCTCCTAGGCAATGGCCACGCTAGGAAATTTAAGCATTGTGAAAAGAGAGAGGATCTTTATGAAAATGAAGGAACTATCATATAGATCATCTCCTATTTTGAAAACCGTAGACATATCTAATTAGTAAAATTAACACCATATAAAAGTGACAAATACAAAAACTAGGAAAAGTTAATGGTCTTAGACAAAAACTTGGATTAATCACTTGATTGAAGTCTCATAATTCCTCCTATACCTTGAACTCTTCTTCTCCTTTTTCCCATTTCTTCTCATTCTATCTATTTTTATTTCTTTTGCTCTCCCTATTTAAGATTTTTCCCTTGTTTAAATTTTAGCATGTTTCTATCTTTTTTGTTTTTATTCTATCTTTTTGCTTTCATTCTATTCTTGTTTTCTTTCTATCTCTTAAACTTGTTATTATTTAATGAAATAAAAAGGAATTTATCTTTACCCATTAATAATAGAATATATTTTTATTTAATAGAGATTTTAATTTAACCCATAAATTCTTCGCTTTCTTTTATTGATTTAACTTCTATATTTTTCTTTGAAGAATAAGTGGATGGATTAAAAAGAAATCTTATTATTTTTATATATAACATTTAAATAAAAGAATATACACTTTTAATTTATCCTATTTCAAATAAACAGACTATTTAAACATAAGGAGCAAATTATTTAATTGCGTGTCTAATGAAGCATAAAGGAGATATTTTCTAACATGAATGATAAATCAACTCCATCAAACATAGAGGTAATTCATGAAACGATGAAAAATACAAATGAAATGCGAGCTAAGCTCTTGTGTGTGCAACATCAAGTTTTCTCCATCCCATTCCTTGCTAAGTGGCTAGGTCACCTCTGCCTTAACCAGACCCTTGCCTTCGACACATACCTGCATCCATTCAACTCAACTTTATGATTAATAGGTTAGTGACCAAAATCCATAGCTGAAGCATCACATAATATCCATTTCCATCATTTCCTAATTTAAAAAGGAAGTAACATTCACTTTTATCCATAAACAATTATCCAGTTATAACATAATCAAAAATAAACATTTAACACTTCTAATTATAGTTGAGTTCAAGAAATGTAGAAGTTTGAGATATGACATCATCTATGGTATCATTTTACTTAGGAACATGTTAAAGATTAGACACATTTCATATCAATGAGATATACAATCCTTTTGGAAAATCAATTTCATATGCATAATTAGAAATTTTACCTAAAACCTTGCACAAACCAAACTTCTTGGGATTTAGTTTGTTGTATGTTCCTTTAGGAAACCTCACTTTCCTCAAGTGCACCATGACTAACTCTCCCTCTAAGTAAGTCTTTTCTCTTATGTACGAATCCACTAGCACTTTATATTTGGTGTTGTTCTCCTCCAACTATTTTTTGACCTACATGTGGACCTCAATCATGTGCTACATGAATTTGTCAACTATTACACTAATGTGTCTTCTTCTTTCCACCTTCAACATGTTTGTGGCACTCCTCAACAATCTCCTAGACACAATCTAGAATGGTATTCTACCATTTGACCTATTCATTGAGTTGTATACAAACTCTTCTTGTACCAACATGAAGTCCCATTGTATAGGTTTATCTCCCACCAAACATCTCAATAAGTTTCCAAGGATTTAGCTGACAATTATATTTGACCACATGTCTATAGATGGTATGTAGAACTAAAGTTGATTCTTGTACCCAAATTCTTCCAATGTGTCTACCAAAAGAGATAGAGGAACTTAGTATCTTCGTTGGAAGTAATACTTTGTGGTAAGCAATGCAATCATTCATTTTTATACAAGGGATTAAATGTACCATATTTGAATCTCAACAACCACAAAAATTGAATCTTTACCTCTCTACATCTGAGACAATCTAAGGAAAAAATCCATGGATAGTTCCTCATAAGGTCTATCTGATATTGACAAGGCCTTGTACAATATTGTGTTCTATACCACAACCTTATTTACTTGACATGTTATACATCTTTCAATAAATTTATGCACATATTTGCACAAATTAGGCCAAGGATACCTCTTCCACAACACAACCTGCATCTTTTCACACCTAAATTGGCCTTCCAATATATCACTATGTAATTATATGATGAGGTTTTCCCTCATTGAACTTGATAGGATAGACAATTATTATCTCTAGAAGATGTATCTTGCCCATCCAAGGGTCTCTATCTACATCCCATGGCTTCATGCATCTACAAAATAAAGATTTACCACATACAAATCCTTTATTCCTTCCATGCCTACTGATTAAATAGTGATCGTGGATAATATGACATACCTCCTATGCAAGGCATATGTGACTTGATTTGACTTCCCAAACCTAATTTTTCAACACAAAGGAATAACCTTGAAAATACTTTACTTTCCTAATGTGTCTGGTTTATCTTCGCTTGGTTATTGATGTACCATAACACATGATGGTTTGTGTATAGTAAAATTCCTTGGGAAACAAGAACACCTCCACTTATGCAAAGCCTAAACAATGGCACATAACTCTTGGTTATGCACCAAGTGCTTCTTCCTAGCATCATTCCATTTCTCATTGAAGAAGACAATTAGTCTTCCTTCCTAGCTAAGAATTTTTGTACCAATTACAAATATATTGGCATCATAGTTAACTTGAAAAACCTTATTGAAATTAGGGAACACAAACACAAGCTCCTCTATCACCTTCTTCAACAGCTTAAAAATCTTAATTTCAACAACAATCTAGTCAAACCCACCTTTTCACATATAAAGCGTTAGTGGTGCATGCACTTCATATAGAAGCTTGCCAACCCATGTAAAATTTTAACTTTTGTGGAACTTTGCGATACTAGTCACTCAACTATTGCTTTCAATTTCTTTTGGTCCAACCTCAACTCGTCTTAAGATATCAGAAATCTTGTTTATGCAAGTTAGGTTTAAGTGAAATTCCTCCTTCAAGTGCATCAAAACATGTTACAAATTTGCAAGATGTTCCTCCCTAGTCTTGTTGAACACCAAAATGCAATCTAGGTACATATGACCACAAACTTACCAAGAAACAACATCAAGACCTTGTTCATTAGACTCATGAACATGGTTGGGGCATTCATTAGCTTGAATGACATCAACATTCACTCATACAATCCATCCTTTATCCTGAATATAGTCTTCCACTCATCTCCATGACTAATTTTGATTTGATGATAACTACTCTTAAGGTCATTATTCAAAAAGTATTATTCTCCACTCAAACAATCTAATAGGTCATCCATCTAAAATAATATAAATTGATAATTAATGATGATCTTGTTGATTGCTTTGGAGTCTATAAAAATTCTCCATTCACCTCCCTTCTTTAGCACAAGTGTTGCAAGATCTATATAAGGCCTCACATTCTCCTTGATCAAGCCTCTTTACATCAACTCTTCTACTTGTCTATTGAGTTTCACACTCATATCTAGACTCATCTTGTGTGGTGCCTTATTTAAAAAAATAAAACTTCAAATCAAATTAATGCAATGTCACATGCTCCATAGTGGTGGCAATCCCTAGATTGCATCTCACTATTGATGATGTCTACATGTACTCCTTAAGTAGATTTGTAACCTATGGCTTCTTTGAGTTGTGTAACAACTTCTCTTATACAAACTTGAGCACTACCACATAAAACTCCTTTATATTCCTCACTTCCTTGAGAAACTCCTTGTTGCTCAACAACATCACCCAACTTGTTGTGCCTTCTACTTGCATCAAGATAAGAGCTCAATATACTCACCATCCTTCATGATTGTGAATGTATTCTTACACCCATTATGGATTGCACTTCTATCATACTACCATGGGCTACCCAAAAACACATCAATTAGGATTACATATAACCATATCTCATATGCATAACCTTAAATGATGAATGCAACCTTGCACTATTTTGTTGTAGTGAGTTGTTGTCTCTTTTGCAACTATGAGACTCTATATGGTGTGGGATGTGTGATAAATTATAGCTTGATTTTTTAAACCATCTCTACTTCAATACCGAGTTGTTTGTGCTACCTCCATCAATTATCATTTTGCAACACTTATTGCATGACTTGCATGACTTATAGTTGGTGTAGAAGATGCTATTCCTTGACCAGTATTCATTTTCCTCATTGGACAACTTGAGAAATAGCTTAAAAATAATCAACTTTTATCCATTATCTATATCTTTATTTTCTACCTCACCCTATTCTTTAGCCTCTGTGACATGCACTCTCTTCTTTAAACAACTATGTTGTAACTTGATTTACAAATATTTAAATACCCAATGACCTGCTTGTCCACATTTGAAGCAAGTCCCTTTGAATCCACCACCTTTGTGACTTCCTCTCTCTTTATGACTTAAAATTTGTTCTCCCTTAAAGCTCCGTGCACAACTCATTTTTATGCTCTGCTTCTTTTATGTGTATATTTGTCTCCCTACATTTTGTTCGGTCCTTCTACCCCTCCCCTTATTTATTATGCTATGTTGTCTATAGGACAACTTCTCTCCCTAAACACAAGTTGATAGGCTTCCTCAATGGAATGTACTCACAATACAGTGAGTACAAGATCATGATGGGCCAAATAGTGGCAATGGGAAAAATGCATCATGGAGATAGGCAAAATCGCAAAACCTTTTGTAGTCTTAGTTTCTCAACTCAAATTTGGTTCAGGAAGTTAAACCAAAACGAATATCTATTTTTTAGAAATAGATATCTACTTTTTATAAATAGATGATCTACTTTTTAGAAATAGATATCTATTTTATAAAAAATGAATATTTGATCAAACAAATATTTGTTTCTTAAAAATGAATATCTATCTTCTATTCAAATATCCCCTCAAAATTGCCTCAAGATTGCATTGGAATCAAGCCTGGGAGTCCCAAACTGACTATTTCCATGAAAATCCCATGCTAAGTGGTTTTCATAGACTTTCCTTGAGTTTTCCCTTGAAGCTGACGGAATTTTTTAATTTGAATTTGATAAAACAGAAATGGTATATATGGGAAACTTTTTAGATTCAATAATATAATAAATGCCTCATTATAATTTTAATAAGTAATTATTATTAATTATCTACACACTATGTTTGAATTCCTCATTGTCCATAACTTTCAAATTGTGAATCATTTTTTAAATTCAGAAAATGTTTCACACTTTGGCTTCATTAGCTATAAGTTTTTTTAAAATGAATTTTAGTTTTTTTGACTAAATTAGTTGGAAAATTATTTTTTAATGTTTTTAAAAGTCATACTACAAAAATTATAAATAATTATTAATTAAAAAAATGTGTCACATCTGCTACTTATTTACAAAGTTTGAAGAAAAATATTTTTTTTGCTCATTATTAGGTTGGTTGGAATGACACCTACTTTTTATTTTTTTTGAAAATTTTAGTAGTGCCTCATTGAAATATCCAAATTTCACCAAATTAATTTAAAATTTTCAAAAAAATAGTAGTCCATAAACTACATTCAATTTCCTACAACTTTTATTACTACCCTTTTTCAAAATTTGTAGATAACTCATTCAAGTTTTCACATAAAGTTACTTAAGTCTATCTTTAAACATTTTCATTGCCACTTAAGGGTGATGTTTGGCCCATGATTATTTGACACTCACCTAACAAACATATCTCATAGGTGAATTGAGATGTGCAACCCATTGACATTCCTAAAGACTTTCTTTGCATCATCTTCTATGTGACCAACTTGGATGTCGAGTCCATAGAATGCTTCTATATACTCCTTTTTAGATGTCTCTAGCATAAATTCTAGATCTCCCCAAATAATTCCATTGTGTAGTCCTATGCCATATAATTTCCCTTGAGCTTCTTGACCATGCAATCTTAATTAAAGATATTTCTCTTATCTCTCTTGATGTGCTCACTTTGTACAAAGTTCCACCACAACCTGCAACATGTCCCTTCAACTTTGTGCTCATGTACTTCATGTTGGATTTAGGACAGACAACTGAGAGTGGGGGTGAATCAGTTGTCCAAAACTTGCTTCTAATTCAAACACTTAAATCTTCTTTGTTATTTAATAGCATATCAATTAATCACTCATGATAGCATAAAGCATAAACACCAGAGCAGATACACATCAACACATGAAACACCAAGATTTTGACGTAGAAAACTCGGTCAAGGGAAAAACCACGGGGTGATTAACCCAAGGATTACTCTCTGTTAGAAGAATAAGAAAAATAGATGGCACATGCCAATTAGGTCTCACTGCCCGAGCACACTGCTCACAAGAGGCACACTGCCTACAAGAGACACACTGTCTACAAAGTAACAAGTATCACAAACTTGAACTGGAGATTGACATCTTTACCATGCCTGGATCAGTTCCTTTTAAGCCCAAAAACTCCTGATCTGCCTTTCACTCTTCTTCTTCGCTATGCCACACTCATCCGCACCAAGACACACTTCAAAATGAATTCACAATTCCTTATTTATACAAGGCATCAACTAAGGAACACTCATCTAAGTCGGCAAACACTTATAAGAGCATTCGCAAGATGTGTAATATATCCGATCAGCCAGTCTCAAGAAGAACACCAATATCTGTTGTTATTCTTCAAATGCAAACTCTAACTTCAATGTAGACCACCAACATTAACTGGACATGATCCAACGATCATCATAACCTTCCCTGAATCACCAAGAACATCCGCACTTTATCAGCTTACTGGAATTCTTCTCTTCTTCATCCAGAACTTCAAGAACACAGTCTGTCATCACTGTCATAATGAAAAAGGTGCTTCTGGACCTCCAAACCATGAACAAATCTAGTTGTCACCTCATAAGGACTTCTTCAATACTCTCTCCAATCCGCAGAATGAGATAATGCAATTCCGGAGCTCACCAGACCAATCTATGACACTCTGTCACCACTGAACATCTGTTGGAACCGGTTCTACTAGAGCAATCATAACTTCTTCAGATTGTTATGCGGACCTTTGAAAACTTGACTGGATCATCTCAAGACTCATATCTACAAACCCTTTAAACCGCATCCTCTGATCTTCATCTTATCTTGGACTTTTACCTTAATGTCATCACTGTTCTTCACTGTTCCTGATTGAGACTAATTTCCTCAATATCCTCAACACACAGCTCATCCAATCCTTCTCATTAATGCAATATGAGTATGTTGACATCAATGACAACACTGGTTATCCTCATACTTGCAACAATCTCCCCCTTTGTCATTGATGGCAACATATGATGTGAAAAACCATCAAGACAAGAACTTCTCCTTTCTGTCACATCTCCCCCTATCAACAACAACTCTTCACATGTCTTCTCTTTCTTTACTGCTCCCCTTTGATCATCAATCACTTATTTTTCACATGTCTTCTCTCCCCCTTTGACATCACTGGCAAAGGGCTCATACTTGCAATTCTAACACATCAGAATCATACCAGCTGCTCCCCATCATCAATCCGGATCACAAGATATGACTGTGATATCCACTGGACTGATGCACATCAATGCATCCTAGTTCATCACCGGAGGGGCAATAACCCCTAACTTCTCCCTGAGATACTCAAAAGAGTCGTTGGGAAGAGGTTTAGTAAAAATATCTGCAAGCTGATCCTTGGAGGGCACATACTCCAATCTAACTTCACCCTTGTTCACTTGCTCTCTCAGAAAGTGAAACTTGATAGATATATGCTTAGTCTTAGAATGCAACACCAGATTGTTAGAAATATTTATTGCACTTGAATTATCATAGAAAATTGTGATAGGCTTCTCATATTCTACTTGAATATCTCTTAGCATCTGCTTCATCCACAAAAGTTGAGTGCAACTTCTTGCTGCTGCAATGTATTCTGCTTCAGTTGTAGACAGGGATATTGCCTCTTGTTTCTTTCTTAGCCAAGAAACCAACCTTTTTCCCAAAAAGAATTCTCCTCCACTTGTACTCTTCCTATCATCCACATCTCCTGCCCAATCTGCATCTGTATATGCATGAAGAGAAAAATTATGATCTCTAGGATACCATAGACCATACTCAACTGTTCCTTTTAAGTACCTAAAAATTCTTTTGATTGCCATGACATGAGATTCTTTGGGATCAGCCTGGAATCTTGTCACAAGACCAACAACCTGCATTACATCTGGTCTAGTCTGAGTGAGATATAATAATCCTCCAATCATTGATCTATACTTGGTCTGATCTGTCTTAGGGGAGTCATCATCTTTGCTTAACTTACATCCGGTTGCCATGGGAGTGTTCATTGGCTTTGAATCTTCCATTCCAAATTTCCTCAACAATTCTTTCACATATTTGGTCTGAGAGATAAAGATTCCTTTCTTTGTTTGAGTAATTTGCAGACCCAAGAAGAAATTCATTTCACTGAGCATTGACATTTCAAACTCACTTTTCATTTGATTTGCAAAGGTTTTACACATACTGTCTCTTCCTCCAAAGATGATATCATCAACAAATACTTCAACAATCAAGATGTTTTCATGATCAATTTTGAAATATAGGTTACTATCAGCAGTACCTTTGTTGAAACCAATCTTCAAAAGATGTTTGTCCAGCCTTTCATACCATGCTCTTGGAGCTTGCTTTAGACCATATAGTGCCTTCTTTAATTTGCAGACCATATCACCATGCTTAGATAACTGAAATCCATCCAGTTGTTCAATGTACACCTCTTCTTCTAAGTCACCATTCAGGAAAGAAGATTTGACATCCATCTAATACACTTTGAAATCTTTGAAGACAACAAATGCAAGAAATAGTCTGACTGCTTCAATTCTTGCCACAGGAGCAAAGGTTTCCTCAAAATCAATTCCTTCTATTTGAGAGTAGCCTTTGCAGACTAATCTGGGTTTATTTCTGATTACTTCACCAACTTCATTTAGTTTGTTCCGGAAGACCCATTTGGTTCCAATCACATTCTTGTTTCTAGGTCTAGAAACAAGATCCCAAGTGTGATTTTTCTCAATTTCCATCAACTCTTCCTCCATTGCTTTGGTCCAATTTTCATCATTGCAGGCTTCATTTATTGTCTTAGGTTCAATCTTTGAAATCAAACAACATTCATCTAAATTTTGAGCAATTTTCCTTCTAGTTTGCACACCTTTGCTTTTGTCAACTATGATCTGATCTTCAGAGTGGTTCAGTCTTACATACCTTGGAACTCTGGGAGTTTCTTGCACTTCTGTTTCTTGATCAGGCTCATTCAGACCTATCTCTTCTTCCTGATTTATCAGATTAGTCTGATTCTGACTTTCAGAAGAGGATTAAGCTCCTTGAACCAGAGAACCATTCTGATCATCTTCATCATATTCATAAAACCTTGAGGGCTTCTCAATTCCTTCATCAACCTTCACATTTGTACTTTCTATCATCTTTCTCAGTCTCTTATTGTAACACCGGTATGCTTTGCTTTGAGTGGAGTAACCCAAGAAAATTCTTTCATCACTTCTAGCATCAAACTTTCCTAGATCTTCATCTCTTTTAATGTAACATTTGCTACCAAATACTCTGAAATATCTCATAGTAGGAGTGATGCCAAACCAAAGTTCATAAGGAGTCTTACCGGTATTGCTTCTGATTTGAACTCGATTGAGAGTATAGACTGCAATGCTGACAACTTCTCTCCAAAACATCTGGGGAACATTTGCTTCCATCATCATTGTCCTGGATGCTTCCTGGATGGTCTAGTTCTTTCTCTCTACTACTCTATTCTGTTGTGGAGTCCTAGGAGCAGATAACTGTCTCTTTATACCATGCTTCTCAAAAAAATCTATGAATTCACCGGATGTGAATTCACCACCTCTATCAGACCTCAGACATTTTAGTTTTAATCCAGTTTGATTCTCTACCATAGCCTTGAAGATTTTGAACTTCTCAAAAGCTTCTGATTTCTCTTTTAGAAAGGTAACCCACATCATCTGGGAATGGTCATCAATCAGTAACATGAAATATCTATCACCTTGCATACTCTTGATTCTTGTCGGAACACATAGATCAGTATGAACTAATTCCAATAATCTGGTAGAGGACTGATCCTTGCTTTTGAATGAGACTCTGCTCTGTTTACCTAGCTGACATTCTTTGCACAAACTATTTGTAGGTTTTACCAATTTTGGAAGATCTCTTACAACTTGAGTATTACTTATCTTGATGATGTTATCAAAATTTACATGACACATCCTTCTATGCCATAACCAACTCTGATGAACTTGAATAAATAGACAACTTTTATTAGTACCAACTAGATGGAAGATATTACCTTTTGTTTGAGTACCGGATGCAATCTCAGTTCTGGAGCTTTCAAAGATCCTGCATCTTCCATTCTTGAACCGGAGATCATAACCTTTGTCCACCAACTGTCCAACACTGAGAAGATTGTGCTTCAATCCTTCAACATACAGTACATTACCGGTTTTGTTCTTTCCATCAAAAGAAATAGTTCCCCTACCTCTGATTCTACCAGCAGAATTATCACCAAACTTTACCATTCCTCCTTCATACCTTTCCAGATCTAAGAACTTGTTCTTGTCACCTGTCATATGGTGAGAGCATCCACTGTTAATAACCCAATCATCCTTTTCTTCAACTTGGGCAGCCAAAGCTCTTTCTACAACCTTATGATTGATAGATTCAGAGGATATTGTATCTTCTTCCTTGATAGCAATAAACACCCATTCATTTCTGGATTTGTTTCCTATCTCCGATTCATCATCTGTTACTCCTTCATTATCATCTTCTTCATGAACATAATAACAATTCTTTTGGAACCTTTGTCTTTTAGAATTTGACCTTGTAGATCTTTCTAGACATCTTGAGGCAAAATGACCAATCTTATTGTAGTTGAAGCACTTAAAGGGTAATTTTCCTTCATACTTATCAGATCCTCTTGGCAGTCTCTTTACAACGAGGGCTTCAAGTTGAGTTGTTTCTGCTTCTTCCACTTCCATGTCTTTTCTTGCTTGATCATACCATGACAGCTTCCTTGAAGAGTTTTCTCCTGGATCAAATCTTTGTTTACCTTTCACAGAGGCACTGGCTTTGAATGCAGATTCAGTCTTGGGGGGATCATCTCCAAACTCAGTCATTTCAAATGTAGCTAGTTTGCCAGCCAATTGGTCTCTTGTGACAGTTGTATGGGCTCTGAATTCATCAATGGCAACAACCTTGATTTTGTAGGCAGCAGGAAGGGATCTGAAAATTTTGCCAACAATCTCATTTTCATCCAAGACTCCACCAACATTCCTAATTCCACACACCAGCTTATTTACTCTTGGCATAAAGGTAGTAATATTTTCATCATCTCTCATCTTCAGTCTTTCAAATTTCCCTTTTAGACTTTGCAACCTTGCACACTTAACATACTCATCTCCTTCATGTAGAAGTTCTAGTTTAATCCAGATCTCATAGGCAGTTGGTAGGTCAATAACATTTGAGAGATCTGAGTCAGTTAATGCACTTAGAAGAGCCTCTTTGGTCCGCAAATTATTTTCAACATCTGTGATTTCATTTAGAGTTGTCGGACCACCCTGTGGAGGTACATATGCTTTTGTGACCATGGACCAGTACGCCTTTCCCATACACTGCAAGTGACATTTCATGCGACCTTTCCAAAGAGAGAAGTTGGTTCCATCAAATTTCAGACTATCCTTCTTGTATGACGACATCCTGGATCTCCTCAATCGGTTAAGCTCCTTTTAGAGGAACTTAGCTCTGATACCAATTGTTGGATTCAGGACAGACAACTGAGAGGGGGGGTAAATCAGTTGTCCAAAACTTGCTTCTAATTCAAACACTTAAATCTTCTTTGTTATTTAATAGCATATCAATTAATCACTCATGAAAGCATAAAGCATAAACACCAGAGCAGATACACATCAACACATGAAACACCAAGATTTTGACGTGGAAAACCTGGTCAAGGGAAAAACCACAGGGTGATTAACCCAAGGATTATTCTCTGTTAGAAGAATAAGAAAAATAGATGGCACATGCCAATTAGGGCTCACTACCCTAGCACATTGCTCACAAGAGGCACACTGCCTACAAGAGACACACTGTCTACAAAGTAACAAGTATCACAAACTTGAACTAGAGGTTGACATCTTTACCATTCCTGGATCAATTCCATTTAAACCCAAAAACTCTTGCTTTGCCTTTCGCTCTTCTTCTTCACTATGCCACACTCATCCGCACCAAGACACACTTCAAAATGAATTCACAATTCCTTATTTATACAAGGCATCGACTTAGGAACACTCATCTAAGTCGGCAAACACTTATAAGAACATTCGCAAGATGTGTAATATATCCGGTCGGCCAGTCTCAAGAACACCAATATCCGTGGTTATTCTTCAAATGCAAACTCTAACTTCAATGCGGACCACCAACATTAACTAGACATGATCCAACGATCATCATAACCTTCCCTGAATCACCAAGAACATTCGCACTTTATCAGCTTACTAGAATTCTTCTCTTCTTCATCCGAAACTTTAAGAACACAGTCTGTCATCACTGTCATAATGAAAAAGGTGCTTCTGGACCTCCAAACCATGAAAAAATCTAGTTGTCACCTCATACAGACTTCTTCAATACTCTCTCCAATCCGCAGAATGAGATAATGCAATTCCGGAGCTCACCGGACCAATCTGTGACACTCTGTCACCACTGAACATCTGTCAGAACCGGTTCTACTAGAGCAGTCATAACTTCTTCAGATCATTATGCGGACCTCTGAAAACTTGGCTGGATCATCTCAAGACTCATATCTGCAAACCCTTTAAACCGCAACCTCTGATCTTCATCTTATCTTGGACTTTTACCTTAATGTCATCACTATTCTTCACTGTTCCTGATTGAGACTAATTTCCTCAATATCCTCAGCACACAGCTCATCCAATCCTTCTCATTAATGCAATATGAGTATGTTGACATCAATGACAACACTAGTTATCCTCATACTTGCAACACTTCATTCTTTGGGGGTCCTTAATTACTTCAAAGTTAAAATATTTCTCCAACTATGTTACCTAGTCTATAAAATATTCTTTATTCAAGCTCCTTAAGTGGGTTGGTTGATGAATGTTATGTCGTAAAATGTCCCCCTAGGACTTTTACTTGCTAAGTTTAGCTCATAGGTCCCTTAGATTTAATCATGAATGTTAAGAATGAATCCCGGAGCAAAATCCCCTGAAACCCATGTCAAATGGAGCTTAGCGGCCACTCTTAAGCTTAATGAAGTCCCAAAATAGGCCCCTGGACTTGGGCGCCCGTGCCCTAGTCCAAACCTATTTTGTCAGGGCCCAAATTTTAAATGTTGACAAAGTGACCATTAAAAGGTTTCCGTTTGTTGGCCTATTCAATTTGAGTGACTATTATTTAGGAGGAATGCATATATAAACATGTTTAGGACTTCATTTTAACTAGAGATGGATAATGCGAACTTGTGATCTTATGCTAAGGATATTCAAGGCTTTCATTGTGTTGTGTTTGTGATGCAGTCAAGGTAAGAGGGTCTAATGAGGGACTATCCAACCTTGTAGCCTTTAAACTGCTAACAACATGATCAATCAGAGATGCAACAGAAGTAAATAACTAACAACAGAAAGAAATAGACATTCATAAGCATATGACACAAGATATATCCTGGGAAAACCCTAGCCTTCAAAGCTCATTCCTCTTATATTATGATCTTAAAATACATTACATATGTCACTTGGGCTTTTACAAATGCTAGGCTGCAACCCAAGGTTACAAAAGATTCATATAACAACATTCATCCATGATTTCCTCCTTTTGCTTATCAATTCTCTACTCTACAACTTCTTCTCATTGCTCTTCTCTCTACTTCAGTTCTGCTTCTTCTTTGGATCAAAACACTTATCATCGTGCTTCATAACTTCGCACACTTGATCAATATTTGTTCACTACTTTGAAACAAACAATTATCCTTCATTTATATCATCTGCAAGCCTTCATAACTTAATCAAGTGGGCCTAATTGCAACAACTAGTATGAAACGTGTAGACATGGATAGGTCAGACCTAAACATAAGGTATTGCTCCGCTGGTGCATAGAACTTCGTGCAGATCTCCATGAAGGTCGGCCATGTCCTAAACTTCCTTGAATGATGCTACTTTAAGCTCTGCAAGTCACAGAATTGCTCCACAAGATGATTAGACTTCACTGAACACTGTTGGCTCTACTTTGTGAAAATAGGTAAAACATGTAACCTTCTTATAGTGACATCTCTCTAGAATCAAACCCAAATGATCTAAATTTTAGATATGATGTAGATGACTATGTCTAGATGCTAAGTCTAGCTCTGCAGCCTCTAATATGCAAATGTGGTAATCTCCAAGGTCTCTCTCTCTCTCGGTACTCTACAATTTACTGTTAACTGTTGCAATTGAATTGAATGCTTCTGGATGCTCCTGCATCAGACTCTTGTGGTTAATTGAAAAGTGAGCCTCTTCACTTTAGTTTGTATTGTGTCAAAAATAATCTTGTTTCTTTGAATGGGTCCAGTGGTCTGTTCTTAGGTACTTGCAACTGCCTCAAGGTTAGAGGTCTGTTCAAGTCCACCTTGCAAAACTGCCTCAAGTTCTTCATCTTCTGGTGATCTAGGTTGCAAGCCTTGCACTACCTCAATGATCGGTAGTCTAAGCAAGTCTTCTCCACAAGCTGCCTCAAGCTCAATGTCTACTTCAATCAAATAAGAGTCAATTAATACATACTTGCATCCTTCAGAACAACCATGTTACTTCATTAACTTAGTCAATACACTTTCTGAATTGTCTCTGCAACATTTCTTGGTCTCTATTTTTAGATACAATTTCTCTCACATAGATCAAAATCTTACAATTTTTGTTTTGCATATACTGCTCTAATAGTTTTTCTATGTTTCTTTATCCTTATTTCCTTTACTCCGGCACACAAACTTTCTCCTCTGGTAGAATATCTTGTCATTCTTTCTTTCTCTACAATATGAATTTCCTTTTTCTTGCTATGCTTCACACTTGTTCACACAAACTTTCTCTTGCACTGCTTTCTTAGATGATTAGTCTACAAAATTATTCTTAAGATCAATGCTTCTCCTTCTTCTAGTTTCTCTATCAAACTTAGTGAGTCAATAGGTTCTTCTTCCTCTACATATAAAATCATCATTGTATCAATTATTGTTTCCTCATCATTAGTCTCTCTGGTAACAGGTTCTTGTTGACATTCACTGCTTGATTATTTTCTTCTCCAAACTTGAAAACAGGTTCTTCTAAATGGTCTTCTATCAAATCCTCTTTCATCTTCCTAGTATCCTTCACTATGATAAGAATTATGACTCCTATCATTTCTCCCTCTATGGTTTGAATAACTATCCTTGTTTTGCTCCACATAAGGTCTTCTTTCTCTGCAACCTAATCCTTCTTTTCCTCCAACACATGAATACTTCCATCTATACAACCTTCTGAACATACAAGGAACATGTTTCCATTTTTCTCCATCAATCCATCCATAATCTATCTGCATACAATCTGTCATAGGTTTTCTTCTTCTCATCTTATTCCAACACATATTTTCAGAATGATTCTTTAATCCACAGAACTTACAAGGATGTAAATCCCAACATAATTCCTTTTCATGTCCATGTCTATTACAATGTGAACAATAGATACCCTTTCTTTCTTGATTTGACTTGTTTGAATTTGTAACAACATCCTTACCTTTTTCATATCCAAGGCCTTCACTTCTGGATCTTAATACTGGTTCAATAGGTTCTGTAATTCCTTGTTTATGCTTTCCCAATCCTTGTCCTTCATATCCCATTCTTTGCATGATTTTGAAACTAATACCATCACCAACAATTGCAGGTTTAGTTACCTTGTCATCTTCAATCTCATTGTCTAAAGAAGCTTCTGCAGCATCACACAAGTCATTAGTATCACAAGAAACATCACAAAATTTAGGCTTAGATCTCAGAATTTCATTCTCTTTTCTACATGCTATAAGTGACTGCTCTAACTAATTAACATGTTCTTTCAATTCTGATATTTCACTCTTCTAGAGACTATTCTCCTTTTTTAATTCTTCCAAACTTTCTTCTAGATCTATGTTCCTCTTTTCCACCTTCCCAAAGAATTTAAATCCTTCTTCCAATTCTTCAAATCTCTTTTCAATATCCTCAAACAATTTTAGCTCTGCTTCCAATTCTTCATTTCTCCTTTTTACATTTTTTAGTTCTTCTTCAAGAGCATCATACTTGTCTTCTCCTAATTCTTTTATCCTTTCCATCAATTCTGAATTACACCTTTTGATTTCACACAATTCTTCTTCTAGATTATCCTTTTTCATATTAGGTTTTCATTTTCCTTCTTCATCCTTTTTCCAATTTTCCCCATCGAAACAAATCAGATAGACAACTTAATTTGAAAAGCTTACCCGAATCTTTCTTGCCTTGATCTTCTTCAGGAATGACAAATGTTACTTCTAGGGTTTCACACTTCTTTCAACACTTTCTACCATCCCAGTAGATTCACAACCAGCTCTGATACCACTTGATGTAGTCAAGGTAGGAGGGTTTGATGAGGGACTGTCCAACTTTGCAGCCTTTAAACTGCTAACAACATGATCAATCAGAGATGCAACATAAGTAAATAACTAACAACAGAAAGAAAGTGACATTCATAAGTACATGACACAAGATATATCCTGGGAAAACCCTAAAAGGGAAAAACCTAGCCTTCAAAGCTCATTCCTCTTATATTATGATCTCAAAACACATTACATATGCCACTCAAGCTTTTATAGATGCTAGGCCGCAGCCCAAGGTTACAGAATATTCATATAACAACACTCCTCCATGATTTCCTCCTACTTTTCAATTCTCTGCTCTGTAACTTCTTCTCACTACTTTGCTCTCTGCTTTAGTTCTACTTCTTCTTTGGATCAAAACACTTATCATCATGCTTCATAACTTCACACACTTGATCATTATTTGTTCACTACTTTGAAACAAACAACTATCCTTCATTTATATCCTTTGCAAGCCTTCATAACTTAATTAAGTCAGCCTAATTGCAACGGCTAGTATGAGACGTGTAGACACGGATAGGTCAGACCTAAACATAAGGTATTGCTCTGCTGGTGCATAGAACTTCATGCAGATCTCCATGAAGGTCAGCCAGGTCCTAAACTTCCTTGAATGATGTTCCTTTAAGCTCCACAAGTCACGAAATTGCTCCGCAAGTCGATTAGACTTCACTAAACATTGTCGGCTCTGCTATGTGAAAACAGGTAAAAATAGGTAACCTTCTGATAGCGATATCTCTCTAGAATCAAATCCAAATGATCTAAATTTTGGATATGATGTAGATGCCTCTGTCTAGATGCTAAGTCTGGTTCCACAACCTTTGATATGCAAAGTAGTAAAATGTGGTAATCTCCAAGGTCACTCTCTTGGTACTCTACAATTTACTGTTAACTGTTCCAACTAAATTGAATGCTTTCGGATGCTCTTGCATCAGTTTTTACTTGTTTGTTGTAGATTTGTCTTCATCAATCCATCTCCTCATGGGATGAAAGATCTTCATTTCTCCGTGAGAGCTTCACCTCTGAGGTGACATCTATTTTGTGTTTCAATCAATTTACCATATCATTTGCTTTTGCCTCTGTCCACCAAGGACATGTACTCTATCTAACAATGGTGTTGGAAGGCTTGAATGCCATTCCGGGGCTTGACCAAGGCAACCTCCTAAACACCACAACCCCCAACCCCTCTCTTTTGATTGCATGTTACAAGTACGAAATCTTGCAGAGAGGAGTTGCAAGAGATTAGTGTAGAGGATAAAGATTCAGGATCTAAAGAAAAGAGTAGAAAATATCCCTAATTAGACACAGGCACCCACCTCAGTGTCCTCCATTTTTGCATCATTGGGAATCGCAGGGTAGGTTACAATCTGAAGTAGATTTAAGTCCCAAACCCTCAGAAAAAGTGCCCTATTAGACACAGGTGCCTGCTTTTGTGCCCCCGAAGTTTCTAATTTCTAGCTGAATCTAAATCCTGGTATGTTTCTAATCTACATTTAGTGCCTTCTTGTGTGAGCATTTGTCATGTTTCATCCGTTTGTTTATGATTTCATATAATTAGGGTTTAAGGCATAATCAGATTAGGGTTTAACAAATTATTCAACAAATTCTAAATTTCCTTATCATTCCAAGTGACACCAAACTTGTTGTTGAGTCCTCTTGCAAAAGTTGTGACTTGACTCAGTTTAATGTCCTTGAAGGTTATATGTGAAGGGAGGATTTAATCATACTATCGACCATTATCATCATCCCTCTTTTCCTACATAACATTTTGGTGAACCTATTTTTTTTTATAAATGATGCACCTTGCTGAGTGTTGTAAATTAGATTTGCATTCATTCATTTTCATCTTTATACATTTGAAAATCTTGCATAATTCGAAAATTTGAAAAAAACTAGGCATTTTTTACTTGCATTTAGACATAGTTTGTACTATTTTTCTTGCATAATCATTGAAAACATTTAATTTTCTGATATTTACATCAGATCTGAGATAAATTACAATATTTCATATTTTCATGATCATTTACCTTGCATTTGCATCTCTCAATTGTTAGGGTTTTGCTTGAAATTTTGCATTTTTCATATAACCGAGTAATTTCAAAAGCTAGGGTTTGTAATTAAAATCTTGTTTCATATTTTATTACTCATTTTAACACTCTTTAAAATCTGATTTTGGACTGTAGTGTTTCATCATAGTGTGTTCTTGCATCTACATTTCAAAATTTGCATTTACACATTGTGTATTTCAACAAAAACAAGCATATTCATTCATCTTATCTTAATTTTGACCTTGCATTGAGCATTGTAGCATTTTGGCCTTATTTTTAAATCTGATCTAAGTTATTTCACACATTAAATCATATTAGATCTCATTCATCCATCATTGTGCATAATTTTATAACATTATTTGTACGCATTTGCATTGAAAAAAGTGGAAAAATTGAGCATTTTAGGTGCATAAACAAGCATAGTTTTGCTTTGTTTCATTGCATTTGTCATAAATATATTTCATTTCAGATCTTGCATTAATTTTAAAACATACATCCATTGGTCAAAAATTTTCATCATTTCATACATTGTGTGAAAATTGGCATATTTTTAATTACACTGTGTATTTCAACACTAAGTGTTTATACACCTTATTCCCATTTCATTCATCAAAACCTTTTAAAACACTTACTTGGCCTTGTTGTGTAGTACCTTTTTCCTCTATCCACTATGTTTTTTTGTGGACTCTATGTGTCTTTTAGTACCCATTTCTCTCCAACAAGTGTGTTAGTGTGAAATAGTCTCACATCTATGGCCTCTGATCATAAAAACAATGCTATGGTTTATCTTCGATTTGATAAGAAAAGGAAGACCCCTGAACTTGAAATAACATTTGCACCATAAGATAAAATAGGGGGAGACATTGAAGGTCCTCTTTAAATTACCATTAACATAATGGGGACTCCAGTAAGAGGAGCCCTTGTTGATCCAAATTGCATGACTAAAATTGTTACAAAAGAGTTCATTTATTCACATAAATTGATACAAGAAACTTATGAGCCTACATACATGATGATAAAAACACACAATGGATATTTCCTCCCAGCCTTAGGGAAGATTACTTTAATGATCTGGGTGCTTGACAAAGATTTAGAACAATCATTCGATATCATCCCTACATCTGACTTCTTCTATATAAAACTAGGCCATCCATGGCTCAAGGCTAGGAAAGCTATCCCTTCAACACTTCACCTATGCTTAAAATTTCCTCACCATGTGTCTATATGAACTATTCCTTATAATTGATGGCAACCTATGGTTATGAAGAAGAACAACATCCTTGACTACTTTTGGCCCAAACCTACCAAAGAACCCGAACCACGAATAGATCAAACTTTCTTGGGATATTGACGTTACAAAGCACAAGCACTATCAAAATTAGTTGGACCCCCTATTGAACAAAGAAAAAATAGAGAGAAACCTACATTACAAGATCCCCCTAGACCAAAAGGTAAAGGGATATTCGCTAAGGTTCCTCTTTCTTCATCCTTACAGGGACCGGGAGATACCTGTAGAAAACAAAGCAATGCACCACCATGAGTTAATCACATATCTGCTTCCTCTTTTGAGAAACCAATGGAAAAACATGAGATTCCATTTGAAAACATTACTAATAAATAATAAAGAAACAAAAAAGTAAGAGAAAGAAGGAAGAGAAGACAAGCCTTGGCTCGAAATAATACATCACTACAACAAGAGAATATTTCATCATCTAACATTGAATCAAAAAAAGAAGAGCTTAAGGCCAAAGAAGTAAAGGATGATAATTTTAGTCAGGCAATTATACCTTATGTTCCCCTTTTGTCATGCATTCAAGATTGGGAGGAAGATGACTTGCTCGACGACAACCGCTAGTCCGGTTGTATACACAAGTAAGTATTTCTAACCCTGTTGGTCACCTTTGTCATAGCTCTCTTACGTGACCTCCTCCTATGTGTTGTGTTCCCCTATTATGTGTTGTGTTGTTTAGGTCTCCTTAGATGACCCCTGATACTCTTGTAAGGTCAAGGATACTAGGAGACCACCTCTGTTGTGACCATTCTTCTATTTGTTTCACCATTCTTCTATCTTGCCTCTCCTCTATTTTATTGTTGTGTGTTGTGGCTTAGTGGCATAGCGTTGTAAAGGGTGTTTTGGGGGCATCCTCCTGCATGGTGTTCCTAAGGCATTTGTTCTCCTCTCTCATTTTTATTGTTTACCTTCTTCAATGATTCTACCTAGTTGGTGGATGACGAAAACAAAAAAATACTGATACGGACCTTGTGTCCCTTCAACAAGTAAGCAAAAATGGACCTAGTCCATATATGAAGATGGGGTTGATATATATATCTGATGCTTGATTAGTAGAATCACTCTATGTGATGTATCATCTTATGGCATTTTTTGTGACTAAAAATTTACAATCCACTCAATCTGCTCTTGTACACTTTGATTGGTATCTCACCTTGTTGCTACACTCAGTTCTGAGGTATCTGCTATATAGCCCAATGGTTATACTCAACTTCAAACCTATGAGTATAGCCTCAGTTCTTGATGTGGTTGTTTTCATGCATAGCTTTTATCTTGTTGTTTATATTAGCATATTATATCAATGTGTTTGTGGAAACATTCGGCGATCATGAGCACATGTCACCTTGGGGGCATGGGCTTTGCGAGAGCTCTTGTTCCCTTGCGTGTCTTCTCTCTACCTTAATGTGCTTGATATCGGTACATGACATCAACCACCTTAAGGTGGGGGCATATATAATGATATCTGTTTGATGATTTTGATACTAATGAAGCATGTTTGTAAGCCCTCTCCATGAGGCAGGATGCTGTATCTCTGACGTGAGTACACATCCTTATATCAATTGCAATAAAAAATCTCTCTTTGTGAGGCAGGATAAAGTATCTCTTGAGATAGTGCATATCCTTTTATACAAAATCCCTCATCATGAGGCAAGATGGTGTATCTCTTGAGCTAGTGCACGTCCTTTTATTACAAAGTCCTCTTTGGGAGGTAGGGTTGGATCTTGAGCTATCCTCTCTTAAGCATTTCTTTGGCGGTTGTTGTGGCATAAGCCCAATTGTCAGGTGTGTCTGCAGTGCTTTTGACTTGGTGTTACTTAGCCAATAAGCTCCTTCCATTGCCTGTGTTTGCCGTGTTTAAGATGTATAGTATGTCTATGGCATGCTATGCGGCACTCGTGTATTCTGTGTGTTTTCCCTTGTGTGTGGTTTCAAGGGTATAGTGATGAGCTCCTCCCACACTCAGGTTTTGTATGGTATGTTTTCCCTAGTGTGTGGTTTCAAGGGTGTAGCAATGAGCTCCTCCAACACTCAGGTTTTGTTTGGCATGTTTTCCCCCGTGTGTGGTTTCAAGGCTGTAGCAATTAGCTCCTCCCACACTTAGGTTTTGTTTGGTGTGTTTTCCCCCTAGGTGTAGTATCAAGGGTGTCGCGATGAGCTCCTCCTACACTTTGGGTCTTGTATTACGTGCTTTTTAGGATTTCATTTCATCTATGAAAATGTTATGAAAATGATATATCAATGTATTCATCAGGTTTTGCGTGACTGCTCTCAATGTATTCATCATGTTTTGCATGTCTTCAATATTGTCTTCTCCATGTCTTGCATGTTTCCTACTGTCTTCATTGTGTTTTGTGTGTCTACGATGTGTTTTCTAGTGCTTACCTAAGATTGGGGGCTAGAAATAGTTCCTCAATTTTTGTGTATGCCTTAGCTTCAAGTGCCTTGTTTGATGTGTTTTTGACCATACTCTAATGCATGTATGGGTCGTAAGATCATACATACATTAAAGTGGGGGATAAATTTTATGTTTTAAAATGTCCCCTAGGACTTTTACCTCCTAAGTTTAGGTCCTAGGTCCCTTAGGTTTAACCATGCATGTTAAGAATGAATCCCGGAGAAAAATCCCTCAAAACCCATGTCAAATGAGGCTTAGGGGCCACTCTTAAGCTTAATAAAGTCCCAAAATAGGCCCCTAGACTTGGGCGCCCGCACCCTAGTCCAAACCTATTTTGTCGGGACCCAAATTATAAATGTTAGCAAAGTGACTGTTAAAAGGTTTCCCTTTGTCAGCCTATTTAATTTGAATTACGAATGTTTAGTGGGAATGCACATATAAACATGTTTAGGACTTCATTTTAAATAGAGATGGGAAATGTGAACCTGTGATCTTATGTTAAAGATATTCAAGGCTTTCATTGTGTTGTAGAGAAGTATTATGTTGTGTTTGTACTTGTTTGTTGTAGATTTGTCTTCATCAATCCATCTCCTCATGGTGTGAAAGATCTTCATCTCCCCATGAGAGCTTCACCTCCAAGGTGACATCTATTTTGTGTTTCAATCAATTTATCATATCATTTGCTTTTGACTGTGTCCACCAAGGACATGCACTCTATCTAACAACGGTGTTGGAAGGCTTGAATACCATTCTGAGGCTTGACCAAGGTAAGCTCCTAAACACCACAACCCCCAACCCCTCTCTTTTGATTGCAGATTACAAGTGCGGAATCTTGCAGAGAGGAGTTACAGGAGATTAGTGCAGAGGATAAAGATTCAGGATCTAAAGAAAAGAGAAGAAAATATACCTAATTAGACATAGGCACCTATTGGTAAGAGACACTGTATGGCTTCATGAGTGTTGTTATTGATGGCAACAAAGTTTATCCCACACATTCGCAGCACATAATAAGTCTTTACCGGAAGTTAGCGTGAAGAGTGTTTTGGTCCGGTGAACAAGAACAGAGCATGCAACAAGGTCTGACAATCAGGTCTGGATCTCTCAGAGGAAGTATCTTAGTAAAGTGCAGACTTGGGGAAGTCAAGAAGAGTACCATGACTGATACATTCCAGAGATTGAGCCTCCGATGATGAAAGAGTGAAAAGATATGAGCACCTAAGTGTTGGGTTCCTGTTTGACAGAGTAGACTAAGGAAGAACTGACCGACAGAGAATCAGACCTTAATCCAGACAAGAAATTGATGGAGTTCAAGTTTCTTAAGGGATCATTCATAGTTGGCCGACATGATTGATGACTCCTATAACTATCTCTTTGATACACATCACTTAGTAAGCATGGATTCAGCCGACAGACCAGAGTTTGGGAAAATCTTGAGTATTCCGGATGCCGACTAGAAAGGTGTTGAAATCCTTGGTGCAGATATATATACCAGATGGATTTTGATGTGAAGTGTGTGAAATAGAGTGTGCAAAGAAAAGCAGAGAGCAGTGTGGAAGTAGCTATACAAATCCGGTATGTGACAGAACAACAACACTAAGCAGAGGAAGAATGAAGTGTAGCAAATCAGTAAATTGAGCCTAACCGGAACTGAACCTCAGCATATGTGGATGCCCCTGATGAGTTCAAATATATGGTTACCTTTTATACCTTGTAGACAGTGAGTCTCTTGTAGGTAGTGAGCCTCTTGTGAGCAGTGTGCTCAGGTAGTGAGCCCTAATTGGCAAGTGCCATTTTGTACTAATTCTTTTAACAGAGAATACAATCTTGGGTTAGTCACCCCGTGGTTTTTCCCTTAATAGGTTTTCCACGTCAAAATCATTGTGTTATGTGTATTGATTTTATTTCTTCTCTCATGGTTATGCATGCTTATAGTTTTGATGCTGCACTAATTGTTAAAGAAGAATAGAAAGTTAAATTATTTAAGATAACTGATTCACCCCCCCTCTCAGTTATCTACCTTGTTTCCAACAATTGGTATCAGAGCTAAGTTCCTCCCAACAGAGCCTAACAGCTTGAGGAAGATCTGGGAATCTCAATGGATATGTATGGTATGAGGGAACAACTTCAGTTTGCCCTAGATGATCTTGAGCAATCTCACTCTGAAGTCAATAACTTCAGGGAAAGACTCAAACAAGCTGATGATTTCATAAATGAACTGAAAGAGAAACTAAGTATCTCTGTGAAAAAGAGAAAGGAACTACTTCACCAAATAGTAAGTCAAAGTGGAGCCAATGATACTCATGAAGATCTAAATGAGAAGAAGAAGTAATGTAAAAAGCTATCAAAAGAGGTCATTATGGTAAGACATGAAATGGAATCAGGGGTTATGAATTTCACCCAAGAAATTGAAAAGAAAAGAAAAATAGAAGATAATCTAAGACAATCTCTCAAGGAGAAGTCAGAAGACTACCACAAAATGGATAGAATAATCAGACACCTAGAATCTGATCTTGAAGAAGCTAGAGATAATGAAGAACAACTTGAAAATCAGATAGACACTCTTAAAAGGGATCTTCAAATAGCAAATGAATACAAAGAAAAATTCAAGATAAGTTCTTCTCAACTTGAAGTTCTTCTTGAAAGCCAAGAGAGGGTAGATGACAAACATGGCTTGGGATATGAGAAAGGTGAAAGCTCCAGATCCAGTTAGAAGAACTCTAGATCAGGAAATCCAAGGTACAGGCCTAGAAGACCTCCGATAAGACAACCAAATGCTCAAAGATATCCATCCTTCAATGGTTACTGCCACAATTGCAATAACTTTGGTCATAAAGCAAATCAGTGCAGAAGAAGAAAGAATCAGACTAATTTCTCCGGACAGTGTCTCAACTGCAAAAGGTATGGTCACAAATCTCATGAATGTAAAATAGGCAAATAAGCAATTCATTCAATGGTAGATGCTTTGCATGCAATAGAATGGGACATATGGCTAATCAATGCAGATCAAGAGGATATCAGCCAAATATGCAAAGAAATGTTATTTTCTACAATTGCATTAGATTCGGTCACATTACCAAATTCTGCAGAAGTAAGAATCAGGATAAAAGGGGTCCGGTGCATCATAATCAAAGTCAAGACAAAGGAAAAGGAAAACTGAATGCGGATGAAATTCAAAGGGAGATGAATAAGATTTGGGTAAAGAGAAGTACAAAAAATGTTGGGGATGGATCCGCACTAGAATCTGGTGTTGACAATCCTTCCAAAAACTAAATAGATGAGCTCTGGCTTAGGGGGAGTCTCAAAAGAAAACAATTCCCCCAGCTAGTCAATTGGTGCCTGAAATTGGCACATGGAGTATTGTGGATTGAGGAGCCCTCAAAGAGATATCTAAATAATCCTAGGTAAAAGTGTGAAAGATCCGCAAGAAGATTTGAGGAGTCAATCATCCTAGATTAATCCAGTTTGACAGTCATCCGGCAAAAGCAGGTCTTTCACAGTTAGATCCGGTATGATTCAAAAATTGAAATATCTTGATCTGCGGATAAATGGAATGATTGGAGAAAAGGAAAATAGATTGTCAATAATCACCGAGAATAACTCTACGTGCATCTCAGTGATCTGGAAAGATCTCTCTCAAAATAAGAAGAACAAGGCAACCGAAATGACTTAAGTTGTGCATTTATTGCAAAATGTAATTAGGGTTTGCGCTGAAATAAAAGGGTTCTTTTGTTCATCATTTGCACATTTGCATCCAAAAAGAAGAAAGAAGGAGCTCTGCAACAAGATTGCCTCAACCCTCTCAAGGCTCAACTGCAGAATTTGATTCAACCAACGATCTTTTCGGCTATCATCGTGAACCCTAGAAGCGTAAAAAGGTATTTCCACTTTTGAATATCTCTCTCTGAATCTTTTGAAAGATGGCTACTCTGAATGTTGTTACGATCAATGATAGGCCACGCCCTAAGTTCAAGAAAAATCCCTACAAATCCCTAGAATTTGATCCCCTAGGTGCATTCTCTAGCATTTCACATGGGGTTCTACATGTAGAAGATGTTAGGGTTTACATACAAGCAAACATTGAAGAATTTGGGGAATCCAAGCTAATGGATATCTATCACAAGGAACTGATAGATGAATCATTTAAACTTAAACCCCAATACAAGGCCATCTGGGATAAGCATTTTGGGCATTGCATCCATTTCCCTTGTTTTGCAGAAGATGAATGGGTCTGGTATGTTCTGAGCAGAATGCATGACAACTTCATGTGGTTGATGAGGCCATTTAAGATCACAAAAGATGCCATTAGGGTGGTAACCGGATTGTACTCATCCGGTGGGTTGTCTGCTCTCAAATCAGTCAAAACCAAATTGTAAGTGAGGCTACCAGATCAAAATTTGACAAGAGGGCAATGACAATAGAAGACATCATAGATCTGGATGTCAAATTTGCCTCTATGATAATTGGATACAAAATCTATCACTCCAGCAGGGAGAATTCAATATCTGGAACTGCTATATATACTGCATATCAAATGCTAAGGAAAAATGCTGACTATAATCTTTGTGAGCTTCTCCGGAACTAACTGTTAGAGAATTTATAGAAAATAAAGAAGGATAAGAAGAATTCATTTAAGTACGGTGGCTTGATACTATGCCTATTCTTTTACTTTATGAATGAGCTACCCAGATCCAGTGGTTGGGTATGGCAAAATGACAGACCTATTGCCATACAAATCAGAGATTATATGCATGGGCTTGGTGATGCCAAGGATCAAAGCACAGCTCTCTGGGGATATTTCAAGAATTTCCAAGGTATGATGTAGGCTAGAGAAAGAATTCCCCAATCCATGGTTGAAAAATACAAGGATACAGTGTGCTTTATGGTAGACACTGATCAATGCCTAATGGAGGCAGTGGAGCCAAGGATAGTCTAGATTATGCCAATGGGGTATGAAATAGATGAGAAAATCCTAGAGTTGCATATCCAACACTTGCTGAGTCAGCCCAAGGACCCTAAGGTAGAAAGGTTTGGAACCTTTCAAGAATTGAGTGTGAAAATTCATGTTGAACAAAGACAACTAGAAATGAAGAGAAAAGTGAGAAGGGAATTAGAGGAAGTTGCCAAAAGATATGGCATCTCAAAAGAAGCAGTTGATGCAAATAGAGAAAAAATAGAAAGAGCTGAGAAGGAGAGACAAGAAGCAGAGAAAGAAAGTAATCCGGTGCAAGTCCCCTCCCGGACCAGATCCTCCAAAAGCTCTGCACCTGCCACCTCTAAGAGCCAAAAGGCCTCCAAACTGGAAGCCAAGACATCTGGTAAGGAAGAAAAGAGAACAAAAACCAAGGCCACAAGGACCTATATGAGTCAGAAGGATGATGAAGGAACATAAACAGATGAGGAAGTTAAGAAAATGAAGAAGAAGAAGAAAACATTAGGTGGATCTTCTGCCGGTACAAATAAAGAAGAACAGGCAAAAGAATCAAAGGATGGAAATTATCAAGGCAGTCATAGTGGATGGAAATTTGCAACCATTAACTGAATTCTATGATAAGTATAATGACACTGACAAAAGAATATTGGAGGAAGCCACAGTCAAATACTTGAATATCTATAATAAAGCATTCATTGAAATCATCTCTCTAATCCCCAAAGTTTAGAGAAAATACTTGAGCTCATAAAAGACAATGCTAAAGAAAAAGATATGGAGATCCGAGAACAGATAGTGATTCAGCTCTATCCTTCCATCACTCCAAAACAAATGAACATGATCTTCCAGGATTGTAAGGATGAGTTCTGGAGCAAAGCCAGAATGAACAAGCTTATGCTCAGAGAGACTGATCGGGTGGCAAAAGAGACTGAAGACATCCTCCGAGATGCATATAAAAGATTCAATCTTCCTATTATAGAGGACATAAGTGATGAACCTTCTTCCATGGATGTCGAAGGACTAAGCATATCAAAGGAAGATCCTACAGAGAAAATTACAGAAGAATCAAAGGAGATAGGTGAGGAGAAGACTAAGGACCTGGATTCCTCTGTTCTGGAAGAGGAAGTCCATGAAGAAGTAAATATCTCTCATTCGGATCCCCCAACAGACTCTGGAATTGAAGGAGAAGCAAGAAAAGAAGAGAGAATTAGTCAAGAAGAAGAGGTAAAGGGAAGAGAAGAAGATCAAACAGAGAAGACCCCAGGTGACAGTTCTGAAGCTGCAGAAGGAAAGAACACTCTATCTCTGGCAAGAGACACTGTAGAAATAGTTAAAGATTTCTTGACCAAAGAAATGATGGAATTAGATAAACCGGAGCTATGTCAAGGATCATTCAATTTTAATTCCCTCTCCCCGATTCAGACAATGAAGATAGCATCCTTTGCCCAAGCAAAGGCAAAAGAAAAACTTCTGAAGTCTCACATGGAAGACTGTGAGCTGGTAGAGATTGCATCCGGTGTGTTGGAGAAGATCATGCCATCCTTCCAGAAGGATCTTTCGGCCTCTTCATCTAGTAATCTGAAATCTCTTGTTAATTCTGTTAGCACACATTTTGATTCCTTGGAGAAATCAGTAGAAGAAAAAGTCTGGAAAGAGTTTTTGGGTAAGAGATTCTCTGAAGTATAGGGGCTAATAGAAAATGATAGGAAAAATCTGAATATTGGAATAAAGAGCCTAGAAAATGCTCTTAGAGATCGCAGAGAATTATACAAATTTTGTTTATCTTGGTCCACAGTAACAACAGACATTGCAAAGAAGATGGAAAAACAAGAGGGCAAACTATCAAGTTTATCCCAGAGTTTTGATCCTCTCACCTCATCCATAATGAATCAAGAGTGCCAGACTATTGCCACACTAAATGATATAAAGAGGCTTGAGAAGGAGAAGAAAAATAGAATAAGTAGGCTAAGTGAACTAAGAGGGATAATTACCCCCAAGTTAGAGGCAATGCATGAGGCCCTAACTGATGCCCAGACCACAACCCGGACTAGTGATCCAGCAGACCTAAAGAGGGCAGAAGCTTTTGCATTTTTTCTAAGTGGTCACATTTCAATTTTGGATGGGATGAAGAAGAGTTGGGCGACAGAAGTGGTACAGTTGAAGACCACCTTTGCAGATATACTTTAGTATATGTAAGTATAACATGTATATATACTTATGCGGCTAAGTATAGGTTGATTCTTGGAAATTTTGATGTGCGGATTCTACCCTTTGCCATTGATGTCAAAGGAGGAGTGAGGAGCAGTGAAAATGTGGAATCTAACTAAGGGGGAGCTCCAGAAAAGTGTACATTAGAACAGAGCATCAGCTAAGGGGGAGTGTAGTGTGACACTTAGTCATTTTTCACTAAGTGTTGCCATCAATGCCAAAGGGGGAGATTGTTGGAAAGAGACATTGTATGGCTTCACGAGTGTTGTCATTGATGGCAACAAAGTTTATCCCACACATCCGCAACACATAATAAGTCTTTATCGGAAGTCAGATTGAAGAATGTTTTGGTCCGGTGAACAAGAACAGAGCATGCAACAAGGTCTGACAATCAGGTTCAGATCTTTCAGAGGAAGTACCTCAACAAAGTGTGTACTTGGGGAAGACAAGAGGAGTACCATGACTGATACATTCTAGAGATTGAGCCTCCGGTGATGAAAGAGTGAAAAGATATGAGCACCTAAGTGTTGGGTTCTTGTTTGACAAAGTAGACTGAGGAAGAACTGACCGGCAGAGCATCAAACCTTAATCCGAACAAGAAATTGATGGAGTTCAAGTTTCTTAAGGGATCATCCATAGTTGGCCAACATGATTGATGACTCCTATAACTATCTCTTTGATACGCATCACTTAGTAAGCATGGATTCAGCCGATAGACCAGAGTTTGGGAAAATCTTGAGTATTCCAGATGCTGACTAGAAAGGTGTTGAAATCCTTGGTGCAGATATATATACCAGATGGATTTTGATGTGAAGTGTGTGAAATAGAGTGTGCGAAGAAAAGCAGAGAGCAGTGTGGAAGCAGCTATACAAATCCGGTATGTGACAGAATAGCAGCACTAAGTAGAGGAAGAATGAAGTGTAGCAGATCAGTATATTGAGCCTAACCAGAAGTGAACCTCAGCATATGTGGATGCCCCTGATCAGTTCAAATATCTGGTTACCTTTTATACCTTGTAGACAGTGAGTCTCTTGTAGGCAGTGAGCCTCTTGTGAGCAGTGTGCTCGGGCAGTGAGCCCTAATTGGCAAGTGCCATTTTGTACTACTTATTCTTTTAACAGAGAATACAATCTTGGGTTAGTAACCCCATGGTTTTTCCCTTAACAGGGTTTTCCATGTCAAAATCATTGTGTTATGTGTATTGATTTTATTTATGCTCTCATGGTTATGCATGCTTATAGTTTTGATGCTGCACTAATTGTTAAAGAAGAATAGAAAGTTAAACTATTTAAGATAACTGATTCACCCCCCCTCTTAGTTATCTACCTTGTTTCCAACAGTGCCTACCCCAGTGTCCTCCAATTTTGCATCATCGAGAATATCAGAGCAGGTTACAGTCTAAAGCTGATTTAAGTCTGAAACCCTCAAAAAAAGTGCCCTATTAGACACAGGCACCCGCCCCTATGTCCCTGAAGTTTTTGCTTTCTAGAATCTGAATCCTGATATGTTTCTAATCTACATTTAGTGCCTTCCTGTGTGAGCATTTGTCATGTTTTGTCCATTTGTTTACGATTTCATATAATTAGGGTTTAAGGCATAATCAGATTAGGGTTTAAAACAAATTAATCAACAAATTCTAAATTTCCTTATCATTCCAAGTGACACCAAATTTGTAGCTGAGTCCTCTTGCCAAAGTTATGAATTGACTCAGTTTAATGTCCTTGAATGTTATATGTGAAAGGAGGACTTAATCATACTATCAACCATTATCATTGTTTAGTGGAAAATTGGATTTGTTAATGTTTTAGTGTTTTGATGTTTAAATCCTCCTCTCCACTTTACATTCAAGGATCTAGGGTCGAGTGGTGAGCACTATCATACCCTAGATCACTTGTGAGATGTAAGGAAACTTGGATTAGGGAATTTAATTATCAATTTCTCTTCTCTTATGCTCAATTGACCATTAAAACCCTAATTATGCAAATACGATAATAAATTGACAAATAACAAAAAATGCTCTTCCAAATGGAAGTAAAATGGCAAATCACAGAATATCTATTTTCTGGGTTCTGAGGCAGAATAGCCAGGGACACTAGAGTGGGTGCCCAAGTCCAAGGTACCACTTTCTTTGTGGGATCTGGGCCTCCTTCCAACATTGATCAACCATGTAACTTCTATTTCTGGTAATTTAGCTGTGGAGGACACTAGAGCGAGTGCCCAAGTCCTAGAAATGCACCGGTGTTCTACTTTTCTTTAGATCTCGAATCCTTGATGCCTGCCAATCCTTCCTATAACTTCACTTCTCCTGAATATGACACCTATAACCTGCAATCACAAGACTTGGTTTGGGGGTTGTGGTGTTTAGAGGCTTTCCTTAGTCAAGCCCCAGAGGACACTTAAGTCTCCTAACACCGTTGTTAGATAGAGAGTGCGTGCCCTTGTGAGGTAGAGGCAAAAACCAAAGGAATCAATGATGAAAACATAATATAATGTCACCTTGTAGTGAAGATCTCATGGGAGGAAGATGCTCTTCATTCCACGAGGAAATTGATGCTCAAATCTGTAAACAAACACATAAACCACACAAGTCTGCTCTTGAAACACAATGAAAGCCTTGAATCACCTTGAGAACACTTGAACATCACAATTTCCATCTAATTGAAATCTAGTTTACAAATGAATGCCTAAACATGATTTTATATGCAACTACAAGCACTCCCACCAAGATTTCAAAAATCAAAACTTACCGTGTCGGCAAAAGGACCAAATAACGGTCATAAACTGACACTTAAATTTTGGGCCTGACCCAAAATAGGGCAAGACTAGGGCACGAGCACCCAAGTCCTCCCCCCTATTTTGGGCAGGGTTAAGGTCAAGGGGTCCTCCTAGGTCCACTTTGCCATGAAACCTAGGCCTCATTCCATCGGGATGCCAAAATATGAACTAAGATGTCCTAAATGCATGCAAAAGACCCAAGAGCTAAACCTTATAAGGGAAAAGCCTCCAAGGGGACATTTTCTGACATTACATTTAGCCCCCACTTTAATGTATGTATAAATGCAAGGCTAATACATGCATTAAAGTAAGGTCACAAACACAACAAACACACCAAGCACGGAGAAGACACGCCAATCACATAGAAGATAGTAACAGGCATGCAAAACACAGAGAAGACAGTTACAGTCATGCAGAACACGAAGAAGACAATAAATGCATAGAAGACACATTAATGCATGGAAGACAGGCATGATTCTTTTCTTTTCTTTTTCTTATATATATGAAATGCAAATGCAAGTACTGGAAAGTAAACAAACCTCCCATAATACATGATGCACTCATCGCACAGGTCTTTGTATATATGGGGCAACACACATGCAAAACCTCCCAAAATGTAGACTGCATATGGGGCAATAGACATGCCAAACAAAGCAAGCATGCCAAACACACACACTTTGAAGACACGGAGAAAACACGACAGACAAGCGATGGAGTGTTCCTATTTCTAGGCTTAACACCATCTCAAGCATAGTACAGGCACACACCGACGATTGTGCTTCGCCACAACAATCGTCGAAGACACACTTAAGGGTTGAGTTAGTCACAGAACCGCTCCCCACCTCCGTAGAGGACTTTTGAAAATGCAACCCCACCTGCATCACGAAGATGCCTTACAGTGAAAAGGAAGCATGGCATACAACCCCACTCGCATCACGGAGATGCCTTACGGTGAACAGGAGGTATGAGATCAAAAGTATACAACCCCACCCGCATCACGGAGACACCTTACGATGAAAAAGAGGTATACGCAATAGATTTCAAGATAGATTGATTTATTGCAAACAAACTCAGGATGTAGGAAGTACTCATCGCACTAGTGTGCACCTGAGGACAAGCACATTGCTAACATCTATAACAGTTAGCTTACCTTATATATGCCCCCACCTTAAGGTGGTTGATATCATGTAACGATATCAAGCACGTTAAGGTAGGGAGAAAACACACAAGGTAACATAGACTTTCGCAAAGCGCATGCCCCCAGAGGTGACATGTACTTTACAATCGCCAAATGTTCCCACAAACACATCCCTGCAAGAAACATGTTAGTGTCTACAAGATCATGATAAACAACAACATCAATGCATATGATTAAGCACACAAAGAGCCAAGGTTATACAACAAATTTGGAGTTTGAGGATAACTGTGGGGCTATATCACGAAGCTCTCCGAATCAAGTACCACCAAGGCCAGATTCAAAGGCAAACAAAGGTGCATAGAGCAGTAGTATTGTTAAGGTTTGTAAATGCGATAGAAACATCATAAAATTCACTATGCGGAAAGCACAAGTGCTTCCACTAGCCAAGTGTCAGATAAAATATACAACCCCATCATCATATTAGGAACTAAGTGCATTTGTTGATTGCTCTCGAAAGGGACACTAGGTCCACATCAGTGTAAATGTTTGTCGTCATCTGCCCACTAGGTGGAAACACTAGAGGAAGGGAAACAATAAATAAGAGAGAAAAAATGAGTGTCTTAGGGATAGTCACGTAGGAGGGTGCCCCTAGGTCACCAACTGCGACGCTATGTCCGTCAGACACAACACACAACAATGAAATCAGAGAGAGAGGTAATATAGAAGAATAATGATACAAATAGAAGAAGGTCACAATAGAGGCAGTCTCCTGGTATCTCAAACCTTATGGGAGAATCCAAGGTCATCCCAAGAGGCCTAAACAACATATAACACATCACGGGGGAAGCACATCACGAGACATATAAAGGGTTAGAGATACTTACCTGTAGGGAGGTCCATGCTAGAAGTCATCAACAATTAAATCATTCTCTTTCCAATTGCAAACATAAGGTACCATTGCTAAGTCTTTGGAATTATTCTTTTGTTCATTCTTAAATGCTTCTTGGTTTGACTCAATCTTAGGTGGAACGTTTTCTTGTTGAAGTTCATTAGTATACATATTCACTATCCTCTTAGGTGGTGGGGGAATCAAATTATTTTGATTGATCTCGACATCCATCCTTGAAGGATTTAATGTGAGAGACTTCTCCTCATCCACTAGTGCTACATCCTTAGTGATGTCCAAATGACTTGAATAATCAAACAAAGGAGGGACCTTAAAGGTCTTCTCTTCCTTAGTGAAATCTAAGGTGTGTGAACAATCAACTAAAGGAAGAAGGTTGGTGGGATGATCC
This sequence comes from Cunninghamia lanceolata, assembly GCA_027924645.1. Taxonomy (NCBI): domain Eukaryota; kingdom Viridiplantae; phylum Streptophyta; class Pinopsida; order Cupressales; family Cupressaceae; genus Cunninghamia; species Cunninghamia lanceolata. The sequence continues at coordinate 3,977,842 of BSBN01000747.1, forward strand.
ACATAGGTAGGAATTTGATTATTGTTAGATGCATGCTCATTTTCTACCCGTGGAATGTTCTTTGCTATTAAAGGGATCTCTTAATTCAATAATTATTCATCTTGGCCAGGGAGAGCAGTGGAATTACTAAAGCTGTCTGTAGTCATTATTCATCTAAGGTTCTTGAATGTTCTATGGAATCATTATCAGCGTTTTCATGAGTATTCCTAGAGATGAATTTAGTTAAATCTTCTAAGATCAAAGGATATGCTCCTATTAATAAAGAAAAGCTGATAAAACCATGTGGATAACAAAGTAATTGCAATTCATATGTAGAACATATAGAAGCATCAATACCACTTACAGAAGCTATGTGCTCTAGAACAGGAGGATTCTCATTAGTAAAATTAGAGAAATTTTCAAGATCTAGGATATAATCATGAAAAGATTTCATAGATGAATAACATGAAGATGCCATAATGAGATGCAAAATCAGATTTTGAAATCTTTTCAAAATTGGTGCAAAAGACAAGTGCGAACCTATATGCAAAAATAGCCTAAAATGCTTGATTTTTCATACTTTTTCAATGCAAATGAATGAAACAAAGGGTGTTGTAAGGATTTAAGTCAAGGGAAGAAATTTATATGTCTAATATCAGTCCAAAACAGCAATATTATCCTTCTCAACACACTCTTGATGCAAATCCAAGATAATGCCAAGTCAAATTATAGTGAAAATATGTCAAAATAGGTAATTTTTTCACCAAAACTCAATGCAACAAAGCATAAAAAAGGGTGTTGTGAGGAAAATGATGATGGAAATAAAATAATATCAGTAATAACATCCTCTTGGTTCCAAGATACCCAACACAACACACTTTTAGTGCCACTTAAGGTCAAACCCTAGTGAAAATATAGCAAAAATAAGCTATTTTTCATGGTTTTTCAACTCCAAGACCTAGAAAAAGGGGTGTTGTAAGGAATTTTAGGAGGTAAAGAAAATAATATCAATAATATCAATCATCTCAATCCATAAAATTGATCACAACATGCTTGGAGTGCAAACTAGGTCAAACCCTAGGGCAAAAAATAACTAAAATGTGTAGTTTTTCACCAAATTTTCACTACAAGAGCCCGATACAAGGGTGTTGTGAATTTTTAGGAGGGAAATAAAATTATTACCCTAATAACATCAAATTAATGCAAAAATACTCTTCACAAAACGCCTATGGTGTAAGTTTAGAGAGTCGATAAGGCCAAATTTAGTGAAAATCATTGTTTTTGAAGCCCTAGGTTTGAGATCTTGTGACAAAATGCTTATGTAAATGTTTTGAAGTATAATTTATGATGGGAATTAAATAATCTTAGATCTTAAAATGATTTTCAAGCTTGAACATGCAAAATGCCCATGCAAATTTAATGAAAATGCATCAAAATTGCTAGTTTTTGTTGAAATTTTCTATGCAATATTGCAAATATTTTAAATCCAAATGCAAATTTACACTAAAATGTAAGAATACAGACAAATGTTAATTTTAATGAGCCTCTAAAATCAGTAGAAAAATTTGAGAAAAGATTTTGCCTACTAACCCTAGATTTTGGAATTACTAGGTTATATAAAATTGTCAAAATTTCCACAAAAACCTAGCAAATTAATGATGAAAATGCAAAGAAATTTTTTGAATTTTTGAATTTTTCTGTAGTTTATATCAGATCTGATGCAAAAATCATGAATTAGGAAAATTTAGAAAGAATTGATGCAATTTAGTAAGCCCAACAATGCAATTTTTTTGAATTTTCCAAAATTTTCAATTTTTTTGAATTTTTCTCAATGCAATAAAATGAATGACTATATGAATGAATGAAATCAATCCAAATCTAAAGACACACACTCAAAAAGTTGCAATTTAAGTTTGAAAACATGGGTTCACCAAAATGTTTAGGGGAAAATTAGATTTGTTAATGTTTTAGTGTTTTGATGTTTAAATCCTCCTCTCCACTTTACATTCAAGGATCTAAAGTCAAGTGGCGAGCACTATCATACCCTAGGTCACTTGTGAGATGTAGGGAAACTTGGATTAGGGAATTTAATTATCAATTTCTCTTCTCTTATGCTCAATTGACCATTAAAACCCTAATTATGCAAATACAACAATAAATTGATGAATAACAGAAAATGCTCTTGCAGACAGAAGTAAAATAGCAAATCACAGAATACCTATTTTCAGGGTTCTGAGGAAGAATATTCGGGGACACTGGAGTGGGTACCCAAGTCCAAGGTACCAGTTTCTTTGCGGGATCTGGACCTCTTTCCGACACTGATCAACCCTGTAACTTCTGTTTCCAAGAATTCAACTACGGAGGACACTAGAGCGAGTGCCCAAGTCCTGGAAATGCTCCAGTGTCCTACTTTTCTTCAGATCCTGAATCCTTGATGCCTGCCAATCCTTCCTGCAACTTTACTTCTCCCGAATATGACACCTGTAACCTGCAATCACAAGACTTGGTTTGGGGGTTGTGGTGTTTAGAGGCTAGCCTCAGTCAAGCCCCGGAGGACACTTAAGTCTTCGAACACTGTTGTTAGATAGAGAGTGCGTGCCCTTGTGAGGCATAGGCAAAAACCAAAGGAATCAATGATGAAAACATAATATAATGTCACCTTGTAGTGAAGATCTCATGGGAGGAAGATGCTCTTCATTCCATGAAGAAATTGATGCTCAAATCTGTAAACAAACACATAAACCACACAAGTCTGCTCTTGCAACACAATGAAATCCTTGAATCACCTTGAGAACACTTGAACATCACAATTGCCATCTAATTGAAATCTAGTTTACAAATGAATGCCTAAACATGCTTTTATATGCAACTACAAGCACTCCTGCCAAGATTTCAAAAATCAAAACTTACCGTGTCGACAAAAGGACCAAATAACGGTCATAAACTGACACTTAAATTTTGAGCTTGACCCAAAATAGGGTAGAACTAGGGCATGGGAGCCCAAGTCCTCCCCCCTATTTTGGGTTGGGTTAAGGTCAAGGGGTTCTCCTAGGTCCACTTTTCCATGAAACCTATGCCTCATTCCATCGGGATGCCAAAATATGAACTAAGATGTCCTAAATGCATGCAAAAGACCTGAGAGCTAAACCTTATGAGGGAAAATCCCCCATGGGGACATTTTCTAACCTTACAATCATCATCCCTCTCTTCCTACATAACAATCAAACATCAATTTATTTCTATCTCTCATTATGTCTATGGTGGATCTATCTTTTGTGGTGACTTCCTCATTAGAGTCAATGTCCACAACTTATTGAGCACCAATAGCTTCCCTCTCATCCTCATTGATTTCCTTTATCATGATTTGTCCTATTCTTTGTGTATTCTCCATGATATTGAGCCTCACTTGAAGGGCTCTCGTTATTTTAGCGAGTTTTTCCAAGAGTGGTCTTATAGTTGATTTATTGTTTTGTACTTCTATTCTTCCTTTGTGTGCCATAGCTCCTTTGGATCACCTACAATGTGGTATATGCATAAATGTGATTTGTTATGGAAATCACATAAATCTCACTCATAGGACTAGGCCCATGTTCTAATACTACTTGATGCATACCACAAGTGGGTCAAATAAACAATCCATAACAAGCCACCCAAAAAAATAATAAAAATTAATGAAAAAAAATGAAATTAAATAACACATAAATGACATAATTTTGAATTTCCTTTTTTAAAACATATATAGGTTCCACAATACACATAAATATGTTGTCATTACATCATTACATAGCTTTCCATAATACAAGCTTAAAAATGAAAGAATAATAAGATACAATTTGAGATTAGGACTATTGTCCTTCAAATCCACTTGAGTACATAAAATATACATGTTTGACTTTTCATTAAAATTTTGGTTGACCATTAGTCATAATCATCTCATCTAAGTGCAAGCAATATTTTTGTCTAGCTATAGGAGGGAGAACATCATCTAAGCACTTTACCTCCAATCACAAACTTGGCAGTCCCCCTCTCATCTTCCTACTGAAAGAGGCCTGACCCTTCGATGAGGGTGATAGATAGGGACATCTACAACACAACCAAATTTGAGAACTAAGTTCAAATGTGAATACCCATCACATGCAATCAATCAGGTAGCCCCTAATACCCTCTAGCTACCTTAATTTCTAACTAACATGAGTCTATATATAGTGAATTGATGATGCTTAAAGCTATTACATCACTTTGGCCAAAGCGTTCAATTTTTAGTCGCATAAATGTGGGTCATTCGTTCACATACTAATATCTCTTGCTTGACTCTCCTTATGAATAATGACCAGTTGGTAAAATGCAAGTATATGCTAAAATGTATATTATCCTTCAAACACCAATCTGCCAATATACCCTACCCTGAGATGGTCCTACTAGCCTTTCTCTATAAAAGATGGTCTCATATTGGTATATAACCATCAAGTTCCAATCTCCCATTATTCCTTACCCTGAGATGGCCTCATCCTCTAGGGTTTGATAATATGAACAATGACACAATAACTATTTTTTTCATATCTCTTGGTATTCTTTACTCTAAAGTTGGTTCTATGCATAACTATTGTCTCCAATCTCTTGGCATGCCCCTACTCTTGAGATAGTTTATTAAATACAATAATGCAAGCATAAGAATGACTATGTTTTTCCATTCTCTTGGTATACCCTTACCTAGAGATGGTTTGATAAATAAATAAAATACAAGCATAATATTAACTATGATTTCCATTTTTATAGTTTACTCTACCCCAAGGTGAATACAATGATGCAAGGTACAATAATAACTATTATTTATAATAATGGAAATACACCTACATAATAATATCACCACTAATGACAATACATTGCATACACGCAAATAAATGCTAACTTAAGCACATGTAATCATATGAAAATGCATACTATTATTAGGTTCCTCTTGAACCTTAAGGACCAATGCAATATTATTGACATAAAACTAATCATATGCAACCTACCCATAACTCTTAGAGCATTCACTAGACTAGTTCATTTTACCATAGAAAGGTAGCATTATACAACTATTAAATATGGGTGACCCTCTATGCCACGAGGTTGATTAACCATTAATAAGAAGAATAATAAAATAGAATATGTATTTAATAAGTCTATTCATAGACCACAATAATGAAATTAAACTTAGCAAGGATCAGTGGGCTCTACCAAATCGATTATGGACTATCCAATACTTGAACTCACATGGCCATTAAAATGCTTGGACGATACTCCAATAAACACAGACATAAGAATGACTTACATTTGGCTAAACACTTGGTCTCATACGACCGTTTATAATGAATATATATATATATATATATATATATATATATATATAGGTAATCAACTCTAGATGAGGATACAAGTTCTATCTATGGTGGAAATATCCAATAGACAAGAGTACTAGATTTATATCCCATTACTAACACATCAAAATAAACTAAACAACGGTCACATTAACCTCTAAATAGATCAATAGATCCTAAATAATGGACAATAATACATCTATAGTGGATAGATCAATGACCATGAAAGACAATGGTAGCAATGCAATTAAAATATTAATACACTCACATTTATGGAGATAACATTGCATATGACTATGGGTCGAGGACTACATGGTCCTCTCATGGCCTCCATGCAAATAACATAGTAATACATGTGAATAATAATCTTGAGCCTAGCGACCAATGGATAATGTGAGCTTAAATCTCAAAGACTCCATAACGTAAGTAGGCCATAACCATCATCAAGGATAATACTAATTTGTAGGTAATAACAACATCAATATGACTAGAGATAGCACTGAGCCAAGATAACACCAAATCGATACATGCAGAATACAAATATAGTCCGCTATGAAACTATTGTCTATTCACCAAGAAAACTCTAATAGAAATGTTATTGTATAGACTGAGTGACTGAGATGCTCATACCTATAAGTTTTCCTGTGAAATACTTAGTCTTCACACTATACCACCTTCCCTTCCAGAGCTATATGGCACTATCAGAATCAATGCCTTTATTTACAAAACTAAAAAGAATTAATCAAAATGTTACTCCATGTAAGAATGAGTCTCTATTTCAGACTTAGCTATGACCTCTTCAACGCCCATCTCTTCTTTTAAATTTTCCCACTATCATTGGCTACTTTTAGCCTCCACCACTAGTTATGTGCCTTAATGGCTCCATACTCCCATTCAGTAGTGGTTACAACACACAGGGAGATAAAATAGAAAAATATAATAATGCCATAAACACACCATTATCAATAATAAATTTGAAATAAGATTGTGCTATATTAAAACAATATTATATTATATAAATAATGACACTACACTTACGAGCATCTGCACAGTGCATAAATCATAACTGTACATTATGTTATTGAAATAATAATAATCAACTCTTAAAATATTAAATTGACTAATAAAATAAACCATTGCATCTCTCTTCGACAACACCTGATAATCTCCTAGGTGTTTATCAAACATCACATGTAGTCGTATTACCAACTCGTGTAGGTTTGCGTGAGGCTCTTAGTAAATTTGGTTCAACTGTTGACTTGTCATCATCTATCATCCTCTCTCGGATGACACTCTACCTCACCACATGGGGTGGAAAAAGGTTATCCTTCATCCACCTTGTATACAACTAGGTAGTAGTTAGTTCGTTAAGAAAATAAATCATAATCACAATTTGAGTAAATATCAACTGTATATAATCAATTTCCATATTATTAATATTCTGTCAAGATAAACTCATTATAGTGTGGTACAAAATAGAATAATAAATATTAAATCTACACATTAATATGTTTGAAGTAGATAACCAAAAATGGGGTGTGACATCCTTCCGCACTAGAAAAGTCATCGTCTTGATGGCTCAATTAAACATGAAAAATAAAGTTTGTTTTGAAACATTAAATGTCTAAACTTATTATGCAAAAAGATGAAGATCAATCTTATAAAACTCCTCATAGTCCTCCCATGTGGCACTATCCTCAGAATATTGGTCCCATTGAACCTTTCACTAAGTCACTTCTCTATTATGCAAGCAGAGCTTGCGAACCTCAAGCACTTTGAGAGGTGCTACCATTACCACTCTTGGGTCCAGAACCTATAAGGAGTTCTAATCAAGAACATGAGAAAAATTTGCAACATACTTTTTCAAATAAAACACATGAAAGACATTATGCAATCAGGCAAGAGCGGGTGGTAACTGTAAGCATAGAAATCACACACAGCCTCCATGAGGACCCCTATGATGAGTCATAATCCTTATCACGTACATGTAAGCATGAAATAGCATCCTCTCAGTAACAATTCTCTTGGTGACATGTCTTTTCTTCCTCCTTGTGTTGTTTTCCCTTTGTCATTTTCTCTCTCTTCACTTTTTGACACTTGTCGATTTGCATTTCCTGTGCTTGCGACCCTGTTCCTAAGCCTTGTATGTGTCTTATAGGTGAGTTTTCACCTTTCCCTAGTATTTTTCATCCATTCCCACCCCTAGAGGCCTTCTAGAGGTCCTTCCTAGCCATCTCTCGCTTTCAGTTTTCAGTTTCACTCAACCAATCCAAATCTCCCCCTATTATTTCTAGATCTCCCTTGGGAGATCCTACTTTTACAAGTGGAGATTTGGATTTTCACACATGATTGACCTATTTTCGGAGGTAGATCCCCTCCTTTTCATCTCCTCTTCCATCTCCCACAATGGACTTTCACCTAGATGCCCTCCTCTAAGGGTCGCCCATGGGTCACCCCCAGGCGACCCTGATTGGTGTAAGGGGTGACCCATGGGTGACCCTGTCGTGTTTTTAGTAATGGAAAAACTTGAGTTTCTAACTTGAAAAAGCTTCATTTTCACCCATTTTTCTTCCTATTTGCATGGATTTCGTGCCAAATATAGAGTTAACTATTTCATGCAAATACACATGCATAATTAGCTCCATTTCATCTTTAGTTAACAATTCATGTATTCCCTTGCATCCTCATGCACTCCTTTTTCTTCACTTCTTCTTGAGTGATAAGCTTTTATTGGGTAGATCACTCTAATTTTAGCCCAAATCACTCATGAGTCTTCTAAGTTAACTCTCCAATCAAATAGAGTTAAGTCTCCTTCTTATTCACCTCTTATCCCTTCTTCTAACCTATAAATACCCCCCTCTGTCAAGCACAAAGAGAGGCAATTTCATTTATGCACACAACTCTTTCAAGTTATTGCTCTCCAAATCAAGCATTCTCATGCTCATAAAGGACATAAGAGCCTTTTGCTTTCATTTGTTATCTCATTTAGCTTTTCTAAAAACTCATTCAGTACATACGCTGCTCACATCACAAGCCACAGTGCTTATCAAGCTCTCATTGAGCTCTTTTCAAATCTTCTAAGCTTCTTTTGCTTCCATTTTCTCCTTGTTGCCAAGAGGATCACCTCGCTACTACAAGAGGATTTGAGGTTGCCATTACAAGGATTTCTAAGGGTAGTGGAGGCTCACGCGTCTCCAGGTTCCTTGATGTTTTTTTTTCATTTCATAGTAATTAGATAATCAAAACTTTGCTCTTGGAATAGTAAAATACATGTTTGCTTTTGTTACATCGGAAAATGTCCCCTTGGGGACTTTTCCCTCTTAAGGTTTAGCTCATGGGTCCTTTAGAATGCATTTAGATCATCTTGCATGATTTTGATGACTCCCGATGAGAAAACCCTGAAGTTTCATGGCAAATGGGACTTAGGGGATGTACTTGACATGGTCCCTTCCTGAAATAGGGGGGAGGACTTGGGCACCCATGCCATAGTCCTACCTTATTTTAGGTCAGGACCTATTTGTAGGTGTTAGTTTATGACCGTTACTTAGGTCCTATGCCGACATCCCAAGTTTGAATTATTAAATTCTTAGTGGGAATGTTTGTAGTTGCATATATAATCATGATTAGTGATTCATTTGTAAACTAGATGGAAATTGGATGGCATTTTTGATTGATGATCTTATGTGAAAGTGATTCAAGGCATTCATTGTGTGGCAGAGCAAAATTTTGTCTTGTTATTGTGTTTGTATTTGCAGATTTAGCATCCATCTCCTTATGACATGAAGAGCATCTTACTCCCATGAGATATTCACTACAAGGTGATATCAATTGTGTTTTCTATCATTTATCATTTGGATTTTGCCTCTATCCCGCAGGGATACACACTCTTTAGCTAACAACGGTGTTTGAAAGATTTGAATGTCTCTCTGGAGCTCGATTGAGGGCACAAGCCTCTAAACATCACAATGGCCAACCCACTTTTCTGTGATTGTAGGTTACAGGTTGTGGAAGTGAAAGAAGTGGAGTTGCATGAGAGCAATGCAGACTATCAAAATTGCAGATCAAAGAAGAAAATAGGGACCTGGACTCGGGCGCCTGCTCATTAGTCCTCTGGATCCTGCAACTGTAAAATCTCTAGAACAACAGAACTGTATTGCCGATAACATTCCCAAATCCTGACAAAAACTGTGGCATTGGACTAGGGTGTCCACTCATTAGTTCCTGACTTTTCCACACACCAAACTTTGAAATCTGGTATGTATTTGATTGTCATTTGATATCTCTGTGTGCGATCATTTTCCATAATTTGTCTATTTGTTTATGATTTCACAAAATTAGGGTTTTTGAGCATAATTGGGCTTAATTGAACAAAATTACACAATTCCAATCTTCCCCTATGTTCCAAGTGATAGGAGATCTATAGTAGAGTTCTCTACTCGGTTGAATGTCCTTGAATGTTTAGTGGTGAAAGGAGGATCAATGCAAAACCATTAAAATCAATCTTCATTTTTAACCCTAAACATTTTGGTGAACCCATGTTTTTAAGGAATTTTTCACCTTGCTGAGTGTTGTACTTCAGATTTACATTCATTTCATTCATTCATTTCATTGTTCATCTTATTGCATTTTAAAAATTACAAAAAAAATCAAAAAAATTGGCATTTTTAGCCTGCATTTTCAAATAATTTGAGTTAGTTGGCATTGAATTTTAATAAATTTCTGTCATTATCATCGGATCTGATTTAAAATACATAAATTCATCATTCATGATTCATTTACATTGCATTTTCATGATCAAATTGATAAAAATTGCTTGAAATTATGCATTTTTCCATATAACCTAGTTTTGCATTAGCTAGGGTTTGTAGTCAAAATATTGTTTCATATTTTACTACCCTTTTAAAACACTCATTAGGACTCATTTCTAACTGTATTGTTTCATCATAGTGGTTTTCTTGCAAAATTTCATGTCTAGGGTTTGAAAACCTTGCTTTTTCACTAGATTTGGCCTTATCGTCTCTCTAAAATTGCAACATAGGCATGTTGTGAAGGATTTTTCTGCACTAATTGTCTATTATCAGAGTTATAATCTTCTACCCCTCCTCAAATTATTTACAACACCCTTTCTATTAGGCCTTTACATTGAAAATTTGTGAAAAATTACATATTTTGGCTATATTCTCACTAGGGTTTGACTTAGATTGGCACTATAAGTGTGTTGTGATGGATTTTATTGCATTAGGTGACTGATATTACTGTTATAATATACTTACCCTCCTAAAATTCTTTACAACACTATTTTTATTGGGTCTTTGCATTGAAAATTTATGAAAAATTGCATATTTTAGTGTATTTTCACTAGGTTGACTTGTCATCACCCTAGGTTTGCATCAAAAGCATGTTGTGAAGGATATTGTTGAATTATTGGACTAATATCAGACATATTACTTGGTGCACTTCATCAATTTCCTTATAACACCTTTTCTTTCACTTATTTGCATTGAAAACAAAAAGTTAAAAAATCAAGCATTTTAGGTCATTTTCACACATAATTTTGCATTTATGGATTCCCCTCGTCATTCATCTTTGGAAGACTTATTTGAGTACATTATTAATTATGATAAGTTTTGCAAATTCACTGATAAAAATCCTCAATTCTTGCAACAAATAGCCTACATCTATGGTATTGACTTGTTTGTAAGCACTACCTGTGATATCCTTCGAACAATAGCTTACTTGGAAAGTTTTCTCACTATTGTGGGTGTTTTCCCTTCAATCTTGAAAAATCTCACTAATTTCATAACTGAAAATAACCATGGGGAAAGTAGTAGTGAAAATATCATTCCATCTCTCCCTTAGTTTTATGAAGATATAATGGACATTCTCTCTGAAACCTGTGAGAACGATATAGCAATGGGTTATTCATCAAACAAAGAGACTTGTCCCAACACAACCCCACTTAGTGAGGATATTTTGCCACAAGAAGAAGAAATCATTGATAAATTTATTCACACTACTTTTCCATCCCTTCCTACTCTCCCTGGCTAGGATGAAGCATATTCCCTTTGTGAACATTTGCTTCAACCTGCTGAAACTAAAAATTTACCACCTGATGTTCAAGAACTCCTCAACTATATCTTAAACAAAGAAACAGACCATTTATCTTTACCTAAACCTTCACATACCTTGGAAAACAATGAAAATTCACATGACATTGAAGAACAAACTATCCCTCAAACCCAAGGTACTCCAACACCCTATATATGGACTGAAATGGGCACTTTTCGGGTCCCTCAACAACCTAAATCAACTAGAAAGGGAATTATAAAAGCTCCTACATCACCCCATTTACCTGACACATAAAATTGCAATATCCCCTATCTACCATCATTAATAGACAACCTTCCTACAAGGATACCCTTACAAACTCATGAAAATGTGGAAGAGAGAAGAAGAGATAAAGCCTTAACCATTAAGGTAAAGATCAAGATCCGTGATGATTGCTAGCTCAGTTGTCCCCACACGTAAGTATTTCTAACCCTTTATCTCCATGTTGTGTTTCCCTGTGATGTGTTATGTGTTGTTTAGGCCTCCTGGTATGACCCTTGATACTCTTGTAAGGTCAAGGATACTAGGAGACCGCCTTTGTTGTGACCTTCTTCTATTTGTATCATCATTCTTCTATATTGCTTCTTCTCTATTTTTGCTGTTGTATGTTGTGTCTTATGGACATAGCGTTGCGGTTGATGACTTGGGGGAACCCTCCTATGTGACTGTCCCTAAGGCACTTGTTTCTCCTCTCTTGATTTATTGTTTACCTTCCTCTAGTGATTCTATCTAGCAGGCGAAAAATGAAAAACATATTATATTGATACAGACCTAGTGTCCCTTCAGCGAGAAATAAAAAATGGACCAAGTCCATACATGACGATGGGATTGATATATATTATCCAATGCTTGGCTAGTAGAATCACTCCGTGTGATCTTGATGTTGTCTTATCACACTTACAAACCATAACAATACTGTTGCTTTGTGCACTTTGTTTATCTTTGAATTTCACCTTGGTTACACTTAGTTTTGAGATTTCTATGGTATAGCCCCACAATTATACTCGGTCTTCGAATCTGTAGTATAACCTTGACTCTCTATGTGAATGATCATATGCATTGTTGTTTATCATTATATGTACGCTAACACTTTTCTTGCAGAAATGTGTTTGTGGGAACATTTGGCAATCACAAAGTACATGTCACCTCTAGGGGCATGGGCTTTGTGAGAGTCCATGTTCTCTACCTAAGCATGGGCTAGGTGTGTTTTCTACCTACCTTAACATGCTTGATATCGGTACACGATATCAACCACCTTAAGGTGGGGGCATATATAAGATAAGCTGTCTATTCTAGATGCTAGTAAAGTGTGTTTAAACAATCTTGAAATCTATTTCATATACTTCCTTTTCATCGTAAGGCGTCTCCGTGATGTAGGTGGGGTCGTATACTTTTGAGCTCATACCTCCTTTTCACTATAAGGTGTCTCTGTGATGCGGTTGGGGTTGTATGCCATGCTTCCTTTTCACTATAAGGCATCTCTGTGATGCGGGTGGAGTTGTATTTTTCAAAAGTCCTTTTCGGAGGTGGGGAGTGGATCTGAGACTATCCTAACCCTTAAGCATGTCTTCAGCGATTGTTGTGGTGAAGCCCAATTGTCAGTGTGTGCCTGTAATGTGTCTGAGATGGTGATGAACCTAGAAATAGGTACTCTCCATTGCTTGTTTGCCATGTTTTCTCCGTGTCTTCCATGTGTGTGTATTGCGTGTTTGTTCCCCAGCATAGTCTTAAAGACAGGTGGCGATGAGTCCCTCCTATGGTTTGGGATTTGTATGGTGTGCTTGATTTGTATTGCATGTCTGTTGTCCCATATACAGTCTAAAGACCAGTGGTGATGACTCCCTCCTGCATTATGGGTGGTGTGTTTACTTTCCTTGAACTTGCATCTGCATTTCATATATGAGAAAAAGAAAAAGAAAATAATCACTGCTTTCACTACATTCACTATATTCACTGTGTTTTGTGTGTCTTCAATACTGTCTTCTTTGTGTTTTGCATGATTGTAACTGTCTTCTCCGTGTTTTATGTGCCTATTACTATCTTCATTGTGATTGGTGTGTCTGCTTCGTGCTTGACATGTTTACTGTGCTTGTTGACCATACTTTAATGCATGTATTGGCCTTGCATTTATACATACATTAAAGTGGAGGCTAAATGTTACGTCAGAAAATGTCCGCTTGGGGGCTTTTCCCTCATAAGGTTTAGCTTCCAGGTCTTTTAGAATGCATTTAGAGCATCTTGCATGATTTTGATGACTCTCGATGAGAAAACCCTAAAGTTTCATGGCAAATGGGACTTAGGGGATGTACTTGACATGATCCCTACCTAAAATAGGGGGGAGCACTTGGGTACCCATGCCCTATTTTTGGGTGTCAGTTTATGACCATTACTTAGGTCCTATGCTGACATCCTAAGTTTGAATTACTAAATTCTTAGCAGGAATGTTTGTAGTTGCATATATAAGCATGATTAGTGATTCATTTGTAAACTAGATAGAAATGAGATGGCATTTTTGATTCATGAGCTTATGTGAAAGTGATTCAAGGCATTCATTGTGTGGCAAAGTAGAATTTTGTGTTGTTATTATGTTTGTATTTGCAAATTTGGCATCCATCTCCTCATGGCATGAAGAGCATCTTCCTCCCATGAGATCACAAGGTGATATCAATTGTGTTTTCTATCATTTATCATTTGGATTTTGCCTCTATCCTGCAGGGATACATACTCTTTATCTAACAACAGTGTTTAGAAGACTTGAATGTTTGTTCGGGGCTCGACTGAGGCAAGCATCTAAACACCACAACCCCCAAACCACTTTTTTGTGATTGCAGGTTACAGGTTGTGGAAGGAAAGAAGTGGAGTTGTAGGAGAGCAATGCAGACTGTTGGAATTGCAAATCAAAGAAGAAAACAGGGACCTGGTCTCAGGCACCTGCTCATTAGTTCTCTAGATCCTGCAACTATAAAATCTCTAGAACAATAGAACTATATTGCATATAACATTCCCAGATCCCAACAAAAACTTTGGCACTGGACTAGGGCACCCGCTCATTAGTCCCCGACTTTTCCACACACCAAACTTTGAAATCAAGTATGTATTTGATTGTCATTTGATATCTCTGTGTGTGATCATTTTCTGTAATTTGTCCATTTGTTTATGATTTCATGAAATTAGGGTTTTTGAGCATAATTGGGCTTAATTGAACAACAAACTTACATAATTCCAATCTTCCCCTATGTTCTAAGTAACAGGAGATCTGTAGTAGAGTTCTATTGCAAGTATGGGCCTACCCAGTGTTGTCATTGATGTCAACATACTCCTGTTGCATTAATGATAAGGATTGGATGAACTATTTGCTGAGGATATTGAGAAAATAAGTCTAATCAGGAAACATAGAAGAATAGTGAAGACAGTGAGCTAAAGATCCTAGCTAAGATGAAGATCAGAGGATGTGCATCAAAGGGTTTGTAGATACGTGTCTTAAGATGATCCAGTAAAGATCTCAGAGGTCCACATGAAGATTTGAAGGAGTTATGACTGCTCAAGTAAAACTGGTTCCGGCAGGTGTTCAGAGGTGACAGAGTGACACAGATAGGCCCGGTGAGATCCAGAAATGCAATATCCTGTTCTGCAGATTTGAGGGAGTGTTTAGGAAGTCAATTTGAATTAACAACTCAATTGGTTCATGGTCTGGAGGTCCGCAAGCATCTATTCTATTGTGACAGTGATGATAGACTATGTTCTTGAGGTTCCGAATGAAGGAGATGAAGTTTTCAGTAAGCAGATGTAGTGTGGATGCTCTTAATGTTTCAGGCAAGCTTGTGGAGGTCTTTGGATCGTGTCTAATTTGTGTTGGTGGTCTGCATTGGAGTTTGAGCTCACAATTGAAGAATTACTTCCAGATGATGGTGTTCTTCCTAAGTCAGGCCAACCGGATGAATTATACATCCTGCGGATGATCTTGAAGATGCTGTGTGAAGATTGGAGTGTTCCCAAATGAAGATTGAAGTCTCAGATCTGTGTAGCTGACAGTGTGCTGATCCGCGTGAAGTCTTTTTGTAATTAGTCATGTTGTATTCATGTATTTTCTCTGTAATGTTTGCCGACTTAGATGATCATTCCTAAGTTGATGTCTTGTATAAATAAGGAATTGTAAAGTCATTTCAAAGTGTATCTTGTAGAGATGAGAGTGTGGTAGAAAGGAGAAGAGTGAAAGGCAGAGCAGAAGTATTGGGCTTAAATGGAACTGACTCAATCATGGTGAAGATGCTATTCTTAAGTTCAAGTATGTGATACTTATTCTTCTATAGACAGTGTGTCTCTTATAGGCAGTGAGCCTCTTGTGAGCAGTGAGCCCTAACTGGCATGTGCCATTTGATCTTTCTATTCTTCTAACAGAGAATACAATCTTGGGTTAATCACCCCATGGTTTTTCCCTTAACCGGGTTTTCCACGTCAAAATCTTGGTGTCTTGTGTATTAATTTGTTTCTGCTCTTGATTTAATGCATTATGTTTCTTTGATTGATTTATCATTATGCTGCTGAATTACAAAGTGGATTTAAGTGTTTAATTGGAAGAAAGTTTTGGACAATTGATTCACCCCCCCTCTTAGTTGTCTGCCCTAAATCTAACAAGTTCTCCACTCGGTTGAATTTTCTTGAATATTTAGTGGTGAAAGGAGGATCAACACAAAACCATTAAAATCAATCCTCTTCATTTTTAACTCTAAACAACTTTTTCCTTGATAGGCTAAGTAGATTTGAATTGTTAAAATAGTTTCCCTTTCCAATTTTGTAGATTAAAAGAAATTTCCTTTCTTAGATTAGATTGATCCATGTATTTAGAAAAAAAACAAAAACATAAAATACATTGCATTAGGTAACTTCATCATAGCTTGCATACATTTTCTAATTCCTAGATTAAGAAAAAACATTTTGATTTCCAAAAACATAAAAAGCACAAAAAAATATTTCGCATTCATAGAGGCTTGCATGTATATAAAATCTAGAAAAGAACAAAAACATTAGTAAACATAGAGATTTTGCAAATCCTTGGTCCCAACACAAGGTCAACTACAGTCAAACATTGGTCAAAACCCTTGATTTCATCACAAGGTCAAACAAAGTTAGCAAAGTTAAAACTTAGGTCACACAAACCCTAAGTCAAAACCCTAGGTCAAGTCAAGGTTAGCTTAAACCACCTATCTCTTGTCTTGGTTCACAAATGTGCCCTGGACTTAGAGGCGAATGGGTGAGAGAAATCCTCGACAAGATCGAGGAGATTCACTCAGGGCATCAACAAGACCAACTAGTCATTCAACAACAATGAGAAGCATTTAGACAACTCCTGATACAACAAGCATTCATCCAACAACACAAATGACAACAAAGCATCAACAAAAACAACCTACCCATAGAACAGTGGAATATAAGGAATCCAAACAGGAGAATGGTGACTAGTGACCCTTCGGGTCATATAGTTATCTATAGAACTATGGTCACAGAACACCGCATCCACACAAGCGCACTACAACACAGGCCCCAGGACTGGCCAACCCCTCTCTGTAAAGTCTAGCTCTCCAACGAGCTAGACCACCCCTGTGTCTTGCCTCCTCTCGACTGGCTACTTCCATGAGAGCGAGAGTGATGTGGTAGTTCACCCTGTGGCAAGGAGAGAGGGTCTGTGTGCATGCCAAAGCTGACTCAACCACCCCTGAGGCCACCAAGTCATGATTTTATGCGTACATATTTTGGTGAACCTGACGTGAATTGCAGAACCTTTTGGTTATGCTATTTGCATTACCATTATTTGGACCTCATTGTCTCTAGATTTCAAACATTACCACTTTCATCTCCGCTTCCACCTTCACCGCTTCCACTCTTATCGCCTTTGCCTTCACTCATTCCATTTATTCTGCAGTGTTTATGATACCCCCAAATATGATGAAACCAGATCTAAACTTAGGGAATGTTCCCTCTAGGGAACCAAAAACTCCCTCTTTCGATAGGTATGTGCCACCTCACCTAGATGCACCAATCAAAATTTTCTACGATTACAAAGACTCTGACTACGAACAAGACCAAAGAGAACCCATACATTCTCTGTATTTTAACAATCTTGCTTGGGAACATAACCCTGCCATACCAAATGTGCCTCACAAAGCTAGGAGAATATAACTAAGATAAAAAATCCATCGGTCGGATCAACCATCCACAAGTACCTCAAGTACTCATCTTGATGAGGAAGTAAAAAGGTTAGAAAGACATTTGCAAGAGGCAAGAGACACCTAGAAGAAGCATTAAAAGTTACCCTATGGGAAGAATAAAGAGAAAATGTTGCATAAGAATAAGCACAGAATCATGACAACACTTGAAGGGAAAACCCTAGAAATGAGGAAGTGCCTAGAGGTTCCACTCCTGTAGACCTAATCGTGACTCTAGTGCAAAGAATTAGAACCCTGGAAGTAGAGCAACCTACTCCAGAAAGAAGACAGAAGTCATATGATAATATTAGAATAGAACAAGACTAGGGGGCATCTCAGAATCCCCCTATCTCAACTACTATTCAAGAAATGTGAGTAATGACACATTTCTGAATGGGAACTCTCTTGTTCAGAACCATGAAATAGTGCTAGGAAGCCAAGCAAATTAGACAATGGGTTACCAAAACCCTCTTGTGGGACTAATTCTATCAACTCCTCAATTGCAAAGTTCCTTTCTGGGGACATACCTGGAGTACTTGAAAGAACCACTTGACTTAAACATAAGAAACGTCCAATTGCCTTGACCATTACTTGATCTCCCAAAGTTCAAAGGAGAGGGTGATCCAAATTTGCATATCAAAGTTTATACCACTACGATAAGAGAATTGCTCCATTGGGATGGGGTTGTCGCTAAGATCTTTCTAAAGAACCTAGAAGGAATAGCTCTAGATTGGTACTACCACCTACCAGAAGATTCAATACACTCATTTAGGTAGCTAATTGGAGAGTTTTTCATGGATTTTGACATGAATAAACTTGTAAAAATAGGAATCAGGGAATTCTTAGCCATGAAACAAGAATCAAATGAATTAGTAGCCTACTTTGTTACCTGATGGAGACAAGTGCTCTATTGTTCAAGTAGTGCTCCAAACATAGACCGTTGTGAGTTATGTGACCTTTTCTTGCATGCCCTAAACATGGATATGAGAGAATATGTTCAAAATCTACCTTACAAGTCCTATGAAGAGGCCTTGGAAAGTGCTTTAAGAATCAACCAAGAAACCATTGATAATGACAGAAGGGTCTACGGGTCAAATGGAAAAATGATGAGGGATGACATAGGGAACAGTGCCCCTATCATCAAGATTCTCAAAAACAACAGGAATGCAACAACAGATGGGGTGACAAATCAACTCCCTATCAGGAAAGTAAGGGACGATTATAACAAAAGAGATTATTACCCTCCCAATGTCAATGCAATTGATCATCCGTGAAATAATGCGTATTTCCCAAGGGACAATTATCAGAGTTGGAATCGTAATGCAAATGGTAATGATGGAAGGTATGAAAGAACCCCTTATGAGTACAATCAATTTTGTTCTTCTCATAGAACTAGGGGGTATAGCACAAAATCATGTAGAGAATACAACAGATTTATAGCAAGATTTTTGGAAGACCAACAATAATTGTTCATAGAGATGTTCTTGAACCTGCAAGAGGTCACACTGGATAACAAGGGCACAAGACAAACCCAAGCCCTGATAGCTCCATAGAATGCTAACATGAGAATCTATCAGGACCCATTTCCTGCACATAAGGACACATAAGCAACGAATCAAAATGAAGTAGCCCAAGGTAATAACACCAATATCCAACCACAATTAGGACAAAAAGGAGAAGTTAGGATGTTAGGCTTGGTCAAAATACTACATAATGAAGAAGAGGAAGGAGATCTTGAGAATGAACAAGATAAAATACATGAAAGCACTATCTCGGTGGTTGAGCCAATACCAACACTGATCAGACCTTACAAACTCATTGAAGATTTAAAGAAAACCTATGCATACATATCATTCATTAACCTTCTTAGGAATTCTCCCTTGCATCACTTAGTGCTATTGAAAGAAATAGGGTTGAAGTATCTTGATCAAATTACACCTCCACCTAGTGAGCAAATCAACCATGTGGATTTTGACATAAGCCCACTGAATTCTGAGCTCAAAGACCTAGGTTTCTTCTTTGACTTAAAACAAATGCCTTCCGAGGTAGAGTTGACCAAGAAAGGAGACCCTGTGCTGTACTTGCAAGTGTGGATCTATGATACTTATATCAAAAGAACACTAATTGACGACAGAGTGGCAGTAAACATAGTTCCATTCTCTCTTTTAGAGAGAATGGGTTATGGGCATACCAACATCGCCACTTCTAGAGACACACTGAGTGGGTATGATAATTTAAAAGCTACTATGATAAGAAAGATCATGCTTCATATAACTCTAGGACCTAAGATTGTCCCAACCACGTTTTATGTCATCGACAAGGACACAGGATATAAATTACTTCTTGGGAGACCATGGATACATAGGATGAAGGTTGTGCCATCTACGTTATTCTAGGAGGCTCGATTCCTACATTTAGGGAAGGTGTATGTTGAGAAAGGGGATCTAGAGCCTTTTATCATGCTAAAATCAAACACATGAAATAAAAGGATAGGCATCCCCATAGATTATGAACGTCCTGCAAACAAGCTTTCTATTCCTAGTCCTGTGCTACAATCAATATGTATCAAGAGGACAGAGATCCTAGAAAAGACTATAAACAATGCGGATATGAAAGCCTTAGGAAGCAAGCCGTTACCAAAGCAAAAAGAGATTATTCCCAAAGAAAAGGTAGTGAAAATTATGGAATGGATAGAGAAGGATGGACCTCTCCAATTCCCTTTGGAAATACTCATGATCAATATACAACCAGCTTACAAACTCTTTGCTTGCATAGGGGAGAAACCTCACATAACTGAAGGACCAGTATTCGAAACACCTACGTTAGATTTGAGATATGCAGACCCTCATGCTTTCTCAGATCCTGAAGAAGACGTGATAGAAAGTTACACTCCTCTATCACCCTTGAGTGAATCACATGTCCCTGGGACACCAGAAGAAAGTGAGTCATCTTAACCTCTCACACAAACAAAAGAGTCATATAGACCATTAACACCAATGGAGGATGTACATTCTATTAACAATGAATCAACCAACATGATAGGAGTTCTCCCAAGGATGTTCATGGTATCTCAACTACAAGTGCAACACACAACTTCTACCTCAGTACAGTCAAATGAGCTTGGTGAATGGGAAGCACCCTTAGTAAAATTAAAATGGTTGAGAGACTCCCAAACGAAGACAAAAAGAGTGAGGGTACATTTCATAAAGAATGGAAAATGCGAGTGTCAGTTAGAACCGATGATCCTGTCATCTTTGAGTTGTCGGGAAGCTACATTGGGTATTCTATGGATTTGAGACCTGAGCCCAATGGGAGGATGAGTATAAGCTTTGTCTCTCCTGATGAGTAAAGGGAGCCTCAAATTCCCTTTAAACTATTCCAGTTTTTACAAAACATTCAAGGTAGACAAGACGTAAAGATTTACATGCAAGAGCAGTTTGACATGCTAATGGAATTGCTAAGGTGCGATGGAGTCTTGTATTGGAACCCTTCCCATCAACAAGCTTTCCAAGATTTGCTCTGTCTCACGTTACCAAGAGAAACCATTGAGCTGGAAATGATAGAATCAAATGATAAACCCTACATAGTAGGAGAACTTGTCCTAAGAAGAGGTAGCATGAAAAACAAAAAGAGAAGATGAAAGAGAACATCTATAGAGGACTGGAAAGGTCCTTATATGGTTAAAGAAGATGTCAGAAAAGGTGCCTATCTCTTGTGCACAATGGAGGGAGAGGAATTTAATGAAACAATCAATGCCTTTCACCTCAAGAAATATTATGTCTGAAAATCATAAAAATCATAAAACATAAAAAATACAAAAAAATCAAATATTCCAAAAATACAAAAAAATCAATAAATAAAATATTACTAAGTTAGAGTTGCAAAAATGCGCAGAGGAGGGTTTAGGTAGAGAAGAGGGCTTCCTTGGGTGGACTCAGCGAACAAGAGATATGTAGAAGACTAGAGAATAAAAAAATTTGTCAAGGAAACGCAAGGAATGACAAACAGATAGACACAAATGAAATTTTAAGGAGAAACCCTCAAGTGAGTAGAGAAGTGGGCAGCAGAAGAGATCAAGGAAGGACAATGATATGGGTCAGAAAAGGAAAAGAGAAAACAATGTACAAGGTGCGAACAAATGAAGGGAAAAATCAAATTCCAGACTTTGCGACAGGAGTGAACAAAATTCCTATAGGCAAGAAGACAGTGGAAAAATCATTTGCAATTAACAAAGAATTGTTAGAGGCCTCTATGAAGGATCTAAAGGAAAAGGCCTTCTTTCTCAAATGGGTGGATCTTTGGTTGACATGGGATAGAATTAACTCATGGTGTGCTAAAAATTGGGGGAAAGCGGTTTCCTTGAGAAATTTACCAAAAGGTTTTTTTATAGTGATATGCGATAACAAAGAAACCAAGGAGAAGATATTTTGCACCAGGCCCTGGATGATGGATGGGGTAGGTTTTTATTTTAAAGATTGGGAGCTGAATTTTGACCCTACGGAGCATACAATAACAATAACTCCAAGATGGGTAAGGCTTTACAATTTGCCCTCTGAATATTGGATAGAAGAGATCTTCAACAAAATTAGTAATTGTATGGGAGAATTCTTGGATTTGGATGATTCTACGGAGAATGGAGTCTCTAGGGTTTATGTGCAAATATGTGTGAATGTTGACATGTTGGAGCATTTTCCAGAATTCATAAATATCAAAACAGAGAAAGGGTTTTGGAGGCAAAAAGTAGAATTGGAAGGTGCAGTAGTAGAAGAGGATGAACATATGAATGAATTTTTTGATTTAGAAGAAGAAAGTAAAAAAGAGGAAGAAGAGGAAGAGATGGAGGTAGAAGAGGGAAATGAGGAGGCAAGGTTTGAGGAACCTATTTCTGAGCAAATGCCTGAAAAAATGATGAAAGAGATGACACAGGGGAAAGTAGAGGAGGCAATTTGGTCACAAAACTAGCAAAGGTAGGAGATTTCTGGGATTGGATTAATGAAGAAGAAATGTTGGAATGCAAACAAAAGGACATAGAAAATGGTGAAAAGATCACAAAATTCAAATTGGCCCTCAAATTGTTTGGATCCTCAAGGGACTGTCTAGAGCTGGAGGCAGGGAAAAGCTCAAGAGTATTGGCTAAAGAACTATTGGATCCCAACAAAGAGAAGAGGCTAGTGAAGGAAGGGATAAGAGGGGGAATTTGCACCAGAATTGGTGGATGCAATGTAGACAAATATGGAGTCACAAGAAAAAAAAATAATTGAAGGTATAGACCTTGAGGAAGGTAAAATTGTGTCTGGAAAAATTGGAGGTAACGCAGACAGAGACAACCATGATATCTCCAAATCTTGGGGAGACCAAGAATTTGGGAAGGAAGCCCAATAGAGTCAAGATGACAGAAGATGGAGATATTGAAGGGCAATTAAAAATAACACAAATTATGTAGATGTCTGGGAAGGGTAATACCCTTTCTAGATAGCCACGAAGATCACTTCATGGTAACAAGAGGTGTCTGGTGAAATTCTAGATGGAGATTTCAGATGCAAATAACTTCTTGCTAAAGGAAACTAAGTTGACAGGAAAGGATATAGATTTTTTCAAATTAAGGCTGAAAGGATGTGATGGCTTCTTTGAAGACACGGAAGGTGGCTCGAGAGGTCTAGCTATTCTTTGGAGAGTGAGTCAAGTCTCCGTGGAACTAGTAAGTTGAAATAAATTTTGGATACTGACTAAAGTGCCAGGTGTAACAAATAATTTGCAATTATTTTTAATAAATGTTTATGGGCCCAATTCCCCACTTCTCAAAAAGAGAATATGGGTGGTGCTACCACAAT
This sequence comes from Cunninghamia lanceolata, assembly GCA_027924645.1. NCBI lineage: Eukaryota > Viridiplantae > Streptophyta > Pinopsida > Cupressales > Cupressaceae > Cunninghamia > Cunninghamia lanceolata. Next base: position 4,001,323 of record BSBN01000747.1, read on the forward strand.
AATGGGTTACACTTTCTGGGACATCCTGATTTTTTCTGAAATCACATATTTTTAGAAAATATAATGATTTAAGCCTTGAAAGGTTCCATTAAAGGATTTTAATTGAAGAGGGTCTGATCAAACCCCCTTAGATTCAAACCCCCTTGGATAGAACCCTGCTAGTTTTAAACCATACCTATAATGGAGTCTCCTCTACACCTATCAAAATGCTGGTAAAAAACCACTTTTGATTTACCTTTTGGGGGATCAAATGAATTTATTTAAAATTTATGTTTTGTAAGTATGTAGTCCTTATTATAAGCTTCCCAAAAAGTATAATATTAAATATATTTAATTTGATTATTATATTTATTTTTTATTTCTTGTGAATGTAGGGTTTTCAATGAACATCAAGGTCTTTGTTTCACACATACGAAAAAATAGGAAAATAGAGAAAAAAAATTCTAAAAAATACATGTCCTTTAGGTATTGATGTCCTTATTCCAAAAAAAAAAAAATGAATTCTAATATATACAAAAAAAGTTATGTTGGACAGAATACGTCTATGTCTAAATTATAATTGGTTTGACTTCAAAACTTAATTAAAAAAAATTCAACAAAACATTATGAAACCAAATGCATCCTCTAGATATCGGTGTTACCAATCTAAATTCAAAAGAATCAGAATTTATCCTTTGTAAAAAAAGTTATGTGCGACAAAATACACATCACTTTAAAAAAATGTTATTTACTATTAAAAACTAGTTATCAAAGGAGACACAATTTTTTTTACAATTTAACTCCAATTTTTTAAAAAATATATTTAGAATCTATAGACAAAATCTCACAAATCACTAGTTTGTATCATCTTCAAATTCCTAACGGTTTAGCGGCTATAGGTGTTAGAACGTGAAGATTTTGTTCAAAATGTTGATCTCAATGTCAAGTTTGGCCAAAAAGTGTAACCCATTATTGTGGGATGACATTGGAAACAATTTTTGAGAATGCGTCTTCCTCATTTTGTTTCTAAGGGGAGAATTTAATGCAATCTTAAGTGGATATGATAAGATGGGAGGGGTAGGAAAAAGCAGCCAATCCTAGTTGGACTTCATAGATATTGTAGTAAGGAACAACCTTCTAGATATCCCAATGGAAAATGGAAGGTTTACTTGGACTAATAGGAGAGATGGGTCTTGCAATATAGCAAAAATATTAGACAGGCTCCTCTAGAGTGGGGATTTAGGATGCTTTGGAAAAGAACTTAAGTGCTTCATGTTGCCAATATCTGGTTCGGACCATTTTTTCATTCAGCTCCAAATAAGAGAAGACAAAAAACCAAATAGAAGTCCCTTTAAATTTGAAAACATGTGGATGTGAGATGAGAGTTTATTGAGTTTGGTGGAGGAGTGGTGGAATGAAGAAGATTAGAAAGGAACAAAAATGTTTAACCTTTTCTCCAAATTGAAGAAAATCAAGGAGAAACTGAAGGTGTGGAACCACCAGCACTTTGGAGATATTTTCAAGGAGAAGGCAGAGTTGGAAGCACAACTAAATGCACTAAATGAAGAGGTCTTCAAGAATGGTATAACTCAAGAATCCTTTATGGTAGAAAAAGAACTGATGCATAAGCATACTGAGGTATTAGCAAAGGAGGAAATCTTCTGGAGGCAAAAGTTGAGAGATGTTTGGTTGAATGAGGGTGATAGAAACACAAAGTTTTTTTATAACTCCACTAGAATCAAAAGATAGAAGTGTAGAATATCCAGAATCAGACTAGAGAATGGGAGAGAATGTTGAGATGAATAATTAATAAAGAAGTTAGGAGTAGGTTTCTTTGAAGATCTATTGAACAACAGAGAATCAGTAAATTTGGCAGCACAGAAAAATATTTTGGAATGTATCCCAAGGAAGGTAATGGAAGAACACAACAAAATGTTAAACAAACCATTCACAAAAGAAGAACTAAAAGCAACTGTAGCACAACTTCATCTAGATAAAGTGCCTAGGCCTGATGGTTTCCCTGCCAGTTTTTTTTAGAAATGCTGGTACATAGTAGGAAAGGAAATGCTAGGGGCGGCAGAGGAATCACGAAAAAAAAGGAAATTTTTAAAAGACTTGAACAACTTCTACATAGCCTTAGTGCCAAAAAAGGATCAGACCAACACCTTTGATGATTTCAAGTCAATTTCATTATGCAACACAGTTTATAAGATATTGGCTAAAGTAGTGGCGAATTGGTTAAAATTGCTATTGAATGAAATCATTGCAAAAGAGCAAAGTGGATTTGTGCCAGGGAGATCAATATTTGATGGCACTATCATAGCATAGGAAACCATTCATTCTCTTTTTTCTTCAAGGAGTAGTGGGATGTTGGTCAAATTGGATATAAAAAGATCCTATGATAGGGTGGACTAGAGATTCCTTTTCAAAACAATGGAAGTTTTTAGTTTTGATAAAGGATGGCTCGATTGGGTATTTAGCTTTGTTGCTATGCCATGATTCTCAGTTCTAATCAATGGGAGCCCAAAAGGCTTCTTTGAAGTTTCTAGAGGTTTAAGATAGGGGACTCCTTGTCTCATTTCCTATTCATTATCATGGCAGATGCACTAGGGAGATACATAAAAAGAGCAGTAGCACATGGAGAGGGATGGATTGAGAATTACAAGGAATGTCAAACCTATATCGCATCAACAATTTGCAGATGATACAATGCTTTATGGCTAGGAAAAAAGAAAGGAAGCAAGGGCTATAAAAAGAATTCTAGATTTATATTTAGTAGCTTCTGGACAAAGTGTGAATACAGATAAAATAGAGGTATATTTCTTTCACATGGATCAAAAGAAACAAGGAGATATTTTAAGAATCTTAAACTTTAAGAAAGGAGTCTTCTCGAGCAAGTATTTGGGCTTCCCTCTATTAGAAGGGGGTAGGAAAACCAGGTTGTGGGAACCATTTTTGAAGCAAATCAGAGATAGAATGGGGACACGGAAGGGTAAATGGTTGTCTTGGGCGGGCAGAATTATTATGCTAAAAGCAGTGATACCAGCCATTCCTATTTTATTTTTGTCTTGCCTATCACTCCCGAAATCAACAAACAAAGTGATTGAACAGAGTATGAGGACTTTCTTTTGGAAAGGGCCATCATAGGCTAAGAAATTCTCCTTTATCCACTGGGACAACATCTGCAAGCCCAAATCAGCCGGTGGGGTGGGTCTGAGAAATCAGGAGATCCAAAATAAGGTGTTAGGGGCTAAAATTGTCTAGGCTATTCACTTGAGGGTAGACCTCAAGTGGGTAAGAATACTAAGAAACAAATACTTAGACAATTTGGAGGATGACAAAATTCTGACATTGGCAAATCCAATTAAAGGATCCAAATTATGGAATTTTGTGACAAGCTATAGGTGGATGATCATAGAGCACCTCACCTGGGAAATACGGAATGGTAGATCAAGTTTGTTTTGGGAGGATTCATGGTCGGGTTTCCCAATTATAGGAGAAGGATGCCCTACAATAAAACAATCCCTCTTAGCTATGTGGGGCAATAAGGTGGTAGATTATGTTGAAAGGAAGATAGTGGATGGTTGTTGTTGGTGGCAATGGAAGTGTTTTGAAAACCTAGGTTTTCTAGATATGGAGGTGGTGCTTTTGAAGGAAAACTTACAGAAGAGAAGGATATCTCTAAGTTTAGGAAGAGATAGACTCTGATGGAATTGCTCATCCATAGGCAACTACAATGCAAAAATGGGGTATGTAATTGCAGAAGGGGAGATGGAACAAACACAACTACCAATCCACCTTTATTGGAACAAATTGGTCTTGCTTAAAGCAGGATTCTTTGCATGGGCTGCTCTATAGAAAATAATCTTGATAGGGGAAAGATTTAAAAAAATGGGATATGAATGGCCAAGTAGATGTGTTATTTGCTACAAGGAAAGCGAGACAATGGATCATTTGTTTCTACAATGCCCTTTTGTTTTGCTCAAGAGTGTTGGAGATGGCTTTGTACTAAATTGGGATGGATTAACGCACTGCCAAATAATATTTTGCATCTCTTTCAGGCTTGGCCAATCATTAAGAAGTTCTCATCATATGAAAACATCTGGATAATAAGTCCCTCTATCCTCATCTAGGAAATCTGGAAGGAATGGAATAAACATAAGTAGAATTAGGGGAGGAGTAAAGGGAAGATTCACCAGTAAAGATGACAAATTGAAAAAGGTCTGGAAAGGCCTAATAATTCCCCCTGTTAATGGGGGTGGTGATGATGACATCCAAAAAAGGAGAAGGGAAACAAGGTGGAGTCCTCCGATAGAGGGATGGGTGAAGCTAAATTTTGATGGCGCCTTAAAGGGAAACCCAGACAGTTTGGGAGCAGGATGATTGGTCAGAGATGGGCAAGGTAAGACTCTTGGGAAGGTGGCAAAGAAGCTAGCAAATGGGACCAACAATGAAGCGGAGTTCCAAACACTTATTTCTGGTCTCAACCTGTGTTGATGCTTAGGAGTTAAAAGGGTAGAGGTGGAAGGGGCCTCAATGGTAGTTATAAATGCCTTGAGAACCAAGGTTATGTCAAATTGGAAGTTGAAAATGTTGTTGAATGAGGCACTTGGAATATTGGAAGGCTTCAAACACATTGTTTCTAATCATGTGCTAAGGGAGGGTAATATGAAAGCCAACGAGCTTGCTAATCAAGCTATGATTGTAGTGAATGAGCAGTGGTGGGAGGTGAGCATTAATGGTAATGCCAACACAATCCTATGTCAGACTGTCCAATCCGACTAGGGCAAGGTGGCTGACGGAGTGTGCAGAAAGTGCTAAATTGATGAAAGAAACTGAAGGAAGCATCCATTTTTTCGTGGTGGTTTTTTTGGTGCAGGAGCACCTGGTTGAGTTCATGCCTCCATGAGGCAACTTTAGCTTATTGATTTAAGTTTGATGTTTTGTTCTTGTAATAAGGTCTTTAGACCATTTTGAACTTGTTTGAGCCTATTTTAAGTCCTTGGAGTTCATTTTGGAATCATATTACAAATATTGTAAATGATGTCATTGTTGAAAAATGCAAAAAAGTGCAAAAAATGGGAATATGAAGAGTCATCGATGGATTAGAAGGCATTTGAATGGTTGGAAAATCAAAAGCCAGTTGGGAATGGTTGTAAACAGTTAGAAAATGATTTGTAAAGTCAAAGAAGTGGTGGAAAAGTTGATTGTTGGTGAAAGAGACAATAAAAATACCCTGTTTCTGCACTTTCTTTGTGTTTTTTCACTGTTCCAGCTAGTTGTACGGCCCTGTACGATATTTTCATGACCCAAAATCTAATTGCAATTATGGATACCCTTTTCCCTCTTACACAGCATATCTCAAAAGCATATGGGGGTGTTTTGTAACATAAGGGCCTAAAATTGATTGTCTCGCTTGAAAAGAGGCCTAATTAGGCTTATTTGATGGCTCACAATAGGGTTTTCAAAACCCAGGTCTCAAATCTTCATGGCAATGGCTCAGTCATGTCAAATAAGGTCTGCCCACTCATTTCCAACCACTACAAACCAATTCCCAAGAGATTTTTTTATCAAACCCTAACACCTATGCATCATATTTACCTAAAAACACGAGTTTAATCAACTAGGGCATCAACTAAATTGCCCAAATCCTCATTCCCTGCTCCTGCAAACTTCACAAACACAAAACACATCCTATCTACACCCATTCCACCAATTACCTTGTACGACATTTTCACTATGATGTAGAGCATGGTGGAGATGATTTATACAATCACAAACAACCTCAATCAATCATACTTTGAAACCCTATAGCATCATTTAATGGGTCTTTGCTCACAAGCCCTCAATCCTCCTTGTAGCCCTTCAAAAGTGGTTTTTCAAGCCCAACTTTCTAAGGACTCAAACCCAAAAAACAAATACCATTTGGAGTACCCTTTATGCCCCTTTATAACATATCTAATTTGCAGGTGGGGTCACTTTGGAACACAACCTTCAAATTTTGATTGCTATTGTTTCAACTAGGCCTTATTAGGACAACAAATGAGGTATTTTTGACATAATTTCCAAACTGGGGCTCATACCCAAAATATAATTGTAGTTATGGATACCCTTTTCCCTCTTACACAACATATCTCAAAACCATGTTGGCAAGAGACATTGCTAGGCATGTCTGATGTTGTCATTGATGGCAACTAAATCCATCTTACACATCTGCATTATATCATCTGTTCATACCAGAAGTCAGATTACAGATTTATCTAAGTCTGGATAGACAGGAACAGGGCATATGACAGGGTTCAACACTTTGGTCCACATTTCTCCACAGGTAATCATATTGAGCTGGGGATCTGAGGGAATGTTAGGGGATGTTAGATCTACCTAAATCCAAGATTTTAGCCTCCGATGATGAAGGGATTGTAAGTTACAAGAATTTGAGTATTGGGTTTTGGTTAGATAGCTCAGTCCGATGAAGAACATGCCGACTAAGTGTTTGATCCTTGTGCGGATGAAGAAAAGTGGTTGGTCAAGTAATTTAGGAGATTCAGTGGTATTGGCCAACATGTGAGGTAACTTGGATACACGAGTCTTGGTCCGCATCGATGCTTGTGCATGGATTCAGCCGACAGAACTGTGTTCTTGAAATAGTTTCCAAGTTTTCTTAAGACCGACTGCAATTGATGTAATTTCATGTAGCGGATATATATGATCGATGGATTCAAGCATTTTGTGGTATGAGAGTGTGAATATGAAGGGATAAGTGTGAAGTATAGTAGTATCAAGTGCGAAGCAAGGAGATCTAAGCTCCAGATCATGGTAGAACAGTAAAGCAGGGCAAAGAAAGATGAAGTGTGTAAAGTTAGTGTACTGAGCTTAACCGAAACTGTTATTTTGCATAGTTAGATGCTATTTTTTAATTCAAACATTTCAGTGAACTCTTGTAATCAATTTTGTAGGCAATGAGCTTCCTTTGAGCAGTGAGCTTTGGGTAGTGTGCTCGAAGGTATGTGCCTTCCCATTTGTAATACTTCTAATAGAGTATAAATTCTTGTGGGTTAAACCCCACCGTGGTTTTTCCCTTAACTGGGTTTCCACGTAAAAATCTTGGTGTTCATGTGTTATGATCTTATTGTTTTTGCTCTTATGTTCATGCTTCTTCCTTTTGGATGTATGTGGTAAATTAATAAAGAGACATAATATTAAGTTTTGCAGAACACTGATTCACCCCCCCTCTTAGTGTTCCTTAATTTCAACAATTGGTATTAGAGCAAGGTTCCTTAGAAGAAGTTTAACAGATTGAGGAAGATCTGGGAAGGTGTTTTCAATGGGTTCATTCAAGCACTTTGATGGTATCAATCAACAACTTCAAGTAGCCTTAGATGATCTTGACCTGTCGAGAGCATAAATCAAAGATTTGCAAGAGAACCTTAAAGATGCTGAAGATTTCATTGAGACCTTAAAAGGACAACTGAGCAAATCTAATGAAAAGAGAAAGGAGCTACTTCATTAGCTAGCAAATCAAAATGAAGACAAGGACATGGATGAGGCCCTAAAGGAGAAGACAAAGGAATGTGAGAAGTTAGCAAAAGAAGTTTTTATCTTAAAAAATGAGATGGAATCTGGGGTGATGAGGCTAACCAAGGAAATTGAAGAAAGGAAGAAGGCTGAGGAAAAACTGAATCAATCTCTGAAAGAAAGAACATTAGAGTGCTATAGATTAGATAGAATAATTGGTCATCTAGAATCTGATATACAAGAAACTAGGAATAATGATGATCAACTTGAAAGACAAATTGTCATTCTCAAACTCGACCTAGAAGTTGCAAATGAGTACAAAGAAAAATTCAAGATAAGCTCAGCCAAACTTGAGGTGTTGCTTGAGAGTCAGAAGAAGGCAGATGATAAGCATGGTCTGAGATTTGAGAAAGGTGAAAGCTCTGGATCCGGTCAAAGAAATCCTGAAGCAAGAAATCAAAGAAGGAATCTTAAAAGACCTCCAGTAAGACAACCTAATTCTCAAAGGTATCCATCTTTCAATGTCAATTGTTTCAAATGCAATAAGTATGGTCATAGAGCTAATAAATGCAAAAGTAAAGTGAATCAAAATGCATCATTTTTCTCTGGTCAATGCTTTAATTGCAAAAAGATAGGTCATAAGGCTAATGAATGCAAAAGTGGATCAAGGAATCCTCCTAAGAATAAACAAGTGTTCAATGGAAGATGTTTTACTTGCAATAAGTTTGGGCATATTGTAATGCAATGTAGATCTAGACTTGCTCCAACATGTAATTGTCAGAAAAATAAGATGGTGTGTTTTAATTGCAACAAATCTGGACATATTGCTAAATTTTGCAGAAGCAAAAAGGAGAACTCACAAGGTAAAGGAAAAACAAAGTAGAAGTTGGACAAAGGCAAGGGAAAAGTAGATGTGAATGAGATCCAGAATGAAATGAACAAAATGTGGGTGAAGAAAAGTGTAATGAATGACAATGATGGGTCCGCACCGGAATTCGGTGCTGATAATTCCTCTGAGAATTGATATAGGAGCCCTGGCTCAGGGGGAGCTGCATTGAAAATTTGTTTCCCCCTGCCAATAAGTGGGTGCCTAAATTTGGCATGATGAATGAAGATAAATAAGCCTATTGTAGATCTGTTGAAGCAAATTCTGGAAGAAAAGAAGCTAATGCGATTGATTGCAGAGCAATTGAAGATTGACTGTATGCAGAAACAGTGTAACTGGATATATTAGGGCAGATCATTTATTACAATGAAGAATTAGGTTTTGCGGAGGATAAAAGGTCATTCATTCAAACACTTGAATCACTTTGAATTTGAAGAGAATAAGGAGAAGAGCGCCTGAGCTAAAATTTCAGAGATTTGAAGTGTGAAGAATGAATTCGACAGCTAACCCTAATTCTATGAAGAAAAGGTATTTCTCTACGAAGCTTTGAACTTATAATCTTGTGAAATGGCTACACCTCTGGTTGTGAACATCACTGAGTGACCTAGGCTGAAGTTTAAAAAGCACCACTTCAAGTCCACTGAAGTTGATCCGATGGGAGCGTTTTCTGGGGTTCCATATGCAGTTCTTCACACAGAAGACATTAGGGCCTACATTCACGCACCTCTAAAGGAGCATGATGACTCAAGATTTGTTGATCTTTCCATGAATCACTTAAAAGAGGAAGATTTTGAGCTCAAACTGGAATACAGAGTTTTGAAAGACAAGAAGTTCATACAATTTGTTGAGTTTTTGAGTTTTTAGAGGATGAATGGGTCTGGTATGTCTTGAGCCGTATCCATGATGAATTTTTATGGCTGAATCATCCATTCAAGATCACAAAAGATGCAATAAGGGTAGTTACAGGATTGAATTCAACTGGTACTCTGCCTCATTTGAAGGCCGTGAAGAATCAAGAAGTCACAGAGGCAACTGAATCAAAATTTGATAAGAGAGCTATGACTATAAATGATATAGAGGATCATGGGGTTAGATTCGCATCGATGGTAATAGGGTACAAGATATATTTCTCTAGAAAAGAAAATTCAGTGTCCGAAACAACCATCTATACTGCATATCAGATAGTAAAAGAAAATGCAGACTATGATCTCTGTGAACTGTTGCTGAACCAGCTTATGGAGAATCTAACCAAGATAAAGACAGACAAGAAGTACTCATTCTAATATGGTACGCTAATTATATGTCTTTTCTTTTATTTCTTGAGTGAGCTCCTTGGGAATAAGAATGTATATTGGTCAAATGACAGATCGGTAGCAGTCCAAATTAGGATTCATTTGAGTTGTCTGGGTAGTTATAATGCACAAAAGACCGCACTTTGGGGATTCTTCAAAAACTTCCAGAGTATAATGCAGGATAGGGATAGAATACCTAGGGCTGTGGTTGAAAAATACAAGGACACCATTTGTTTTATGGTTACTGTTGATCAGTGCAAAATGGAAGCAGTGGAACCTAGAGTTGTGTGGATTATGCCCATGGGGTATGAAGTGGATGGACGTGTCTTGGAGTTGTATGCACAACATCTGTTGAGCCAACCTAGGGATCCAGCTGAGGAGAAATTTGGAACATATGAAGAGATTTCACTAAAATTGAATCTTGAATTCAAGGCTCCTAAAATCAAAAGGACTGTGAGGAAAGAAGTTGAGCAGTTGGTTGAGAATCTAGGCCTTACTAAGGAAGCTGTGAGGCAATTCAGGGAAAGGACATAGAAAGCTGAGAAGGAGAAGCAAGACAGGAAATAGGGAAGTGTTCTGGCAGAATCTCTTTCTAAGTCAAGGACTACTAGGAGTTGTAGTTCAACCTTCGGTACATCACCTGTTGCAGAAAAATCCAAAGAAAAACCTACTGGTAAGGAAGGAAAAAGGACAAAGGCAAAAGGAAAAAGAACATATGTCAGTGTGGAGAAAGTGGATGAAGAAGATATTGACTCAGATGATGAGGTTAAGGAGTTGAAGGCCTCAGGCACCAAAGCTGCTAAAGTGTCTAAGGAGAAGCCCTCCAGGAGCAAAAAGTCAAGTAAAAGGCATAAGACAAAGGCTTATGTTGAGAAACCTACTCTTTCTATGGATGACATCATTAAGTCAGTCACTGTAGATGGAAACTTGAAGACAATGACTGAATTTTATGATCATTACAATGATGCTAATAAGAGAGTTTTAGAGGAAGCAACAGTCAAATACTTGAATATCTATAATAAGACTCTATTTGAAATAACTTCTAAACTTTCAGAAAGCCTTGCAAAATTCTAGAAATAAGAAAAGAGAATGCAAAAGCTAAAGATTTTGAGCTTTGGGAGCATGTGCTGATAAAATTGTGTCCTCAAATTACTCTAGATCAAAAGAACCTGATATTCAAAGAAGTGAAAGAGGAATTCAGAAGTAAGATCAGAATGAATATGCTAATGCTAGGAGAGATTGATAAGATAGTTGAAGATACTCATGAGATTCTTCTGAAAGCATTGAAAAGGCATAATCTTCCCACTGTTGAAGAAGAAACTGATAATGAAATTGATTCCTCCATTCTGGATGTTGAGGAATTTGATAAAAATAATGATAATGCTGCTGCTGAGGATACACAAAATCCTCCAGAAGAGAATGTAGGAGACATTTCTGATATAGATAAGAACAAGGATGACTATGATGATGATGCAGAGAAGACAGAAGTAGAGAAAAAGAATGAAAATGTTGAGCAAGACAATGTGGTTGACTCCGAAAAGGGGGAAGATGGAGGCATTGAAGAGCATAAATCTAAAATTTCATATTGGGCAAGAGACACTGCAGAAGAAGTGAAAGAAATTTTGGAGAGAGATAAACAAGTTGCAGAAGATTAGGATATAATACAAGGACCAATCAATTTTGATACTCTGTCACCGGTACAAAAGATGAAGTTGGCCTCTATTGCACAAGCTAAGGCCAGAGAGGAAATCTTGAAATCCCATATAGAAGATAGTGAATTGCTTGGTCTTGCATCTGGGATTTTGGAGAAAATCATGCCTACATTTTAGAAGGACTCATCAGCATCCCCCTCCAGTCAGTTAAAGAGTTTGATAACCTCTGTAAGTACTCATTTTGAAACTTTTGAAAAGTCAGCATAAGTTAAAGTCAGAAATGAATACAATGAGAAGAGATTTGTTGAAATAAGGAAAATAATTAGTTATGATAGATTAGTGCTTGACACTAGTGTAAAGAGTATTCAAAATGCTCTCTTTGAAGGGGCAAAGATTTATAAGTTTTGTCTAAATCGGTCTAAAACTATTGAAGATATTGAGAAGAAGATTAAGGACTTAAAGCTCAAACTGTCTAACATTTCTTAGTCCTATAGTCCTTTAACTGAGTCTGTAGCAACCAAAGAATGCCAAGTAGTGAGTTTACAAAATGAATTGAGTAATTTGGAGAAGGAAAAGGTCACAGTTCTTGGCAGATTGGATGAGCTCCAGGGATTGATTTCCCCCAAGTTAGAAACTATGTATGATCTATTGGTAGAATCCCAAGATGCTTCTACTACTAGTGATCCTATTGATCTTCAAAAGGCAGATTCACAGGCATTTTTGTTTAGTGGGCATATATCCATTTTGGGCAGCATAAAGAAGAATTGGGATAGTGAATTGTCACAATTGAAAAACATTTTTGGTGATATCTTTTTGTTGATGAACAAGACTTAAGGATTGTGTGTTCATATGTGGAAGTATATAATTAGAGTTTTGACCCATGTACATAAAATTTTTGCATGAATTTTGATTTGTGGATCCCAACTTTTGCCATTGATGTCAAAGGGGGAGAGGAAAAGCAGTGAAAAATGAGGAACTCATCAAAGGGGGAGCATTGGAAATCACAAGTGCACATAGTAAGGGGGAGCTGTTCTAACACTTAGTCATTTTTCACTAAGTGTTGCCATCAATGCCAAAGGGGGAGATTGTTGGCAAGAGACAATGCTAGGTACGTCATTCATTACACTTTTCTTCACCCATGTTTTGTTCATTTCATTCTGGATCTCATTCACATCTACTTTGCCCTTGGCTTTGTCCAACTTCTACTTTGTTTTTCCTTTACCTTGTGAGTTCTCCTTACTAGGTAAGGATTCCGGTGCAGACCCATATGGGGGTGTTTTTTAACATAAGGGCCTAAAATTGACTGTCCCTCTTGAAAAGAGGCCTAATTAGGCTTATTTGATGGCTCACAATAGGGATTTCAAAACCCAAGTCTCAAATATTCATAGAAATGGCTCAGTCATGTCAAATAAGGTTTGCCCACTCATTTCTGGCCACTACAAACCAATTCCCAAGAGCTTTTTTATCAAACCCTAAAACCTATGCATCATATTTGCCTAAAAACATGAGTTTAATCAACTAGGGCATCAACCAAATTGCCCAAATCCTCATTCCTTGCTCCTACAAACTTCACAAACACAAAACACATCCTATCTACACCCATTCCACCAATTATTAGACCTTTTTATCTTTGTAATAGGTCAACAATTCATTTTCTTTCAATCAAACCCTCACAACTTGGATTTCTGACTGTTTTCAGAAAAAAAAAGACTCTAAAATACTTCAAACCTTATAAAATTTGATGCAACAAAGACCAAATGAAAGTAGATTCTCTGCTCTAACACATGCAATTGATTTTGGGTCATGAAAATGTCGTACAAGGCTGTACAACTAGTTGGAACAATGAAAAAACACATAGAAAGTGCAGAAACAGTGTATTTTTATTGTCTTTTTCACCAAAAATCAACTTTTCCACCACTTCTTCGAGTTTAAAAAGCATTTTCTAACTGTTTACAACCATTCCCAATTGGATTTTGATTTTCCAACCATTCAAATGCCTTCTAATCCACCGATGACTCTTCATATTCCCAGTTTTTGCACTTTTTTACATTTTTCAACATTTACAATATTTGCAATATGATTCCAAAATGAACTTCTAGGACTTAAACTAGATTCAAACAAGTTCAAAATGGTCTAAAGACCTTATTACAAGAACAAAACATCAAACTTAAATCAAAAAGCCAAAGTTGCCTCATAGAGGCATGAACTCAACTAGGTGCTCCTGCACCATACTCCCGAAGAAAGCAAAATTCAAGCCCCTCTTGAATTGAGGGTAGTAACAGAGATCCACCTTTGAACTCTTCTACTTAATGTCTTCTAGCCTCTACACTTTGTCTTCCTTGGAACAATTCCATGTCTTCATTTTCACCTTGGGTTTCTTGAACACTTGGCAAAGGTGTTTCATCTTGTCAATGCAAACTTGTTTCCCATCTGTCTTGCTACCTTGTAACTGATCCTTTTTACCCTGATGGACTACATACTCGACCACAGCACCTTGTTCTCCTTCCATAGCCTGCTTCATCTTGAACTTAGGTCTATCCCTCCTTACAATCTCACCAAGAAATTTGTGTATTCCTTCCTTATTCTTTTTCCTTTGTAGTGTAACTGTGATATCTTCATCTCTATTTTTCACCTCTCCCATTTGATGCTCTACCCCTATGGCTATTGCTTTATCAGGTTCACTAACCTCTGATGTGACAAAAATTAAATGACCACTATCCTCCTCTAAAAACAATGAAGAAAACATCCCTTCCATCACCATACCAACATACCTTTGAAGCCAACCTTGAGTCTCCAAAATCAATTCATCCTTGACCTGCAATAAATCAACTCTTGACACCAACTCAATGTTATTTCCCTCCAAAATCAAACCATTCTTCAGGTTTGCTGTCTTGGTACCTTCAAGTTTTGAAATGGCTGCAACCTCCATGTGCTTTTCTTCTTCTACTTTGATGAACTCTTCCCTACCAACCATCATCACCTTAACTTGCTTGACTTGTTCATTATCTTCCTCCATCAACAAAGGTTCTATTGTCTCCTCTTGCCTTCTCCTCTTCAAAATAATCTTCTTGATAGGCCATTTGAGCCTCTTTCTTATTGGAAAATGCCAACTATTTTCTTGTTCTGCTCTCTCAAGAAGCTGCTGCATTTCAAGTTCCATTCTTTTTTCCATTTCTTCTTGAATTTCTTCCATCTTCTCCAAGGCTTGCCTCAAATCTGCTATCTCTTGCTCAATATCAATTTGGTTCACCTTCTCATCCTTCTTCTTTGTCTCACTTTTCTCTTTTCTCATCCCTTGTTTCTTGCTTGGTACCTCCTTACTCAAACAAGTCTCTTTCACCTTGCTTCTTCTTGTCTTGGTGATACCTCACCTAGGTTTCCTTCTTTCTTCACTACCTAGTCTTTTGGCATCCAGGTTGTTGCTTCAACCTACAAAAAGACAACACACAAACTCCAAAAAAAAATTCTCTTGCCCAGATCTTTGGGCTCTGATACCAATTGATGCAAAGTAGGTTAAAATCATTAAACAAACTCAACCAATTTACCTTTTGAGTCTTGAACCAAAAAATAATAGGTATTCCTTCACAATTGATTTTGGGTCATGAAAATATCGTACAGGGCCACACAACTAGCTGGAACAATGAAAAAACACAGAGAAAGTGCAGAAACATGGTATTTTTATTGTCCTTTTCACCAAAAATCAACTATTCCACCACTTCTTTGACTTTACAAAGTATTTTCTAACTGTATACAACCATTCCCAACTAGATTTTGATTTTCCAACCATTCAAATGCCTTCTAATCCATTGATGACTTCATATTCCCATTTTTTGCACTTTTTTGCATTTTTCAACAATGACAACATTTACAATATTTGCAATATGATTCCAAAATGAACTCCTATGACTTAAAATAGACTCAAACAAGTTCAAAATGGTCTAAATACATTATTACAAGAACATCAAACTTAAATAAAAAAGCCAAAGTTGCCTCATGGAGGCATTAACTCAACTAGGTGCTCCTGCACCATTTTTGCAAGTGAGAAAACTATAGCAATGGAAACCCCAATATGGTTGTTATGCAAGAAGTGACAAATGTCTTTCCTTGGCCAATTAATAGACAAAAGGATGGGTGTGGTGTTTAAACCAAAGAGTGGGATCATTCTCTTCGCCATTGAATGGGTTTTGGGTGAAGACTTCATGAGAAATTACAACTATTATAGGGTTAATACAAATCTCTCCTTCATGTTCCTAGTAGTAATGCTAGACGTGAATGAAGAGAAACCCATGATTAAGCAGATGATGGAAGATTTTGTGGAACCAGATTTCAGAGGTGGTAGGAAGGAGGTGTTCGGAGTGGCGAGATATGGAATTGGTGTGCCGTTGCTTGAAGACATCCACATAGTCAATTTTGTAGGGAATGCTGTGAAGTGGTGGCCATTTCTCACTGAAGCTAGGGATGACAAAATAGCTAGGTGTTGTCACAGAGTAGTGAGGGGACTTGATTTCCTTAAGAAACTTATAGGTATAGAAGTAGAGTATGATTAGATGAATGAAGTGTTGGCTCAATACTATGCAGAGGACAAGAACGCATGAGGTGGAGCGGTCAAAGTTTGTTTATCTTTCTGGTTATATTTATTGCATATAATGTATGGGATAATTAAAAAGTATAGATAGTATAGTAGATTAGAACCTTGCAATAGGGGCAGGGATAGGTAGACTCACAAGAAATTTTGTTATGTCCCTTTTTATTTTGTTCATAAACTATAATGTTGAACTCTGAATATGTTGTTAATTTTGGTTAAAGTATAATGCAAAGGGAGCTGACCCCATGTTAGTAGTTTACCAAGCAAAAATATATATAAAAAATCATAAAAATAAAAAATGTCAAAAAGAGTTTGTTTCTTGCATTTCAATATCATTCTATTCATCTTACATTTTAGTGAATGACTTTCTCTTATATTATTTTCATTTCAGTAAGGAGTCTGAGGTTGCCTAGGTATATGTGATCCTTTTAGGTCCTGAGATTTCCCATTTTCACAATCACCATTTTTCCCCTATATTCCCAGTGATTCTAATCAAAGCCTAGCTCTTAGCTTTACACTGATCCCATTCTTAATGAGTCAAGATATTAGGTCTAAGCAAAGTCAGTATTCAAACCTACAGTTTTCAAAGGAAGCTTGCAAGTAGACCTTCCCAATTCTTCCCTAGCAGAAGAGAAGTTCGATTGGACTATGAAAACTTTTAGTGGTTCTCAACCCCTTATCTTCCTTGGCCAAAAACATTAGGGGGATCAAAACTCTGAAGGAAGCGATCTAAAATATGAGTGAATAAAAAAAATGAGTGATCAAAATAAGAGTGTTGAGAAAGGTGAGAATTGAGAGATCAAATTATTGCATATCCAAAGTTCCAAAAGCATTCATTTCATAAAAGTCAAAAATCCAAAAAAATGAGAAAATCAAGTGAGGCATTCTAGAAAATACAAAAAAAAAAGTGAAAAAGCAAAAAAAGAGAGTTACAAAAAAAGAGTGAAAGAGAGAAGATTGTTGAATGTCTTTACTCTTGGGTGGAGATCAATCTAAGCTCAAAGCTTCAAGGGTGACATTCTAATAGAGGAAATAAAAGAGAAAGGTACAAAGAACACACACACACTAGCTGAGCAAAGCCAAGAGTCTA
Organism: Cunninghamia lanceolata; assembly: GCA_027924645.1. NCBI lineage: Eukaryota > Viridiplantae > Streptophyta > Pinopsida > Cupressales > Cupressaceae > Cunninghamia > Cunninghamia lanceolata. The sequence continues at coordinate 4,018,322 of BSBN01000747.1, forward strand.
GTAGTCTTTAGGATCATTTTCTATCTAGGGACCCTAGTTCTTTCCCACTTATCCTTTACCCTGGGTCTATCTTGCTTGCCATCTATGATCTAAGTCTAGCGAACATCAATAAAATTTGTTACTTGTCTAAGTTGAAAGATTGTCAGATTATCTTATCTAGATAAGGATCAGTGTTTAGCCTTTAGCAAAGCCCAAATTCAGAAGTACTCTATTTCACTCCCATGCCTCATTTGAGTTCTAAATCCCTATCTCACAGACTTAATTAGGTATCTTAAACCAGATAACTTCCAATCCCCTGGATTGAAAATCATGTTAAAGAGTAGTCATATTGTTTGTTCCACAATGCATTCATATCAAAACCAGATAAGAACTCCAAAGTAATAAAGTGAATGTCATAACTCATGAAATTCTATAGAAGTAAAAGTTTCATTTCAGTATCCCTTGTGTTGTTGCATCTGCATATTGTAACCTACATTTCATATATATTCCAAAAAATTACAAAAACAAGCCATCATTATCATGTTTGCATGCTTAGAGTTGAAGGTTAAAGTGTAATAAAAATGTTCTTAAACTTGCAAAGTGCACAAGAGATGAGTACTCATATGATAGAAAAACAACCATAAAAAGATAAGCTTTCATCGATATATCAGAAGTTTACATTTATAAGAGTACAAGAGCTAGGGCAAAATGCTATCGAGAAAAAGTAAGGCTCCCCATGCAAGGGGGCACGGTTTCAAAAAGGTAGAAAGAAAACAAGCTCAAGTGCGGTTCCATCCAACGGAAGCCTCAGGACTCCTACTCCTCTGTCTGTATGTACCACTAGTCGTTCCATGAGACCTGTGTGAGCGAGGTACCTTGCTATGAGTATGAGAGTGTGAAGCTCCCATAGTGCTAAGCTCAAGTTGTTGAAACCCAAGGCGATCCATCTCACGAAGCACCTGATTCTCACCCCTAAGGATGAGATTCTTAGCCTTCAAAGAAGCACTCTCCTGACACCCATGATAAGCAGGAGTGAAAATGTTAGTGTGTCACCCAGTCGTAGGGCGCACATCAGGATCAACTAAAAGCATCTCTCGGGTTAGCCTAGTGAAGGGGCAGCCAAACCAATGTTGACCTAATGAATGAAACCCCTCCACTCCTCAGCACTACCTACAAAGAAAAATAAAAGTAAAAGATGTCATGACTCTTGATAAAAAGGAAAGAAAAGAAAGGACTGTGAGATTAGAAATTAGTAGAAGACTCACGTGGGTTGTCAGGATGCTAGGTAGGATCTGGTTGTTGCATCACCTCATCAGAGTGAGGAGGTCTAGGCACTGTGAAGGAACCCTTAGGTATATCATCCTCATTAGAGTCCATATCCTATGCACCCCTGTTGGTCCCTTATTAGATAAGTCATCCCCATTAGGAACGTAGTCCTCGTCAGTAGAGTCAGAGTCATCCATCACAATGAGTCCTCGGGAAGGAGCTCCTCTTCCTCCCCTCTATCCACCTCTCGGTGTCCTAGAAGCTCTAGTAATCAAAACTCTAGGAGTCAAGGGGTCCAAGAAATAGTCCTCTGACCAATCTCACCCATCTCTTGGATGGATCTGTAACAAGTAGGTACTAGGGGCAACTTTTCAGGAAAGTCCTCACCAAACCACCATGGGACGCACTCAACACGATGACCCTCGACTAGACCATTACGATCTAAAATCTCTGATACGCTAAGACAGTGTTCCCTGATTTGACCATCATGTGACCACACGCCCTCCATATCTGTGTAAGGGTTAGAGACCATATCTGCATTTGTAACAGTGGCCACATCGCATAGAGAAGTATCAAAGTGGCCCACATGAACCCACCTAGCTGCTCTCGGTAGTTTCTTGTTAGGAAGAGGAATCTCCTTCTGATAAGGCCTGATATGCTCAAAGATCCAAGTCACGATCAGAGAAGAGTGGCTAAAAGCAAGAGCTTCCCACTATGCAATATGATAGAAGTCCCTATAGACCATGGCTAGGATGTTTGGTCCCCAACCGTAAACTCTGCCCTGCTCAATGCCATATATAATTGGTGCCCAACACTATCTCAAGCAAGCGGAGGCTTTGTCTCCAGATAACCTCGATACGATAAAAAATATCAAGAACTTTGTCAAGTGAGGAATGCAAAGTCATGGTATGGAGGGGAGTTGAACTCCAGTCTAATCCTCAGGGAGACTCACCCCCATAATCTATACCCAAGAAGTCTTGTCCTCAAAGGACTCACTAGCTGGAAGAACAAGTGGGTGTCCTCTCACAGGAACCCCTAGAATGCGGTATACATCATACAAAGTGATAGTCCACTCTCCTAAAACCTAAGGGAACCTGAAGGTGTTTCTGTCTGTATCCCAGTAAGTCAAAATGTCACAATAAATGTGTGCCACATGATGTACAACTGGCACGTGGCAAACCCTACACAAGCCTACTCTCCTCAAGATAGAAAGCTCATCAGTAGATAATGAGGCATACATCTCTGAAAGCCACAACTATTCATGATTGGTGTTCCAATGGATCATCATATCCTACCAATCAGAAAAGGACTTTAGATTAGATCTTGTCAACTTAGAAAATCCCTAATAATCGTAAAACTTGCCAAAAATTTCACAAAAAAAGCATATAAACCTTCAAAATTGTAATAAACAGACAAATTTAGCATTCAAATTAGATCAAAACAGAGTGAAGTAAATGTCAAAAGACATCAAATTTCATTTAGAATTGATCTGTTAAGGTTGCCCCTTTCATCAGACCAAATCTCCCCTGGGCGACCCAGATGTTTAGCAGGATTTCCCCCAGGCGACCCTGTTGCATAGGCAGATCTCCCCTGAGCAACCTTGTTTCTTAGGTAGATCTCCCCCGGGTGAACTGCTTGGTAAAAGGGGTGACCCTATGTGACTATCCCCTGAACTAAAAATGCTCTAAAAACCTTGTTTCTTAGCCAATTTTAGTAAACAAAAAACCCATCTTACTCTAAATGACAAAATAAAGACAATGCAACAAAAGGAATCATAAAAAATGAGCAATTTCAAGAGATTTTTCATAAAATTCAAAGTAGGGTTTAGAGAAGGGTTTTTCACTATTTGCGTACCTAATTTTCAGTGGCAGAAGAAGAGGCAGCCATCTTTGCGATCTCCTCAATGATATCTACCCAACGACTGCTCACATGATCGATTCTGTCATCTATTCACTTGAATTTCACTAATTTGCTCACTTTTTCTCTCCCTTAACTTAGTTTTCTTTATGCATTTCTTAGACTAGTTTTTGCTTTTATGCATCTCTTGTGCATTTGTTTCGCATGGATTCATTCCTACAGGTCTCACCGACAAAGGTAAACAATTGGTCAAGCTCAAAAGATATATGGTATGTTCGTCATTTTAGTTTTCATTACTTATTTTGATATTTTTAGATTCCAAACTAATACTAGTTATTGCAGGTATAATTTTGGAAAAATCAACAATAGGTAAGCCCTAGTTTGGGAATGGTACCTACCTTTCATGTAGACTACTGTCTTCGAGGGGGTAAATATGTAAGCACCAAAATCATGCACACCCTCCACGAGGACCCCTATGATGAGTCATAATCCTTGTCACGTTCATGTAAGCATGAAATAACATCTTCTCAGTAGAAATTCTCTTGGTGACATGTCTTTTCTTCCTCCTTGTGTTGTTTCCCCTTTGTCATTTTCTCTCTCTCCACTTTTTGACACTTGTCAATTTGCATTTCCTATGCTTGTGACCTTGTTCCTAAGCCTTATATGCATCTTGTAGGTGAGTTTCACCTTTCCCCAATGTTTTTCATCCATTCCCACCCCTAGAGACCTTCTAGAGGTCCTCCCTAGCCATCTCTCTCTTTTGGTTTTCAATTTCACTCAACCAATCCAAATCTCTCCGTATTATTTCCAAATCTCCCCCGAGAGATCCTACTTTTGCAAGTGGAGACTCAGATTTTCACACATGATTGACCTGTTTCTAGAGGCAGATCCCCTCCTTTTCATCTCCTCTTCCATCTGCCACCATGTACTTTCAACCAGGTGCCCTCCTCTGAGGGTTGCCCTCGGGCGACCCTAACTGGTAAAAGGGGTGACCCATGGGTGACACTGTTGTGTTTTTCAGCCACGAAAAAACTTGAGTTTTTAACTTGAAAAAGCACCATTTTTTGCCTATTTTTCTTCCTGTTTGCATGGATTTTTGTGCCTAATATAGAGTTAACTATTTCATGCACCTACACATGCATAATTAACTCTATTTCATCTTTAGTTAACAATTCATGCATTCCCTTGCATCCTCATGCACTTCCTTTTCTTCACTTCTTCTTGAGTGATAAGCTTTTACTGGGTAGATCACTCCAATTTTAGCTCAGATCACTCATGAGTCTTCTAAGTTAACTATCCAATCAAATTGAGTTAACTCTCCTTCTTCTTCACCTCTCATCCCTTCTTCTAACCTATAAATACCCCCTCCCTCACACAGCTCTTGCAAGTTATTGCTCTCCAAATAAAGCATTCTCATGCTCATACATGACATAGGAGCCTTTTTATTTCATTTGTTATCTTGTTTAGCTTTTCTAAAAGCTCATTCTCATCCATACACTACTCACATCACAAGCCACAGTGCTCATCAAGCTCTCATTGAGCTCTTTTCAAAGCTTCAAAGCTTCTTTTGCTTCCATTTTCTCCTTGTCGCCAAGATGATCACCCCGCTGCTACAAGAGGATTTGAGATTGCCATTACAAGGATTTTTGAGGGTAGTGGAGGCTCACGTGTCTCCAGGTTCCTTTATGATTTTTTTCATTTCATAGTAATTAGATAATCAAAACTTTGATCTTGGAATAGTAAAATACATGTTTGCTTTTTCCTTGATAGGCTAAGTAGATTTGCATTGTTAAAATAGTTTCCCTTTCCATGTTCGTAGATTAAAAGTAATTTACTTTCTTAGATTAGATTGATCCATCTATTTAGAAAACAAACAAAAACATAGAATACATTGCATTAGGTAACTTCATCATAGCTTGCATACATTTTCTAATTCCTAGATTAAGAAAAAACACTTTGATTTCCAAAAACATAAAAAAGGACAAAAGAAATGTTTTGCATTCATGTAGGCTTGCATGCATATAAAATCCCAAAAAGAACAAAAACATTAGTAAACATAGAGATTTTGCAAACCCTTGGTCCCAACACAAGGTCAACTATAGTCAAACATTGGTCAAAACCCTTTATTTCATCACAAGGTCAAACAAAGTCAAAACTTAGGTCACACAAACCCTAAGTCAAAACCCTAGGTCAAGTCAAGGTTAGCTTAAACCACCTATCTCTTGTCTCAGCTCGTGAATGTGCCCTAGGCTTAGAGGTGAGTGGGTGAGAGCAATCCTCAACAAGATAGAGGAGATCCACCTTAGACATCAACAAGACCAACTGGTCATTCAACAACAACGAGAAGCATTTAGACAACTCCTGATACAACAATCATTCACCCAACAACACAAACGAAAACAAATCATCAACAAAAACAATGGCCTACCCACACAATGGTGGAATATCAAGAATCCAAACAAGAGAATTTTGACTAGTGACCCTTCGGGTCATATAGTTATCTCTACAATTACGGTCACATAACATCGCATCCACACAAGTGCACTACAATATAGGCCCCAAGATTGGCTGACCCCTCTCTATGAAGTCTAGCTCTCCAACGAGCTAGACCACCCCCATGTCTCACCTCCTCGTGACTGTGTATTTCCACGAGAGTGAGAGTGACATGGTGGTTCACCTCGTGGCAAGGAGAGAAGGTTCGTGTGTGCGCCAAAGCCAGCTCAACCGCCCCCGAGGCCATCGAGTTGTGATTTTGAGTGTACAGTAACTGGGTTAATGACTTCAACATTTCAAAAGGACCCACATATATGGGTGCCAACTTAGTTGATTTGCCAAATTTAATTAAACTCTTATGTGGTTTGACTCTAAGAATAACTTTGCCTCCCACAAAATATTGTCTTGCAGTCTGCTTTAGGTCTACATAACTTTTCTTCCTATGATTGGCTTCAGACAATCTCTTCCTTATCAATCTAACTTGCTCTTCCATTTCTACTAGCATCTATGACCCGATCTTATCTTCCAATCTATCCCAACTGATGGGTGTTCTACATTTTTTGCCATATAATGCTTCAAATGGGGCTATTTTCAAAGTACAGTGATAGGAGTTGTTATAAGAAAATTCAACTAATGGTAGGCACTCCTCCCATTTGTACTATTGGTCAATGCAATACATTCACAATAAATACATGATTCACACTTTCAATTTGACCATCAGTCTTTGAGTGATAAGTATAACTAAAGTTCCACTAAGTTCCCAATGTTCAAAACAAGGTTTGCCAAAACCTTGAAGTCATGTATGTATCTCTATTTGAGATAATCTTTTCCAAAACTCCATGGAGTCTAAATATCTCCTTAATGAATCTACTTGGAAGGACCAATGCACCATCTAAAAAGTTTCTGGGAATAGAGTGAGTAACCTTTGTGAACTTGTCTACTACTACCAAGACCATATCATGGTAATTTCTAGACATTAGAAGTCCTTGGACAAAATCCATACTAATTACTTTCCATTTCCATTCTAGAATATCGTGGGGATAAAGTAATCTCGTAGGATGCATGTGTTCATCCTTCATCTATTGACACTCTAAACACCTAACCACAAAGTTGGCCACATCCCTTTTGAATCCCTTCTAGAAATATAGTGATTTTAGATCAGCCATTAACTTAGTTGCTCTTGGGTGGCCTAAGTAAGGTGCATGGTGAGTTTCTCTTAGAACACATGTCCTCAAACCTCCCTGATTTGGAACATACATTTAGTTATGGTACCTCAATAACCCACTAGGCTCAAATTGATACCCATCATACTGATATTCTTATAGATTTTTAGAGATGCCTTTCTTAACTTTCTTATAAAATTCATCTCCTTGATAATGGTTCAAAACCTATTCCTAAAAGGTTGTTCACACAGTAGCCATTGCAATAATGTGTCATTTCTAGATAAAAGCATCAACCACTTGATTTTCTTTTCCCTTAATATAACTGATGTCAAAATCATAATCTGATAAGAACTCTAACCAATGCCTTTGGCATGCATTCATATTAGGCTGAGTGAAAATATATTTGAGTCCCAAATTATTTGTTTTTACTTCAAACGACTTTCCCAATAAGTAATGCCTCCAAACTTGTAATGCATGCACAATTACCACAAGCTCCAAATCATGCAAGGCATAATTCATTTCATTTGGATAGTTTTTTCTAGACTCATAGGCCATAACTTGACCATTCTGTTAGGATTAAGGTATCATCAACCTTATAAATCTGATTAATTTAATTACTCCTAATATTGCAATTGTAAATGCAAACATAAAGGAAGTAGAATTCACTAACTGCAGTAATTTTTTTTGTTGCATAAGAGAGTTTTTGTATATGAAAAGATATAAAAAACAAACAAAAAGCAAGCCCTTGAGAAATGGGAATATAAGCAATAAACTGAAAGACCCATTACTGCACTCCAAAAACTCTGAGAAGAAGCAAATCCATCACTACCCAATGGAGGCTACATAAGATAATGTTCCAAGAAACATATCCAAAATGGAGAGAGTCTGAGTCCAACCAACCCAATCCAAGCTAAGACTTAGCATTTTTTCCTGGAAAAGAGAACCTCCATGATCCATTGAGTGCCCTCCTCCACAAGCTCTTTTCCTTCAATGTGAATTTTCTCAGCCTCAAACTTCCTACCTTTTTTCTGATTTGAAGCACCATAGTCAAGTTTTGTCTTTTTGGATTCCATCTGAGAGATACTCAATATCTGAGAAGGAGCCATAGGAAAGGCTAGATCAAAAAAATCAGCGACGGGGTCATCCAGATCATCTATAAAAGAGAAAGTGCCATCTGACTCTGAATCCTCCACATCATCCACAATAGGAACAATATCTAAGATAGGGGTAGGAGGACGATCAGGGTTTAGAATTTGCACTGAGGGAGGATTTGAAGGAACCACTGACTCAAACCCCATAGCAGAATGGGTAGCAAAAAATTGACCATGATTATGCCAGACAAATTCTACATCTAGGGACCTAGGTTTTCTGCTCCACTTCTTAAAGCTGTAACATCTAGATCCAGGAGGTTTTGGCGAAGACCAGTCCCCTATCTTGTGGCCCAGCTCATTGCAGTGGAAGAATCTAAAGGGCAAACCCTCAAAGTTTAAAAATTACACCCATATACCACGAGAGGAAAGAATCTAAATCAAACTAGAAAGGGGTTTTGATATGTCCACGAGGCACAAATGATTGTGTATCTGTGTGTGCCTTCCCCTCAATGTCTATCTTCATAAAAGACTTGACCTAACTGATCATCTGCCCAATGAGAGAAGGTTCCCTCATCACCATGAGAAGGTTATAAAGCCTGATCCAGATTGGGATCTCTAGAATAATAGTAGTGGTAGGGTTGAAGAAGAGAGTCTAGGGGGTGAGGAACAAACTAGAATTCCCCATAAACTAGGGACCATTTTGTGTAACAAATTTGCAATCCTTAAAAGAAGAAAAGATTATTAGAAAGAAGCCAAAATCTAGGGAGTGAACTGCTGGAGGAGACAAATTATGCCAGATAGATGAAACCCAAGCTTGGAGATCCTTTAGTGATGGCTGCTTCCACATGTGATGAAGAATAAGAGAATGGCTCCCCACATCGACGGATATAGCATTTAAGCTATCATCAGAAATATGAAAAATGACAAGATCATCCACAAAGGCAACCTTTACATCACCAAAGACCAAGCCAAAACTACCAAGAGAATGAGTCTCCTTCGACCCAGGGTCTGGATCAGGCGGCTTGGGAGGTGGTAAATTAGGGTTTGACTTCTAAATTTGGTCTAAATAGAATTCATTGTAGACATGGAAGGGGTTCGAGATGTTTTTGCAGGCCTCATAACATTTTGAATTGGGCTCAACTAGCATAGGATGAGGTGAAACACCATGTGGAGATGAGAGAGGAGGCGGCTCAGATCCACCAGGAGCCCCATCCCTGCAACAACCCGACCTCAATTGATAACACCTTTTCCCAACACCACCGGCCTTTGCCTAGAAAGATTCTCACCCACTTCTGTTCACACATTTGTGAGCCTTCTTGCCTTCAGCAGCATCGCCATTTACCCCTGTCCTAGTAGTCGCTCCATTGTGAATCTTTGCTCCTTCGCCCTTGCACATAATCACATCCTGTTTGACACAACTACACTTAGTACATTTAATATGACACCTAACTGCAATAATTATTTAATTACATTGACTTCTAATATTTATTTATTTATCTCAAGATGGTAAATAGTTGAAATAGGGGCATCCAAGTATATTAATTGATTTTATGACAACCGTAAGAGAATCTCCAAGATTGTAGCTTACGTGTTGTAAGAGAATTGGTTAATTGTGGATAGTTATGATAAACTATGATGGAGCATCTTATGACAGCCTTTAAGAAGCTATTTTTAAGCAATAATTGGTTTCCGAGAGGTCGGGTGTGGGATTTGGGTCAAATTTGGGTGCACCATTTGTGGAAGTGGCTATGATAGATGTCATATTGCATTTATTGTCAGAATCTTTAGCCACTCAAAGTGGACATTTAGTTTTGGGAACCATTTTTCTATGAGAGTAGCTTTGATTGTTATTTAACAGAAGCTTCAGAATGCATTTTGTATGAAAGATGTTTAATTTATAGGTACACAAGTGCAATTGGATTTAGATGCATGATTGAAAGAATTTGATGTATTGTAATATTTTTGAAGATAATACAAATTCTCCCTCTTTTCCTGGTGGAGTTTTTTATTCGAAAGGGTCTTCTCCACATAAATTCACGTGTTATGTGTATGGCTCTTGAGTATTGCTATTTTTTTTTATGGTAGTTTACATCTTCATTTGATATTCTATAGTATAATTTTAAATTTGCAAGTTTATTCAGATTTCCATATTGTAGTGGTTTCCTTCATTTCTAACATTTGGTATCAGAGCTTGGCTAGATGTGTTTATTGGGTGGAAGTGTGAAGGTTTTCTATGTTGTAGTAGGAGTTCTAGTTTTGCAAATTTGTGTGTGTGGAAATCATGGCCGCATCTGCATCTCGGTTGGACATTGAAAAATTTAATGGAACAAACTACAAGATGTTGAAGCTGAAAATGGAGGATCTCCTTGAAGAGAGGGATCAATGGTTGGCAACCTCAAAATAAACAAACCTAGTGATGTCAGTCCAGAGGAGTGGGATAGATTAGACAAAAAGGCACAGGGCACAATCCAGTTATGTCTTGCACACACTGTTCTACTGAATGCCTCTAAGAAAAAGACTGCATATGCTTTATGGAAATGGTTAGGTGAGATTTTTCAAGCCAAAAGTCTGGTAAACAAATTGTATTTAAAATGAAAGTTGTTTTCTCTTAGGATGAAGGAAGGTGAATTTGTTGTAGAGCATTTGAATTCTTTTAATTTAGTTGTGAGTCAATTAGCCTCTGTTGATGTTAAGATTGAGGAAGAAGACAAATGTATTATGCTTCTTTGTTCTTTACTTGATTCTTGGGAGAATTTTATTCTTGCTATCCATGCTAACCTCGAAGATCCAAATATGGATGCTATTGTTGCAACTCTATTGTCACAGGAAATGAGGAAGAAGGCTATGGATAGCTTGATGGATTGTTTTAATGTCAGGGGAAGGTATAAAGAAAGAGGACCAAAAGGAGATTAGAAAGGGCCTAAGGACAAATCAAAAGGCATGTCTAAACCTCCTAGAAAGAAGAATATAGTTAAGTGTTGGAACTATGGAAAAAGAGGACATGTTAAGAAGGAATGCATAAACAAAAAGAAACAATGGGATTCCTCGACAAAAAACTCCTCCAATGCAAGTGATGAGGTTTTACTGTCTTCTTGTAATGTTGTATCTAATGAACATTGGTTGGTTGACTTAGGATTGTCTCATCATATGACTCCTCATAAGGAGTGGTTCTCCACATACAAAGAATATGATGGAGGTAATGTATACCTTGGGGACAATACTACATATTTGATAGTTGGATGGGGAAAGGTATTGTTGTGTTTTAGTTATGGGAGGATTAAAACCCTCCTTGGTGTTTTACATATTCGTGGATTGACTAGAAATCTTATCTCTGTTTCAAAGTTGAATGATTTGGGAATGCATGTAACATTTAACAAGCATGGTTGCAAATTGGTGAGAGGAAGCTTGGTGGTAGCAAGGGGAACAAGGATGAGAACTCTATTTAGGCCCGATGCCACTACTATTTGCACATCCACCTATGTGACAAACAAAGATGAAAATACATGTATGTTGTGGCACCATAGGTTGGTTCACATAAGTAAAAATGTTTTGAAAACTATTATCAATAAAAAATTGTTGGACAGTTTCTTTGATTCTGATGAGTACTTTGATTTATGTGAGCACTATGTGTTTGGTAAAAAAAATAGAGCATCTTTTCCTTTAGGAAGTAATAGGGCAAAGGACAAATTAGAAATTATTCATACAGATGTGTTTGGTCCCGTGGACAATGATTCAATTGGAAAGTCACAATATTTTTTTGCCCTCATTGATGTTGTATCTAAATTTATATGGATTTACTTTATGAAGCATACATCTAAAGTTTTCATGCTAAGTTTAAGGATTTTAAAGTCTTAGTAGAAAACCAATCAGGATTGAAAATAAAAGTTTAAGAGATGCAGTGGAGGGGGATATTTCTCTAAGGAATTTGATGAGTTTTGCAAGAATGCAAGTATCATAAGACAAAAGATAACTCCATATACACCACAACATAATGGTGTTGTAGAAATAATGAATCAAACACTTATGGAAAGAGCCAGAAGTATATTGAGTGATGCATAGTTGGATAAATATTTTTGGGTAGAAGCTATGAGTACTGCTTATTACTTGATAAACATATCTCCTTGTAATGCTCTTGATTTGACACATAATGAAGTGTGGAAAAGTAATAAACCTTATGTTTCACATTTAAAAGTTTTTGGCTATGAGGCTTTTGTTCATGTGCCTAAATAAAAATGTTCTAAGTTGGATCGAAAAGCATAGAAATGCATCCTCATTGGATATGGTGATAATGTTAAAGGTTATAAGCTTTGGAATAATCTAACCAAGAAAATTATCTATTCTAGAGAAGTGATTTTCAAGCAACTTAGAGCTATTTTTGATCCTAAACAGCTAGAAGAGAAAGAAAGGAAAAAGGCATTTTGATTTACAGAAAGAAGATGCACATCAGGAAGAACAAAATGATAGATTTGAGGATGGAGAGGAAGAAGAAGGTTTAAGTGAAAGTTCCGATGAAGAAGACTATGTTATTACAAAAGAAGTTGACCATACAAAAGAACACGAGGAATAATCTCTTGCTCTACCCTTGAGAAGATCCACAAGAAAATGATATCTAGTTGACAGGTATATCCCACTAGATTTCCATTGTGTATTTGCTTTATTAAGTATTGACGACAAGCCTGGATCCTATAGGGAATCTATTCTTGCAGATGATAGTGAGTCTTGCCAACTAGCCATACAGGGGGAGATGATGGAATTGGAATCTTGTGATACTCGGGATCTTGTTTATTTTCCCAAAGGAAGGAAGGCCATTGGTTGTAAGTGCGTCTACAAAAAGGAGTTTGGAGCATGCATTTAGTTGGAGAAATACAAGGCTAGACTGGTAGCCAAGGGCTACTCCCGGTAGAGATAGGGAGTTGATTTCGTTGAAATTTTCTCTCATGTTGCTAAATTATCTTCTTTTAGATTTCTTTTATCCATAGCTGCTAGTTATGATTTTGAAATTGAGCAAATGGATGTTAAGACTACATTTTTGCATGGAGATCTGGAAGAAGAAATTTACATGCAACAACCTAAAGGTTTTGAGGTAAAAGGGAAAGAAAGGTTAAAAGGTCCTTGTATGGTTTTAAATATTCCCCTTGGATGTGATATCAAAAGTTTGATTCTTTTATGTTGAAATTAGGCTTTGTAAGAAGCGAAGGAGATCACTATGTTTAAATTCAATGTATTGATGATCCAATACTAATTGTTGCCTTGTATGTGTATGACATGGTTTCTATAACATCAAGGATATGATTAGTGAGATAAAAGCTCAAATTTGAGGTGCATTTGAGATAAAGGATCTGGGGACAACAAGGTGCATATTGGGAATGAAAATCAGGAGAGATCAAGGTAACATAAATCTTTGGTTATCTCAAAGTAAGTATGTGAATATTATTTTACACAGATTTAATATGCAAGACTGTAAGCCAGTTAGAATTTCTTTACCAGTTGGTACTAAGCTTATGTTAGATATGTGTCCCAAGTGTGAATATGATTTTGAGGATATGTATAATGTGCCATATACTAGTGTTGTAGGAAGTTTGATGTATGCAATGGTATACACTAGGCTAGATATTTCCCAAGAAGTGGGAGTTTTGAGTAGGTTTATGTCAATGGTAGAGAGCATTGGAATTATGCACAGATGGTGTTAATATATTTGTGTGATACTTTTGATTACTGTTTGGTTTATTCTAGTACTAATAGTGAAGATAAGGCATTCAACATATAGGGTTTTGTTGATGCAGATTGGGCAGGTGACTTGGATAGTCGAAGGTCCACTAGTGGCTATGTGTTTATGTTGTTTGGAGGAGCTATGAGTTGGATGACTAAAAGGTATCCCACAATTTCTTTGTCTACTACTAAAGGAGAGTATATGGCTAATACTCATGTCTCTAAGGAGGCAATATGGTTACAAAGATTGTGTATAGGTATTGGTTTTGATTGCAAGACTATTCAGATTGGTTGTGATAGCCAAAGTACAATTTGTTTGTCCAAGAATCCCATGTATCATGCTCAGACTAAGCATGTGGATGTTCAGTATCACTTTGATAAATGGTTACAAATGGATATATTGAGTTGAAGAAGATTGACACTCAGGTGAATGTTGCAGTTTATCTTACCAAACCTGTGAGCATAGAAAAATTCACTTGGTGCAGGGAGACCATGGGCCTTGTTTCTTGTGCTTAGTTGATTTATGTTTTTCCTATGATTGTATTTACAATGTATGATGTCAAGTGGGAGAATGTTAGAATTAAGGTGCCATCAAACTTGTAAATCCGATTAATTTAATTACTCCTAATATTGTAATTGTAAATGCAAACATAAGGGAAGTAGAATCCATTGACTGCAGTAATTATTTAATTACAGTGACCCTTAATATTTATTTATTTATCTCAGGATGATAAATAGGTGAAATAGGAGCATCCAAGTCTATTAATTGATTTTATGATAGATGTAAGAGAATCTCCTAGATTGTAGCTTACGTGTCATAAGAGAATCGATCAATTGTGGACAATTATGGAAAACTATGATAGAGCATCTTATGATAGCCTGTGAGAGGCTCTTTTCAGCTAATTATTGATTTCCTAGAGGTGGGGCATGAGATATGGGTCAAATCATTTGGCACACCATTTGGGGAAGTGTTTATTATAGATGTCATATTGCATTTATTACTGGAATCTTTAGCCACTCATTAGGTGTTCAATTTTGGGAGCAATGTTTCTATGAGAGCTTGATTGTTATTTAACAGAAGCTTGAAAATTCATTTTGTCTAAAAATTGTTTGTTTACAGGTACACAAGTGTAGTTGGATTTGGATGCAATATCGAAGGAAATTGATGTATTGTAATATGTCCGAAGATAATACAAATTTGCCCTCTTTTCCTGGTGGAGTTTTTTACTCGAAAGGGTTTTCTCCACATAAAATTGTGTGTTATGTGTATGGCTCTTGAGTATCGATAATTTATTTGATGCTAGTTTACATCTTCATTTGATATTCTATAGTATAATTTTAAATTTGCAAATTTATTCAAATTTCCATATTGTAGTGGTTTCCTTCATTTTTAACACATCTGTGATAACCACAAAATGACCCTTAGGATCTAACACTCTAAGAATTAGAGCTAAAGTTAATCTCTCCTTTAGAATTCAAAAAGCTTCCTCACACTTATCTAACTGTTATGTCATAAAATGTCTCCCTAGGACTTTTACCTCCTAAGCTTAGCTCCTAGGTCCCTTAATTTTCATCATGCATGTTAGAAATGAATCCCGAGACAAAATGCCCTGAAACCCATTACAAATGGGACTTAGAGGACATCACTGAGCTTAACTCTAACCCAAAATAGGCCCTTGGGCTTGGGCACCTGTGCCCTAGCCCTGCCCTATTTTGTTGGGGTCCCAAATTTTAATGTCAGTTAGAGACTATTAAAAGGTGTCCATTGCCGACATCTCGAGTTTGAATTACAAAATTTGTAGCGGGAATGCATATATAATCATGTTTAGGACTTCATTTACAAACTAGAAGATGATTATGAGATTTTGGCTAATTTATGATTTTAGAGCATTCAAGGAATTCATTGTGTTGCGGAGTAGAATTGTGTTGTTATTGCAGATTTGGCTTCATCTTCTCATGGCATGAGAGCTTCATCTCCGTGAGAGCTACACCTCTAAGGTGATATCCATTTGTGACTCAATCTATCATTTTTATCATTATTTTTGCCTCTGTCTTGCAAGGGCACACACTCTCTATCTAACAATGGTGTTGGAAGGCTTGAATGCTATTTCGGGGCTTGACTAAGGCAAGCTCCTAAACACCACTACCCCCAACCCCTCTCTTGTGATTGGAGGGGATAGGTATTAGATCTTGCAGAGAGGAGTTGCAGAGTGTAAGGATCCTACATCTAAAGAAAAAGGTAGGAAATAGCTCAAAAAGGGCTTGGGTGCCTGCACCCTTGACCATCAATTTCACCACATGAAGAATCTCTAAATTGGTTGCAGTCATAAGTAGAAAAGATCCTGAAGCCCTCAGAAAAAGAAGCACCTTGGACTTGGGCACCCACTCTTTTGTCCCTAACTTTTTCATATTCTGGAACTTGAAACTTGGTATGTATCTAATCTGTATTTAGTCTTTTTCTATAGAGGGATTTATCAGGTTTCATCCATTTGTTTACAATTTTGCATAATTAGGGTTTTAAGCTAAATCGGACTAAAATTAATACATTAATCAATCAAATCCAAATTTCCCTATCATTCCAAGTGACAACCAACTTGACAGTTGAGTCCTCTTGCAGAAGTTGTGATTTAACTCGGTTAAATGTCCTTGAATGAATATGGTGAAAGGAGGATCTAACTAAACTATTCATCAATCCCGTTAACCCTTTTTTCATACATTACACTAACCATATGAATGATCGACCCTTTAATCTTTGAAGCAATGTTATAGGGTTGGCTATTCTTGAAAAGTACAAAACAAATTTCTTGTAGTATCCTACCAATCCCATGAAACTTCACACTTCATGAAGATTTATCGATGTGGGCCATTCCATAATTGCTCTTATCTTTGCTAGATCAATAGAGATTCCCTCGACAGAGATAACATGGCCTAAATATTGTACCTCCTTAAAGAATGCACATTTGGACAATTTTCCATACAACTTATCTTCTCTTAGCCACTACATTACTAGATTCAAATGATACAAATGCACTTGCTCACTTCTTAAATATATTAATATATCGTCCAAAAAGATGAGCACAAACTTATCTCGGAAGTCTTTAAAAATGTTAAGCACCAAACTCATGAATGTTGTTAGTGCATTCATTTGTCCAAAAGGTAATTATGTGAACTCATAATGACCATACCTTATTCTAAAGGTTAACTTATGAAGATCTTCCTCCTTTATTCTCAATTGATGATACCCTACTCTCAAGTCAATATTGAAGAAAATAGTTGCACCACACATTTGATCAAAGAGGTCATTAATGAATGGCATGGGATATCTATTTTTTTTTATTGTTGACTTATTAAGCATTTGATAATCTGTACACAAGCATAGGGTTCCATCCTTCTTTTTAACAAAAACTACTAGTGCACCTCAAGGAGACACACTAGGTCAGATCAATCATTTAGAAAACATTTCCTACAACTAAGCCTTTAACTCCATGAGCTCTATTGTGGTCATTGTATATGGAGCCTTGGATTGAGGCTCTAATCCTGAAATTATGTCAATTGAACAATCTAATTCCCTCTAAGGAGGTAGTCTAGGTAGCTTGTCAAGAAAAACATCCTGAAACTCTTGGAGAAAAGGATAATCTTGCCACATAGGTTCCTTGATGTAGCAATGGACTTAATCTTTTGCTCTTGCTTTATGGTATTTTCAAATACCTGATCCATGGATGAGGGTCCATGAACATCTACTTCTCTAATTTGGGTGCCCAGTCCCATGATGAATTTTTGTATTCAAAACTGATCATCTCATTGTCATATCTTCCTACCTTAGGTTTTGAAAGTCAATTAGTTTCCAATCAAATTAGAGTTGGGGCAACCATCTTTGCCTGAAAAGGATCACAAACTGATCCCAAGTGAAATTGGTGGAATCAATTCACATTTTTATTTCTTATTATCCTACTAGGTAGAGGCTTCTCCTGAGAGATAATAGACTCCCCAAACAACTTTAGTCATCTCAAAATAATTATGAGTCTCAAAATATTTTTCAAGTTCACTAAGCTAGACTTCTACTCCGTCTCCCATAACTATGCCGTCAAATTTAGGTGAGTTGACCTTTTTCATTGCCTAAGATAGCTCATTTTCTAGATGGTCTCTTACTTCTACCTACCTTTCAATTTCCTCTTAATTAGGTTGAGGTTCATCTTGCCTTTCATTGCTGCTAATTTCTTGCTCTTAACCCACTTTATCTCCTTGATCTCTAGGTCCTCTAACCTGATGCTCCAAAGAAACTATTCTTCCGTAGTCTCATTTAGGGAAGCAAGAATTTGATCTAGTTTAGTTGTAGGATCATTTGTATCTTGGTTTGAATTGCTAGGGTCACTGCACATATCCATCCTAGTTTATACCATATTAACTTGGTACAGGGAAGTTCTTACGCATTATCGTAAGTAACCCACTTGATTAAGTTTGTTGTTCAAGACAAAGATCCATTACACAAATTCTTAAAAGAAAGAGCAAAATTTTATTGATAGAAAATGGATATTACACATCCTTATTTATAATAAGGTTTCTTGGTTACAATTTTCCAGAATACTGTTCAGGCATTTCACACTCCTCAAGATCTTCATCCTCTAAGTTTACTTCCACACTTTCGGAGGTAGAATGTACATGTAGGTACTCCTCTAATACCTCCTTGCTTACAATGGGGGCATATTATGTCGAAAGACATGTCACACACTACCAACAGTTTCTTTGGTTTAGGCATAATCTCAACTTTGGGTTTTACTTATTTCTCTTTGTTCAACTTTATATGACTCATAGCTAATGCTCAGGTCTCAGTGTCAGATGACCATAACTCTTCTTCCTTGAGGGGTAGTTGGGTGGACTTTACCTTTGACTGGGTTTGAGTCTTGCTCTTCTTTCTAGATTGCTTTCTTGATCTAGATCCTTCCATCTCTATACTCAGAGAAAGAAAAACACTCTGAATAAGCCTAGGTTTACTTGTTTCAAATGTTTTTGTGTTCATACATAGTAGGATCATAGGCCCTAGTGTTTGAACCTAGGATCTAATACCACATGTATAGAGCCACCCAAAAAAAAATGACAATTAATGAAAAAAATCTAAAATTAAATAACACATAAATGTCATAATTTTAAATTTCCTTTTTCAAAACATATATAGATTCCACAATTCAAATAAAGATGCCATCATTACATCATTGCATAGATTTCCATGATACAAAATTACAAATAAAAGAATAATGATATACAATATTGGATCATGACTACTATCCTTCAAATCCACCAGAGTACATCAAATATACATGTTTAACTTTTCATTATAATTTTGGTTAATCATTAGTCATAATCATCTCAACTAAGTGCAAGCAATATGGTTGTATAGTTGTAGGAGGGAGAGCATCATTCAAGTGCTTTACCTCCAACCATAGACCTGATGGTCCCCCACTCATCTTCCTACTAAAAGAGGCCTAACCCTTTGACAAGGGTGATAGATAGGGACATCTCTAGCAGAACCAAATATGAGAACTAAGTGTAAATATGAATACCCATCACATGCAGTTAATCAGGAAGTTCCTAGATACCCTCTAGCTACCATGTTTTTTGATTAACATGAGTCTAGGGATATAGTGAACTAACAATGCTTACAATTATTGCATCACTTTGGCCAAAGCATTTAATTTTCATTTGCATAAATGTGGGTCATCCATTCACACACTACTATCTCTTTCTTGAGTCTCTTGATGACTAATGAATGGTAAAATGCAAGTATAGGCTAAAATGTATACTATCCTTTGGACACCAATCTCTTGATATACCCTACCCTAAGATGGTCCTACTAGCTTTTTTCTATAAAAGTTGGTCTCAGATTGGTATATAATTGTCGAGTTCCAATCTCCCAATATTCCTTACCCTGAGATGGTCTCATCCTCTAGGGTTTGATAATATGAACAATGACATAATAACTAGTATTTTTAGATCTCTTGGTATTCTTTACTCTGAAGTTAGTTCTATGCATAACTACTATCTCTAATCTCTTGGTATGCCCCTACCCTTGAGATGGTTTAATAAATACAATAATGCAAGCATAGTAATAACTATGTTTTTCCATTCTCTTGGTATATGCATACCCTGATATGGTTTGATAGATACAATAAATACAAGCATAATAATAACTATTATTTCCATTTTCCTAGTGTACTCTACCCTCAGGTGAATACAATAATGTAAGACTTACAAGAATAACTATCATTTATAACAATAGGAATACACCCACATAATAATATCACCACTAATGACAATAGATTGCATACCTACAAATAAATGCTAACGTAAACACATGTAATCATATGAAAATGCATACTATTATTGGGTTCCTCACGACCCTTAAGGACTAATGCAATATTATCGACATAAAATTAATCACATGCAACTTGCCCATAACTCTTGTAGCATTCACTAGACTATTTAATTTTACCACAACAAGGTAGCATTATATAACTATTAAATTGGATGATCCTCTATGCCATTAGATTGATTAACCATCAATAAGAATAATAAAAGAGAATAGATATTTGAGAACTCTATTCATAGACCATAATAGGGTCATTCTAATACAACACAGTGAATCTAAATATCTAATAGAGGTAATCAACTCTAGTTGAGGGTCTGAGTTCTATCTATGGTGGTGGTATCCAATAGACAAGAGTACTATATTTATATCCAGTTACTAACAAATCAAAATAAACTAAACAGTCACAATGACCTCCAAATGGATCAATAGATCCTAAACAATGGACAGTAATACATCTGCAGTTGATAGATCAAATGACCATGAAATATAGGGATAACACTATGATTAGAAGATTAATGCACTCATATTTACAATGATTACATTGCAAATGATTATGGGCTGAGGATTGCATGGTCCTCTCATGGCCTCCATGCAAATACCATAGCATTACATGCAAATAACAATATTGAGCCCTACAACCAATGGACATTATGAGCTTAAATCTCAATGACTCCATAACATAACCAGGTCATAGCCATTATCAAGGATAATACTATTTTGAAGGTAATAACAACATCGATATAACTAGAGATAGAACTGAGCCAAGATAACACCAAATTGATACTGTAGACACCTAAAAATGACATACCTTACACCACTATTTTCTGGCATCTCCCTAACTTATCCCCTTCCTCATGATTAATTAAATAAATCATTTATTTAATTAATTTATCCGATCCCCATTGTCACCTACCTACAAGTAATTAAATAAATTTTATTTAATTAATTAATTACTCTCCTTAACCATTACCCAAAATTAATTAAATATATATTAATATTTATTTAATTAATTATCCCACTTTGCCATTAGCCCAAATTAATTAAATAAAGTTCTGGATCACTAATTAACCCATCCACTAATTTCCTATAGCCATATTAATTAAATTAATCTAAGCCTTCATTAACCCATCTCCCCATAATTAATTAAATAATCTACATTATTTAATTAATTAAGATCACATATGTCTCCATCTCACCCTTTCCAACTCATTCACTTCTCCCATCTCATCCCACTCACCCATAAAATGAATTTTTAATTCATTCACATGTCTCTATCTTCATAAATACAAAGCCTTCCCAAGACTAAATTAAAAATTCAAAAGTATTGTGAGCCCTCCATCTTTGTTGATGAAACCCCATCAATTGATTTCACTATGAAATTTCATCCATTGGATCTCATCTTTGAATTTTCTAACCATTGATCTAAAATCCTCCAAAAGTCTATAAATAAAGAGCATCTCCAAGAATTTTGACTCTAACGCTAAGATTAAGACTAAGAAGACTCTAAGCTCTAAGTATCCATAAACTTATGCTCTCATAATCTTACACCATCATAGTCAAATTATCCTCAAATCATTGCCAATTTATGGGTAAATATATGATTTGTAGTTGGGTGCATGCATTTCCTCCACCTTATCAAGGACACTAAAATGGAGTGAATATTTGAAGGTATATCATTTGTTTATGTTTACTTTGTGTTTCTAACATCTTTTCTCATTTTATCATCTTCAGATACAACCAGAATACAAATACAGTTTGCTATGAAATTGTTGTCTATTCACTAGACAAACTCTAGAATAGAAATATTATTTTATAGATTGAGTGACTAGAATTCTCATACCTATAGATTTTGTTGTGAACTGCTTAGTCTTCACATTGTCCTAGCTTTCCCTTCCAGAGATATATGGCACTATCAGAATTGACACCTCTATTTCCTAGGCCAAAAAGAATTATTTGGAATGTTACTCCATGCAAGAATGAGTCTCTATTTCAAACTTAGCCACAACCTCTAGAAGGAGAGAGAATAGACTATTTTCAATGCTGATCTCTTCTTTTAATTATTCCCACTACCATTGGCTATTTTTAGCTTGCACCACTGGATATGTGCCTTAATGGCTCCATACTCCCATTCAGCAGTGGTTACAACATGTAGCGAGCTAAAATAGGAAAATAAAATAATACCATAAACACACCATTATAAATAATAAATTTGAAATAAGATCATGCTATAAAACAATATTACATTATATAGTCGAATTGACTATATAACAACATTATGCTTATGAGTGTCTACACAATGAATAAATCATAACTATATTATGCTATTGCAATAATAATAATAATTGACTCTTAAATATTAAATCAACTAATAAAATAAACCATTGTGACTATCTTCAACAACACCTAATATGCTCCTAGGCATTTATCGAGCATCACATACCGTTGTATTACCACCATGTGTAGGTTTGTGTGAGGTTCTCGGTAAATTTGGTTCAACTATCAACTTGTCACCATCTATCATCCTCTCTCGGATGATACTGTAACATCCACATTCTAAAAACATAGTAACACTGGAAATTTACCATATAGTAATTCAACAAGGTAAAAATGAGAGAATTTTTTTCTTTTATTTAACATATAATCAAGTAACAACAATTACAAGATTCTCTTACATAATACAATAAATCATATTGTCTTTCTCAATTACAATATCTGCATAAGTAAATCAATTACATAAACAAATTTGGTATAATTACTGCTTCTGAATATCTAACATCTTTATCACAAGCCTTGGCATGTTTTTTGCTTGGAGAGAGAGAGAGTATCTTTCCAGTGATTTACCTCTATCCACAGACCGACGGTCTCCCACACATCTTCCACATAGGAAGTGGCCCTACCCTTCACGAGGAATATAGACCAAAGGTCACCAGTGGTAATTTGCCTTTCTGAGTACATAGTGTTGTATTCTACACAACCCTATCAACCATACAACCCTAGATACCGTCTAGCTAAGTATGATTTCTGATAGGTTGTGTAATCCAGATATAGTGAACCAACAATGCATGCAGAAAATGAATACATTACTTTGACCAAAGTTTCAATATCAATAACGTTCGTAATGAATGTGGTCGTAGTGTTCACCCACCCCTACTTGACTTGGATACTGTCGTATTCTCACAGTTTATTCTCACCCACTATGTTTATGTAGATAGTTTTAACATCTTGTCATGATAATAGTCTTCTTGACTTAGATAAGTCCATATGACATAACTAACCATTTGGTTCATATTTGACTCTAGGGTTTTCATAATAACCCTTGAATAATCCATTATAACCATATCTCATAACTTAC
Organism: Cunninghamia lanceolata; assembly: GCA_027924645.1. Classification (NCBI taxonomy): domain Eukaryota; kingdom Viridiplantae; phylum Streptophyta; class Pinopsida; order Cupressales; family Cupressaceae; genus Cunninghamia; species Cunninghamia lanceolata. The sequence goes on from BSBN01000747.1 coordinate 4,041,596, forward strand.
AAGATTAAGGTTTATAAATGACCTTTGGTTTAACTCAACCAAGGTTAAGAATACTATGGTTCTGTAATAGATAATACCTCCTATACAAAGGAGTATGAATACCTTCTTTCCTTAACGTGATGTCATTAACAATCACAATATATATACTCATATATGATTCAATACAAGATCATTCCTAGTTAGACTTAGTCTATTCCATCGTAATGGTTTACTACAATGTTATACTCATCATGATTAATAGAATAGGTAATAAAGATGGTTCTATGGACCCTACTTCTCCTATCATAATATTCCTAGTGTTCTATCACTTGACTGGATAAAAGATTGTTTTCAATGAATTTACTAAGAACCTTAGTTATTTTGAAAGGAAATTGTTATGGGTAAAATGGGATAATAAAATGAATTATAAAACACCCAATAACATAAATGGAATGTGCAAATAACAAAATCTTTAAAAATAAGAATGATACTCACAACCTTTGTTACCTCGTGATTTCCATTGTTCACCTATTCCTGTTTGATCTTCGGTAATGAATGCAGCCCTCAGGAAGCTTGCTTCCTTGCTTTAATTCCTCAAGATGGCAAAAGAGAAATGGCTTGGATACTTATTGTGTTGAAGGTGATCTTCAACACAATGTGAAATGGATAATGAATGATGTGATAGTGGGGGTGCCAATGGTGTGCTATAGATTCTGTAGCATAAGTTTACTTGAAAGCTTCGTTATAGAAATGGAAGAAGAGAGTTGTATTTATAGGATTGTGTGAGAGAAGATCAATGGTGTAGAAGAAATAAGAAGATCAATGGTAGGGGATGTTTGAGAGAATGTGCACGAATAGAAGAAGGACATGTGTCATTCAAAAGGATGCTTTGTTGAGTTAACTGCTTGATGAGGATGATCTTTTATTTCAAAAATTAGAATATATTTTTCTAATTTAAGAGTTTTGTTGATAAAAACAAAGTTGCTTTAAATCAGTTAACTCAGCTTTTGCTTTTGCATGACAAGAAGAATTTATTTTTAGAAGATTTGGAAGATAAGAAAGTGAATTAAATAAATAAATTTATTTAATTACTTGCACATGATTTGGAAGAATAAATAAAATATTTAATTATATTTTATTTTTGGAGATTAAGATTTAATTTAAATAAATTTGCATTTTATTTAAATTTGGAAGAATGAATGATTTAATTAAATAATTAAAATTATTTAATTGTTTAGAAGAATAAAGTTGATATTGACGGAATTAATTAAATAAATGTAATTTATTCAATTAATGGGAGAAAATGAATCAAATAAATAAATTGATTGATTTATTTATTAATAGAGGAATATTAAGATGAAATAATTATTTAAAATATTTATTTAGGTAGAGTCATGCCATTTTTAGGTGTATACATTTTGCCCCTTTTTGATGCAATGTGTTTAATCACGTTGTTTCAAAGAATAAGAATTTTTGACAACGACACATGCCCCAATTTGCCCCTGGTACAAGTTTAATGACAAGATGCCCCCTCAGGAGATTAGATGAGAAGAAGGCAGAAAGCGTGAGACAGACAATCTCATGAAGAAGTAGGTGGAAAGCAGGTTAGGATGGAGAAAAATAGGACATGGTTTGGAGGAACAGATATGGGAAGTAGTCATAGTTGTCACACAGTCAACTATGGTTCCCTTGCTATATATAGAAGTTGGGTCCACAAGTCCTATTCATTTGCACACTTGTCCTTAGTTGATTGGTCTTTGAGAGCTTAGGAGAGTAGAGGAGCTAGAGAAGTCGTCAGAGATATGGATATTCCATGCAAGGAGCACCGTTTTGAGTGATTTTGACGGTTTGATCGGCTACCCGAGGCAGGACCACCGGTATGTAGTTCGTCAAATCTCGCTAAAAGTCATTTATTAGGCCAATAAATGCTTAGGAAAAATAGCTAGGATAGATGCGCTGAACTGTAGTTCGGCGCATAAGCATTCCAAAATGGCACATATGCTGGGAAACTGCGCATCTAAGTGATCTTATGGCGCATATGATAGATGTGCACATATAGGCCAGGAATTGGTGCATCCACTGTGGAACTACGCATGTGACACAAAAAGTGACGCATGTGCCAGAATGATGCATATATGTTAAGGATTGGCGCATTCATGATGAAGCAGCGCATCTGATATGAATCAGCGCATTTGCCACCTAGTTCGGCATATTTGCACTAGGATAGTCAGTTGACTTAATGAAATTAACCCAATTGGCACCTTGATTGATGCATCAATTGATAAGCGATGTCTGAGATTGCCGTGAATCTAGTCAAGAGATGATATGCTGTTTTGATTAATTTGATATGTTAAGTCAATGATAGGATAGTTTGATTGCTTTGAGTAGGTTTGCTTGGATATGGATTTCTTTGACGCTATGCTTTGCTTGGTTGCAGGAGGATATTTGTGATACCCTGATGTCACAAGAACAGTTCCCTTTGCCGTTGTTGCAGCGGTATATGCTGACAGAGATGGACCACGAGGGTCTTGGTACTATGGGTCTGCATTACATTTGTTTCATGCCTGAGGTTCGCACGAATCGTGGTTTGTTGACTGCAGCGGTGGAGCGATTCCACAGTGAGGATGGGACATTCCATCTACCGACCGGGGAGATGACAATCACTCTAGAGGATGTGTACATGATTCTGCACCTCTCGATTCAGGGAGAGTTGGTAGAGTATGATCCACAGTGTGATGCGGGATTAGCTGAGTGTAGACATGTTTTTGATGACCCAGAGTTGGTTGAGTAGGTGATTTCAAGGCAGGACATTCATGACTACTATGACTACTTCCCAGGGATAGTGGCGGGATTGATCGGTGGCGTAGTATTCCCTGATAGGAGGTCACACGGGTTCCTGATTGGCTGGGGGAGGGTGTTGGAGAGTATGATTACTGATGGGACTCGATACTCATGGGGTGTGTGCGTGCTAGCACACTTGTACAGGGATATGCACCAGGTTGTGTATCACAGAGGGGCCAGCTTGTTAGGAGGTGTGTCTCTTTTGTAGTTTTGGTTGTGGGAGCACATAGCGATCACACAACCGATATGGGTTTTTCATAGGCAGAGAGGGGAGCCCTACAGCTACGGCTATGCAGGCGTGATTTCCTAGCACAAGCTGGGAAAGCTCAAGTATTGGAGACACGCACAAGATAATGTGGATCTAGTTATCTAATGCCCATACCTAGACTACGAGGTATGGGAGGATGAGGATGACGAGTTGCCATATTGTTTCCAGACTTGGTGGCTTATTGGCAGGATGCGGTACATACTAGAGTGTTAGATTGTCAATAGAGTATAGAGGTAGTTTGGTAGAGTGCAGGGCAAGCCATAGGGACAGGTACAATTTATGAGGACCCATGTAGAGAGACTGAGGTGGGGTCCTATGGCATCGTATGAGGAGGCCTTGGCAGACTTTCATCAAATCCCTTATGCAGCTTGGCCTATGAGGAGGGAGATAGTAGATGTAGGTATGACGCCAGACTATGAGGAGTGGTTCGCTGCTCATCCATTTCCCAGATATTCAGGACCTGGAGAGTTGGCTCCTCGTATAGACGAGGAGGATTCAGATGACGAGGGTGGAGCCTACAAGAGGAGGAGATGGAGGGGGGAGAGAGGAGGTTAGGGAGATGATGGTGGAGATGGAGGAGGAGGAGGAGATGGAGGGGGAGGAGGAGATGGTAGACTGAGACAGAGGAGGAGGTCTAGGGAGGGACCTTTGGGTCAGCAGCATGTTGTGTAGCTATAGGCTGTAGGGTAGGTGCAGGTGCTAGTACAGTAGGTGGCACAGTAGAGACAGATGTTGCCACCACAGTAGGTGGCACAGCAGCAGGTGCAGGGACAGGGTGGGCAAGCTCCGCAGCCTGACTTACAGTAGCAGGCCATTGTTGCATTACAGGGTTAGGTAAGGCAGTTGAGGGCCCACCTAAGAGCAATGGAGTCTCGTAGAGAGGAAGACACAAGATGGATATCAGAGATCTCCAGAGAGCGGGACTCAGCCTTGGAGAGTGTGCGGGTGATCAAAGTGGAGAGAGATGCAGCAGTGACAACCTTGGGTATAGATAGTACTTCAAACTTTTTGGTTGCCCAGGTGCAGCAGGCACAGACACAACTGGCACAGGTATGGACACAATTGGCCTAGGTACAGGGTGAGCTTGCCAGGGCGTAGGCTCAGACTCAGTATTACAGAGGATTATATCATGGGGTAGTGCCGATGGACCAGCATGCACCTAGTTATAGGAGTCAATTTGTGGCATCATAGAGAGCATATGGATCTTGATTTGTAGCATCAGTGATAGGCCCCCAATAGTCAGGTGGTGACAAAGGAGAGGGCAGTGCAGGGAGCAGTGCTCCACGGCAGCAGGGTTAGCCAATTTTTGACACTTGTACCAATTTTTGGTTTGATGTACACATTTTTGATGGCTGAGATAGCCTACTATGTATTATTTTGCCCCGAGACATGTATCACTATCTTTTTGTACTTTGTATACATTTCATGACATGACTCTGAGAGATGGACAAATATTTTGATATATTGCACATTTGGACATGTTTTTATGTTTATATGATGATGCAGTTATTGATGTTTACATGCACGTGTTCTATGTTTATATGTTATGGATGCAATCTATCTTATGATGCTTTGTATATGTGATGCATACTAGATGGATTGGGAGGATTTGATATGCAAATACAAATGTGAAATGTTATTGATATGATTATGCAGCTCTATATGTATTTGTCTATGTTTTGATTTTTGATATGATATACGGATGCAAATGTATGTGGATGACTTGATGCACTTATTATGTATATAAATGATTTAATCATGTGAATGACTATCTCATGTGATATGATATGTTATCTATGCTATGTTTTTGATATGTCCAAATGTACTCAATCGACACAGAGATGATATAGATAGGTGGAAGAAAAGGAATGAAAGAAATATAGGCTTTCATTTGATACTCTGCAGGATTTTCTTATTGCATGGTTGATATGGATTTATGGATATGGGATGGATGTGGATACTTTGCCATCATTAGAGTGCAAGTACTTTTCTTTCATCATTGGGCACTTTTTAGTTCTTTTCTCTTTTTGAAATGCTGTAAGAAAATACAAGCATCTAGGTATAATTAAACCGAGATGACCTGAGTATTCCTTACATGGATTTTGATATAGCAAGTTGATACAAGCATCTAGTCAAACTTGAAGCTAGATGACCTGAGTACTTCTTGCGTTTCAATAGACAAGGATTACCCTTTTTCATGTTTCAGACTTCCAAAGTCCTTGATGATCTTTTGCTGATCATGTCATTAGACAAAAGTCGTCACATTACTAAAGTTTGACCCACAAACAACAGACAAAGAAAAAGATTATGCCCCCGTCATAGCATCTCTAGCTTTTGGCATCCTTGAGTAGCATAGAAAGACATAATGAAAAAAATCCAAGACTTTGTAAGTTAACCTATTCACAAAACATTCTTACATTAGATGTGTCTTTTTGCCATAATTGATATAGAGTTAACCTGAGTGTCTCGGTATACATTTTTTACTCTGCTTTGGACAGGTTGATGTTTTGTGCCAAGATTTTTGTTTTGGGAAGCTTTATTTGCTACGTGCGCTTGTCTAGTGAAAGGTATCACAATCCTTATTGTTATCCTCTTTTAGAAAATGTGGCATTCAAGAATCCAAATCTGCAACCAGGGCGAGGAGTTGCCCCCAATGTAGACAAAAGGATCAACTTATTATGGGTGATATGACAATCAGACATGGAGAGACAGACCCTAAGGTACTGACCTAGTGCCTCGGGGGCTCATTACTAAATGGCCTTGCCTATGTGATGACGCAAAGGCAACGTAGTTTGGGGTGAACCTGATGGACCTAAGACCTAGGCGATGGCAAAGATGCAGAAATGGTAACGGATAGCAGGATAGACGACACTTGATGAAATGGATAGGAAAGAAGCAAAGTGGAGCCTCGGGGGCACATTGAGAATGGCCTTGCCTACGTGATAACTCAGAGGTGACATAGTTCGACAACGGTTCAAAGGACTGGTTCAAGATGAATGATATGATGGACACAAGAGAAATGAGGTCACAACAGATGGAGGAAACGGTTTGTCACAGATAGTGCCTGTGTACCAGGTTTTCACCACTTGCTTTTATTTGCACGAAAGCTAAAAGTACACATGATGCTTGTTTGCCAGGTTTTCATCATGGTACTTATCCCAGGCGCCTATTTGCCAGGTTTTCACCAGAGGACAATTTTTTTTGTTATTTTTCCATTTTTTTGATTTTTTTGTTTGTTTTTGATCTCTTTTTCAAATTTTTTTTTTGAATTTTTAAGGACTCCCTTGCATTGGGGTTTTTAGGTATAGAACTTGCAAAGATGCATGTTGTTGATAAGATCATCAAACAGTTCACCTTCAGATGTAGCCAATTGATATGCTCCTAACCCATAGGTGGTAATGATGACATAGGGACCCAACCAGTTGGGTTTGAACTTACCTTTTTTTCTTGATCTTGCTGATTTCTAGGATTTTCTCTAAGGACTAGATCACCAACTTGGAATACTCAAGGATTTACCCTATGGTTGTAGCTTCTAGACATCCGTTGTTGATAAGCTTTTAGGTGGTTAAAGGCCTGTTGCCTTCTCTCTTTGAGCAACTCTAACTCTTGAAGTCTGGACACTCTGTACTCTTCATCAGATATGAGGCCTTTTAACGAAACTCGCAAGGATGGGATCTCAACTTTAATGGGAAAGATGGCTTCAGATCCGTAGACCAAGGAGTATGATGTTGTACATGTGGGTGTGCGGATGCTTGTACGATAGGCCCATGGTGCGGGATTTAATTAGACATGCCAATCACGACTGGCATCATTGACAGTCTTCTTTAGGATTTTCAAAATGGTTTTATTTGATGCCTCCACCTGGCCATTACCTTGGGGGTAATAGGGGTAGAAAAGTGGTGCTGAATATGGAATTTGTTGCATAGTTCCCTGACATCTTGATTTTTGAAAGGTCGTCCATCATCCGTGATAATGGATGAAGGGATACCATAGTGAAAAATGAGATAGTTCAAGATAAGGAGGCAATCTGCTTGCCTGTGATATTGGCTAATGGCACGGCTTCAATCCACTTTGTAAAGTACTCAGTGGCGGTGATTATGAATTTATGGCCACTGGATGAAGGAGGGTGAATCTTACCCACTAAGTCAAGTCCCACTAATAGAAAGGCCAAGGAGTCGTTAATGGTTGCAGCTCCTGTGCTGGTGCATGTATCAGGTTCCCATGGATTTGGCACTTCTTGCACTTCTTTACAAAATGATAGGAATCTTGTTCCATGGTTGGCTAGTAGTATCCCATGCGTATGAGTTTCTTGGCTAGGGTAGGGTCACTAGAGTGGGTCCCGCATATACCGTCATGCACATCGTTTAGGGTAGTTTGATATTCCTCACTATCGAGACATCTAAGGATAGTACCATCGAGACCTCTTCAATATAGGGTATTGGCGACAATGGTATACTGGGATGCCTGACAGATGAAGGTTCATTTTTGGTTACTAGAGAGATCAGGGGGGAGGGTATTCTCTTTAAGATCGACAAATATTTTTCCATAGAGGGGGGAATCAGCTCCAATAATGTGGCAAATGATATGGGATTCAGGGGTGTCATATGCAGGATGGGACGCTAGCTCTACCAAGAACTCATAATGTGATTGATTATTTGGAATATCGAGGAGAGATGCAATTGTTGCCATGGCGTCTGCAACTTTTTTCTCAATCCTTGGTATCTGCTCAAAAGAGATCTTGACAAAGTATTCTTTGAAGTCATCTACCATTCATTTGTAAGGGATTAATTTCTCATCTTTTGTCTGGTAGTCATCATTTACTTGATTTATGACCAGCTGTGAGTCACCATACACCTGAAGTTCTTGGATATTCCATTCAACTGCTAGCTTGATGCCAATGACTAGGGCCTCATATTCTGCCACGTTGTTAGTGCAGGGAAAGAGTAATATGTATGATTTAGGAATGGTGTCGCCACTAGGGGTGATCAACAAGATACCTTCTCCCGATCCATGTTGAGTATATGAGCCATCGAAATACATTTTCCAGGTTGCTGTGGCTATGTGAAAGATAGATTCATCTAGAAATTCAAAGCTCAAAAGGCTCTCATCTATTAGAGGTGTATCTGCCAGTTGATCTGCAAGTACTTGGCCTTTTATTGCTTTCATGTCTACATATTCGATGTCGAATTCACTGAGAAGCATGACCCATTTGGACAATCTACCTATTAGGGCTGCTTTGTTGAGTAAGTACTTGAGTGGATCAATTTTTGCTACTAGTTTGACCGAATGTGACAACATGTAATGTTTCCACTTTTGTGAGGTGAAGACCACAGCGAGACATGCTCTTTAAATTGGCGTGTATTGCAGTTCATATCCAACAAGTGTTTGACTGATATAGTAGATTGCTTGTTCTTTCCCTTCATAATTTTGTTGTGCAAGGAGAGCTCCCAGAGCTATTGGTGTGGTTGAGATATACAGTAGTAGAGGTTTACCTTGAATTGGTGGCATCAATACAGGAGGCTTCATTAGATATTCTTTTAACTACTGAAATGCTTGCTCACATGAATCATTCCATTTGAAAGGGACATTCTTATGTAGGAGGTGGGAAAATGGGTGGCACTTGTCTGCCAATTGAGAAATGAACCTTCTGATAGATTGTAGTTTTCCCTTTAGGGACCTTAGTTGAGTGAGAATCTTAGGAGGTGGCATTTCCATGATGGCTTTCACTTTAACTGGGTCGACTTCGATTCCATTGGTGGACACTATGTATCCAAGTAGCTTTCTTGAGGTAACTCCAAACACGCACTTCTTCAGATTGAGGCGTACATTAAACTGTTCCAGTCTTTTGAAGATTTTGTCCAGTACTGCCAGGTGTCCTTCTCTTGTGAGTGATTTTTCCAGAATGTCATCAACATAATCTTCCATTATAGTGTGCATCATGTCATGGAAGATTGTGGTCATAGCTCTCTGATATGTTGCGCCGGCATTTTTCAAACCAAATGGCATGACACACCAACAATAGGTGCCCCAAGGACATGTGAATGCAGTCTTGTGTTGGTCTTCAGGTGCAATTTTTATCTGGTTGTATCCGAAAAAACCATCCATTAGTGACAGCATGGTGTGCCCTACCGTGAGATCTGCAATAATGTCAATATTTAGCAGGGGGAAATCATCTTTTGGACAAGCTTTGTTCAGGTCTCTGAAGTCATTACATATTCAGACTCTGCCATCTGGTTTGGCAACTGGTACTATGTTTGAAATCCACTCAGGATAGTCTATTGGTCTAATGAATTTGACATCTAATAGTTTCTTCAGCTCTTCTTTCACCATGAGGGCCACATGTGGGTGCATCTTCCTAAGTTTTTGCTTTACTGGCTTAGCTCTTGGAGCTAAGGATAAGTGATGCATTATGAGATTTGGATCTAACCCTGGCATGTCCACATATGTCCAAGCAAAGTTGATTTGTTTTCTTTTGAAGAATTTGGTGAATGCTGACTTTTCTTGTGTTGTTAAAGATTGTGCCATGTGGATCATTCTGGGACTATCACCTGTACTGACATTGATCGGCTCTGTTGGTTCTATCAAGATTGAAGATCTCTCCTAATGTGTGAGATTGGGTGGAGGGTCAATCCTTCCATCCTTCGGTGCCTCAAAGAGGTTTTCACTATTGGATACGTTTATATTTTTACTTTTTTCATGATCTAACACTGCTGTAGAGTGGTTTTCACCATTAGATCTTTCTTTCATTTTGACATTTTTGAGACTGAAAGGCTTGGAACTCTCTCCAAAATAGGCCTTGTCATTGAGTTCTATGGCATAGCTAACTTTGTGGTCCCCTGCGGGTATATGATCTCTAAGCTCAAGATAGTCTATGATGGCTTCATCGTTTTGAAAGGTATTGAGCTCAGGGGTAGTGTCTTGTAAGTCCCAATCTATGAGTTCGGGGTGCAACAATGGTAAGGGGTCATTGGGTTGGTCTGGTTCGATGGTATTGATGGTTAAGATAGAGGTGTTGTGGAGGTCATTATAAGCACAAACAAAGTCTGCGATGGTACTCTCCATTAACTGATCTGTCAAGGGGGGTATCATTCTTTCCTCACAACTTTCACTATCATTATTACATGGGTCAAACTCTAGTGGTCTAGGCCTTGGACCTTGTCTCTCATTTGCATGGGTTGGGTCATACTCATGCACAACATCGATACCTTTTTCGTCGCAAGATAGCTCTGAGAGACTATCCCACTCATATTCATTGGAATCAGTCTCACTCCTCATTTGCATTTGCTAAATTTGATCAACCAGATTACTAGTAGATGTTTCTGGTTGTTTGCCTTTATGCTTATTTGCTCTGTTGGTTCTTGATGTGCCAATGTAACCTAGCCCTGTAGTGTCTCAGGCTATCAAGGTATGAGGTTGGATGGGTTCAGTGATACCATCTTTTCTTGAACCAAGTGGACCATGTCCTTCATACCCCATTCTTTTTAGCATTTGGAATCCTTGACCATATTGTTCAGTTTGTATAGTGGTATGATGGTCTTGTTGTGTTGATGAATTACCTTCATCCTTATATAACCATTGAAGGATATCCTTTTCATCACTCTCCTCTTCGAGGCTTCCCCATTTGATAAACGGACCTTAGGTAGTTTTATCTCTTTGGATTTGCTCAGGTTAGGTTTTCCATATGATTTGGGAGATAGGGGGAGTTGTGCCAAACAGAGGGATTGGGAGATTGTGTACTCACCCAGGCCCTTATCTTTGAGTCTAAGGTCAGGTTGAGATGCCTTTGAAGTGGAAGCAAGTGAAGCTGGGTCAACACGAGAGGAAGATGAAGTAGAAGCACGGTTATGAGGAATCACAACTTTAGGTTTAGGATGAATGGAGTTACAATACTGAAATGGATTGGGGTCACCTTGGATGGTGATCTCTTGACCTTCATAGGGGAATTTGATACACTGGTGGTATGTTGACGACACTGCTTTTAGAGCATGTATCCATGGTCTCCCAAGAAGAATGTTATATGCTAGCTCCATGTCGAGGACTTGGCATGCCACATCTTTTACTATAGGTCCCACTCTGATTGGTAAAATAATAGTTCCCTTGGAAGTTCTCTCCTCCTCATCATAGGCTTTGATAGTGATTTTCTTTTTTGGATCAATAGCTTTCTCCGCAAACTCCAATGCAAGGATTAGCTTCAAGGTGCAAATATTCAAACTAGCTCCTCCATCGATTTGGACTCTTTTTATCCCGTGTTTGTGGACGAAGGCTTTGATATGAAATGATGCATTATGAGGTTTGGGTAATTGATATATCATCCTTTTCAGTGAATGATAGGGAGTGACGTGTGGTAATGTGACCTACCATGGTTTGAAACTATTCTTCGGCGAGGTTCGTTGGAACAGACGCTTTGGAAGGAGCTTTGTCAAGTATGGCCCTATGGGACGGGGACATACGTAGAAGTTCCAAGATGGAGATATGTGCTGGTGTCTTATGGAGTTGATCCAGGATACTGTACTGATTAGCCAGAGAGGCGGAGGCTCCTCTAAGAGTGACTCTATTACTGCGGGTGGTAGCATTACAATCTGAATCTTTGTTTATAGTGATCACATTGATGCGTGAATCACATTCTGAGATGTGGTTAACAACATAGTCAAAGAACATGTTTGTGTAATTGGCATTGTTAGTTCCACTGTTGTTTTGATTGGAAGACCCTCCCTACTCATAGTTGGGAAGAGGATCCTTGAATGCCCAGTGATCATTATTAGAGGTATGTCTATCAAGTGACACTTTGTTTTGCTCGATCAAATCTTGGATAGTGTGCTTGAGCATAATGCAATTGTTGGTTTTGTGCCCCCTGTTTCGGTGGTACTCACAAAAATTGTTGTCGTTCCACCAAGGAGGTTTGACTTTTGGTTCATATTCCCGCGCTGTCATAAGTGTTATGATCTTACTTGTGATTAACTTCCGTAGGGCGGTTTCCAATGATTCTCCCAAAGGTGTAAATTTTCTCCTAGGTTGAAAACTTGTAAACCGTGATTTAGTGTTTCTTGGTTTGTTTTGCAGGGGGTTATTTTGAGGATTCAATAAGTTGAACATTGGTTGTTTTGGTGCCGCATTCTTGGCATCTACCACCCCATCATTCACAATGTTTTTGTTCTTTGTCCAGAATCTTGGTTTATCTACGTTGGTATTGGTACTAGGAGTGTCCTTATAAAGATTTATTTGACCCTTTGCGATTAAAGCCTTTTCGATGATTAGACCCATCTCAATGAACTTGCTAAAGGAAGTAGGACATTGGACTTGTATCTGATAGCTTAGGTCAGTTTGTAGGTTATGGACAAACATTTCCAGTGTTTGTTTTTCAAGCATTTGATGTGGGCACTTACTTGCCAACTATCTCCATCTTTGTAGGAAGGTGGCGAAAGATTCTCCACCTTTTTGCTTGGTGTTACAAAGGTCTAAGATTGAGGTGTCATGCTCAATATTGTAGGAGAAGTGTGTGACAAATTTGTCCACAAGTTCCTTAAATGTTCTAATGTCGGGCGGTAGTCTAGAAAACCACTCCATGGCTTGTCCACCTAAGCTTCTTGGAAACGGTCGCATAAGATAAGTATCATTATGGATGACTTCAAGACATGCAGCATTAAATTCCCTAATGTGGTCCCTTGGATCACCCTTTCCTCAATATCTATCAAATTTGGCACCTCAAATTTAGAGCGGAAAGGTATCATGATCAAGGTTCTATTAAAAGGATAGGGTGAAATATCCTCTAGGGAATAGTGTTTAGTTGATGATTCTATTTGCATGTCTGTGAATTGTTGTTGTAAATCTTGGATCTGTTGGGTCATTTAGCTTAAGGCATCCATAGAATCAATGGTTGCTTTGCTTTTGTCTGTGGGTATTTCCTCTTGTGTGCTTCCCTCAGGGTTTCTTTCTTCCTCAGGTTCTTTTAGAGCTTCTACGTCAAAAATGTTACAGGTAAAATGGGATAATAAAATGAATTATAAAACACCCAATAACATGAATGGAATATGCAAATAACAAAAGCTTTAAAAATAAGAATGATACTCACAACCTTTGTTACCTCGCGATTTCCATTGTTTGCCTATTCCCATTTGATCTTCGGTGATGAATGCAGCCCTCAGGAAGCTTGCTTCCTTGCTTTAATTCCTCAAGATGGCAAAAGAGAAATGGCTTGGATACTTATTGTGTTGAAGGTGAGCTTCAACATAATGTGAAATGGATAATGAATGATGTGATAGTGGGGGTGCCAATGACATGCTATGGATTTTGCAGCATAAGCTTACTTGAAAGCTTCATTATAGAAATGGAAGAAGAGAGTTGTATTTATAGGATTGTGTGAGAGAAGATCAATGGTGTAGAAGAAATAAGAAGATCAATGGTAGGGGATGTTCAAGAGAATGTGTGCAAATTGAAGAAGGACATGTGTCATTCAAAAGGATGCTTTGTTGAGTTAACTGCTTTCTTGATGAGGATGATCTTTTATTTCAAAAATTAGAATATATTTTTCTAATCTAAGAGTTTTGTTGATAAAAACAAAGTTGCTTTAAATCAGTTAACTCAGCTTTTGCTTTTGCATGACAAGAAGAATTTATTTTTAGAAGATTTGGAAGATAAGAAAGCGAATTAAATAAATAAATTTATTTAATTACTTGCACATGATTTGGAAGAATAAATAAAATATTTAATTATATTTTATTTTTGGAGATTAAGATTTAATTTAAATAAATTTGCATTTTATTTAAATTTGGAAGAATGAATGATTTAATTAAATAATTAAAATTATTTAATTGTTTAGAAGAATAAAGTTGATATTGATGGATTTAATTAAATAAATTTAATTTATTCAATTAATGGGAGAAAATGAATCAAATAAATAAATTGATTTATTTATTTATTGATAGAGGAATATTAAGATGAAATAAATATTTAAAATATTTATTTAGGTAGAGTCATGTCATTTTTAGGTGTATATAGAAATCATTTTTGACATATATAAATATATGTAGTCTAAACCAAGAATGGTTTTAAAATGATATTAACATAGCTTAATGACCAAACTGAAAGACTCATAGCTTATGAATATTCCTATCAAGTTTTATTTGCACTAATTTCATCGAGAGTCAAATACATAACTAACATATGACTAAATCATCGACTTGCTTCATAATGATAAATCTTTCCATGAGCGACTGGTTTTCTAGGCACATGAAACTATGATATCCTTCTTCAAGTAAGTGATTGTCAAAGTCATTTGGTTCTCCATACGATAGTTCGACATGTATAATAGTTTTTAAACAATAAGTATAATGTTGGCTCTGTGTGATAATGAAATAGATTTCATTGTTATTGCTGGCATCAGCCTTTGCAAGCTAAATCGATGCTCTCTGGTTTCCACTAAGTTGGCTATACAGTCCTACAATGACTCAATATTCTATTTGACATAGTTGACTCTTCTTGTTGAACAAATACATAATGAACTTAAGGAATAACCCATTATGGTATTAACGATTGTCCTTAATAAAGCAATAAAAAGGACTTAATAAACATTCAAATTTTCATTGCCTTTTAATGCATTAATTGCAAGAGTATTACTTGGTAGCAGCAGTCTAAGCTGAGAAAGATTTGTAAATGAAAATAATTTTGTGGTCACCCAAGACAATCCAAGTTATCTTCTTCCTCTCACTGGTTATCACTTTGCTCACTATGAACTCTTTACCAAAGCATCTCCCTCCCAATGATAATGATTATGCAAATAACATATCACTCAATGATCCTGCCATCGACTCAGCTGAGTCATGGCTATAAAGACTCAGCATTAACTCATAATGAGTCACCCAACTTTCATTCCCCACTCTTTGCAGTTTGAAAGCACATTGAATACACAATAGTTCACCCGTTGATTCGGTTACAACCAATATTTATTAAGTTGCAAAGCTCAACAAATGTCAACGGGAGAATGTCCTTCAATGGGATCTTAGCGAATGTGGTTAGAATTATCACCACTACTCCTCTTCCATAGAGGTCGACAAGATATTTAAACAACCATTGATCATTTATTAATCACATAGAGTGATTCGATCCACTGCTCATTACAATGAAGGCACTCCTATTAGTAAGCCTACAGCTACTCAAGTGAGTAAGTATTAATATCAATCATGAGGTATTATCCTCAATTTGACGATTACATATATATTTGTTTATATAAAAAAATATGGTTCAACATGGCACCTATCCTATGTGATAGTTTATGCCTTGATCAAAATATGATAATAACAATAAATCAAAAGGCTTACGAATACTGTGGAAGGGTCGAGCTTGTCTCCCCTACATAGTCTCTCATTAAATCACACCAACTTGTCTTGACGAGATTGTCTTTGACATTAAATATCGACAATAAAACCTTAAGTGACTCAAGAATAATAACACAACCATTTTACAATAATGACGTAATATTTACGTTAATCGTAAATGGTCAAAGTTCTACCGAGACAACGTCATTTACTTTACAAATGACTATGTAGACACACAATGACTTGACTAAAAAAGAATCGAAAGATATTGACTACCTGTCGACTAGGTTCAAAAGTACACTGACAAGACAAGACTTACCTCTAATGATACTGCTTCACGTTTCTGTTAAACACTCGTACTCATTTTGGCAAATAATCACTTGTAACCTAAGGTCTATATCTATCTCCTCAAAAGATACTCTCTCTCTCTCTCTCTCTTTTCTCTGAGAGTAATCCGAAACCTATGATCCTATGTAAAACTTGAAATCAATAGATAACGATAAGTGCATCATTATTCAAATAATAAACCAAATTCTCATAATGCAATTATTAAATCAACAATAACATATTCATTTCCATAATTCCATAAATGACATTCAATATAATCTATGTCTTTCCTGGACATTAATCTAAACATCAAAATAGATTTACTTATGTCCAAGTAAAAGTAAAAAGTATTAGCAAGACAAAAATTGGGGATGTAACATATCCTTCCCCTAAAGATTCATCGTCCTCGATGATATAACATATCAAAATGTAACTAAAAATCAAGTTCATTATTTTCAACTGGTAATAGTATTAAATAAATGAGGAAACTTCTGATAAAATTTATGGTAATCCTCCCATGTAGCATTTTCCTCAGCATATTGGTCCCATTGGACCTTGCATTGCAAGACCTCTCTGTTACGCAAGCGAAGCTGGCGTGTTTCTAACACTTTGAGTGGCTCGATCATGACCACCCCTGGGTCTTGCATCTATAAAGAATTCCAATTTAAAATATGGTTATCACCTACAATATATTTCTTTAAATAAGAAACATGAAAAATAGTGTGCATTCTAGACAAGGCTGATGATAGAGTAATTCTGTAGGCAACCAGATTGACCACTTCCAGTACTTCAAAGGGTCCCACATAATGAGGAGCTAGCTTAGAAGACTTCCCAAGCTTAATAGAACTTTTCTGAGGTTTAACTCTCAAGAGAACTTTCTCTCCAACAGAGAATTGTCTCGATACACACTTGGCATCCACATAACTCTTTTGTCTATCATTGGCTTCTGCCAATCTTTTTCTGATCAGCTTAACTTTCTCTTCCATTTCAGCTAGCATTTTTGGTTCGATGCTAATCCTATCTTCAAGCTTATCCCAACTTATAGGAGTTCGACATCTTCTTCCATATAATGCTTCAAATGGCACCATCTTAATAGTGGAATGATAGGAATTATTGTAAGCAAATTCCACAAGTGGTAAGTATTCCTCCCACTTATATTGCTGATCCATGCAATACATTCGCAACAAATCTTCCAAAACCTAGTTAACTCTCTCAGTTTGCCCATCAGTTCCAGGATGATAAGCTGTACTCACATTGAGTTCAGTCCCTAGTGTAGAGAATAAAGTTTGCCAAAACCTTGATGTTATATGCACATCTCTATCCGAGATAATCTTTTCAGGAAAGCCATGCAATCTAAACACCTCTTGTATAAATTTGCGAGATAACATTGGTGCTCCATCAGTCAAATTCCTTGGTATAAAATGTGCTACCTTTGTGAGTTTATCAACCACAACTAATATGACATCATGTATATTCCTAGACATAGGAATACTTTGAACAAAATCCATACTTATAACTTGCCATTTCCACTCTGGTACATCATGTGGGTACAACAATCCTACAGGGTGTTGATGTTCTACTTTTACCCTCTGACATTCTAAATAGCTTGCTACAAATCTTGCAGCATCGTTCTTCATTCCTTTCCAAAAATAAAGAGGTTTTACATCCGCTAGAAGTTTGGTCACTCCTGGATGTCCAGAATATGGCGCGGTATGAACTTCTTTCCATACTAGATCCCTTAATCTAGCTAAATCGGGAACATACATTACCTCAATAGTCCATCTGACTCAAACAAAAACCCATCATGCCTTGGATCTATAGGATTATCGTCCAGAGCCTGCTTAACCTACTCATAATAATCATCACCTGACAAATTTTGTACCACAAAATCCTTGAAATTTCCACAAATAGAAACAATAGAAGATATATGTCTTCTACGACTCAAAGCATCAACTACTCTATTCTCTTTTCCTTTGATGTAGTTTATCTCAAAGTCATAGTCAGATATCAATTCTAACCATCTCCTTTGTCGAGCATTCAGATGCGGTTGAGAGAAAATATACCTAAGACTTTGATGGTCTGACTTAAGTACAAAAGTTTTCCCCAACAGATAGTGTCTCCACATTTGCAAAGCATGAGTTACTGCTGCCAATTCCAGATCATGTGGTGCATAATTTTTCTCATAGAATTTCAATTTCCTTGACTCATATACTATAACTCTCCCATTTGGCATAAGCACTCCTCCTAATCCTTCTCCCAAGGCATCTGTAATTACCTCAAATTGTCCTTCGGGGTCAAGAACTTTCAAGATTGGAGTTGAAGTTAACTTTTCCTTGAAGAGATCAAATGCATCTTGACATTTGTCTATCCATTCAAATCTCTTTCCTTTCCTTTGCAGGGAAGTGATTAGACTAGCAATACTAGAGAAATTTAGAACAAAATTTCTATAATAACCAGCTAGGCCCATGAAACTACGCACCTCATGCACATTTGTGGGTACAAGCCAATCCAGAATAGCTGTGATTTTTGCAGGGTCAACAGATATTCGATTTGCAGATATAATATGCCCTAGATATTGAATCTCCTTCTGGAAGAATGTACACTTTGATAGTTTTCCATATAACTTATGTTCCCTTAACCATTGCAAAACCAAATGCAAATGTCGTTGATATTCTTCTTCATTCTTAGAGTAAATGAGTATATCATCGAGAAAGACTAGAAAAAACTTGTCTAAACAATCTCTGAATATACTGTTCATGAGATTCATGAATGTGGCAGGGGCATTCATCAAACCAAATGGCAACACTGTGAACTCATAGTGCCCATATCTAGTTCTAAAAGCTATCTTATGAATATCTTCATCTTTCAGTCTTAATTGATGATATCCTGATTGTAAATCAATCTTTGAAAATACAGCAACTCCACACATTTGATCAAAGAGATCATCAATACGTGGAAAAGGATATTTGTTCTTTACCATTGCTTTATTAAGAATACGATAATCTATACATTACTGAAGGGTTCCATCTGTCTTCTTGACAAAAATAACTGGAGCACCCCAAGGTGAAATATTGGGTCTGATAAAACCTTTTTCCAACAATTCTTGTAATTGGGCTTTCAATTCCATTAACTCTATAGTTGTCATAGGGTAGGGTGCTTTTGATATAGGCTCAAATCCTAGTTTAATATCAATTGCAAAATTAAAAACCCTCTTGGGAGGAAGTCCTAGAAGTTCTTTTGGAAACACATCCTGAAAATCCTGAAGAAAGGGACACTTTTCTACAAAAGATGAACTAGGGCTTTCTAACCCTTCCTCCACTTGTTCCATTTTGACTACAAATAATTGACAACCTTTCCGTCTAACCCTTTTCAATTTCTTAGCAGAGATTGGTCTGATTTTAACTTCCCTTTGAATCCCTTGGAATTGGGTCTGATTTCCCAAATCATCTAAGAATTCAGTTATTTTTGAAAAATAGTCAACCTTAGCTCTATGCTTCCACAACCAACTCATTCCTAAGATTACATCATAGGAACCTAAGGGGGCTACATACAAATTTACTTCCGTTGAGAAACTAGGGAGATCAATTTTGGCCTCAAACACACATTGCTCTACCTGAGCCTTAGATTGGTTAGCATATTCTACTAACCAAGGTTTAGACATGTACCCAGCTTTTCTAGGAAACTTATTCAAAATTTTAGGACAAACAAAATTTTTAGTGGCTCCTGTATCAATCAAAATAGATATAGGGACTCCAAACAAAGTACCTGCCATTTCAATGGGTGTGATTTGATATTCTGCTTGACGATTGTCGAGAGCTACATGAATCCTTTGCTGGAATGCTTCTTTGTGAGTAGGTAGTGCAATACCTCTTTGTTGACCATTTTGATTCTTGTTAGGGCAATGATTTGTATAATGGTCGCCCCCACAAGTAAAGTATCCTCCAATGGGTCCTTTCTTATTTGAAGTCTTCCCATTGTTATCCTCATTCCTTTTGTAATTGCCATTCTTCTTCTCACTTCCAGATCCACCCTTGTTTTTCTAAGATCCTTTATCTTTTCTCTTGTTCTCATAACTCTTATCATATCTTCTCTTGAATGGTTGATTAGCAGGAGTTCCATTAAATCTCTTGCGGTTTTTATCACGATAAGCCGAGATGGATTTAAGCTTTTGCTCTTGGTTGATCGCCTTCTCATACACTTGATCCATTGTTGTGGGACCATGTATGTCCACTTCTCCACCAATTTGAGTATTTAAACCCATGATGAATTTTCTAATCCTAAATCTCTCATCTTTTTGATACTGAGGCACATATTTCAGAAGATGGGTGAATTTTTCTCCATATTCCACCACTGTCATGTCTCCTTGACAAAGATTTTGAAAATCAGTCAATTTCTGATCAAAATAGAGTTGTGGTAGCCATCTCTTGTGAAAGAGCTCCACGAACTCATCCCAAGCTACCCTTAGAGAGCTTAAATTCAATTCCATCTTCTTATTCATCCACTAGGTGGATGCTTCACCTTCCAGTTGGAATGCTCCCCAAACTGCCTTGGTTACTGACAAGGTGTCATTGCCCCTCATCATTTAATCATATTTCAGATGTCAAAATCCAGGGATGTGTCCTCAGCTGTCTGTAAATAGGGATTCTACAGTTACTAGTTTTCTCTAGCTAATTCTAATGGATTTCACTAATTTAAAGAGATTGATCTATCTGCTTATGAAATGAATTCAAAGAATATTAGAAACAGAATTGAACAATAAATTACTCAAAGCAAATCTACAACTGCAACATGCATCCGTCTATCAAAATCAGTAAGTATTCTATAAAGCAAAATTTGAAACAACAAAACAGTGGTACTAGCCTTCTGCCTTGGTGGTGAGAGTGGGCCCTTGCTCCACACCCTTAGGGCCGAAGGCTATAGTAAAGAATCAATACTAGAGAATAAGATCACAACTAGATTTGGTCCAATTCCATTCGCTCTGCATTAATCAAAATATTGATATCTTAATTGAAATTACACAAAAAATAATCCCCCCTTTTTCTGCTGCTTCAGTAAATATATATATCAAATGAGTGATGACATATCACTCCTCTTATCTACTAGTTCTTCTATGAGATGACATCCATCTCTTTATTATACTAGCTATCTAACTATGAAAAATAATCATGCAATAAGAATAGAATGAGTGGAACAAAAGTCCACTCTGAATTCTAAGTTTGAGTTTTAATACATTTAGGCAGCGAGGCCCTAAAAATATGGATATTAGATTAGTTTCATCAATAACTCATGCAAAAACTTAAAAGAGATAAAAACTCTCAGCAGTTAACTAAAGATGGCCCTTAATTACTTAGGTGATTATTTGAGTAATAAAAAGGGGGTATCACGATCGCTGCTGAAAGTGCCTGACCGACAGCTGTGCTGGAAATCTGCCTTGTTCTAAAGAGGCGCCGGAGATGTATGTCTCTGTCTGTAGCTCTGGAGATATGTTTGTTGCTCCGGAGATATAATTGCGGCCTTCTTGCTTGGCTCTGGAGATGCTCTTCCTCTTCAAAACTTCTGCTGTCGTGAGATTCTGGTATAATCTCTAGAGATATTTAGGACTACCTCCAGAATGTTGAGTTATCTATTAGTTCATGATTTTAATGCATCCCATTAAATCAAAACATAATAAACTCAAATCAAACAATAGTTTGGTACAAAAGCAACTATTTTATTTATTTTATTTCAAGAGTATAGAATATTCTTCATTAATACAAGAAATGACTGCAAAAGTCATGCTCAAGAGGAGTATATCCTTCAGATTCATTTTTAGATACATAATCTCAAGGTATATAACCTTCTGACTCACTATCAGGCCTAACTTCTATGATCTCAACAGATGAAGGTATGTGGGGATCTCGCCTAACCATAGTTGTATTCTCATCTACATATATTCTATGATTCTAGTAGTGAGCTTAACTCTTCCAATGTTTTCCATTCTCACTCGCTTGATTTGAGTTAAGGCATTCGCTAGGGTTTTAGTATCACTTAACCAAATGTCACTCTCATCATTAGTTCCCTCAAAAGTTTTGATAATGGCCTCATGTTCTCTTTTTTCTTTAAGGAAACGTTGACTCATGTTAACAGACTTTCTTGCTGTCTTCTTAAGACGTACCATCCTGACACTTAAATTTTCAAACATTAGCTAACCGCATAATGTTGACTACAGGTAAGCATAGTGGTCTCATAAGCCCTAGTGTTGAACCTGGTAGCTCTGATACCATATGTAACATCCACATTCTAAAAACATAGTAAAACTAGAAATTTACCATAGAGTAATTCAACAAGGTAAAAATAAGAGAAATTTTTTCTTTTATTTAACATATAATCAAGTAACAACAATTACAAGATTCTCTTATATAATACAATAAATAATATTGGACCTTTCTCAATTACAATATCTGCATAAGTAAATCAATTACATAAACAAATTTGGTATAATTACTGCTTCTGAATATCTGACATCTTTATCACAAGCCCTGACATGTTTTCTGCTTGGAGAGAGAGAGAGAGAGAGTATCTTTCTAGTGATTTACCTCTATCCACAGACTGACGGTCTCCCACACATCTTCCACATAGGAAGTGGCCCTACCCTTCATGAGGAATATAGACCAAAGGTAACTAGTGGTAATTTTCCTTTCCGAGTACATAGTGTTGTATCCTACACAACTCTATCAACCATACAACCCTAGATACCCTCTAGTTAAGTATGATTTTTGATAGGTTGTGCAATCTAGATACAGTGAACCGACAATGCATGCAGAAAATGAATGCATTACTTTGGCCAAAGTTTCAATATCAATAACATTTGTAATGAACGTAGTCGTAGTGTTCACCCACCTCTACTCAGCTTGGATACTATCGTATTGTCGCAGTTTAATCTCACCCACTATGTTTACGTAGATAGTTTTAACATCTTGTCATGATAATAGTCTTCTTGACTTAGATAAGTCCATATGACATAACTAACCATTTGGTTCATATTCGACTCTAGGGTTTTCATAATAACCCTTGAATAATCCATTATAACCATATCTCATAACTTACAAGACTAAGGTTTATAAATGACCTTTGGTTTAACTCAACCAAGGTTAAGAATACTATGGTTCTGTAATAGATAATACCTCCTATACAAAGGAGTATGAATACCTTCTTTCCTTAACGTGATGTCATTAACAATCACAATAAATATACTCATATATGATTCCATACAAGATCATTCCTAGTTAGACTTAGTCTATTCCATCGTAATGGTTTACTACAATGTTATACTTATCATGATTAATAGAATAGGTAATAAAGATGGTTCTATGGACCTTACTTCTATCATAATATTCCTAGTGTTCTATCACTTGATTGGATAAAAGATGGTTTTCAATGAATTTACTAAGAACCTAAGCTCTTTTGAAAGGAAATCATTTTTGACATATATAAATATATGTAGTCTAAACCAAGAATGGTTTCAAAATGATATTAACACAGCTTAATGACCAAACTAAAAGACTCATAGCTTATGAGTATTCCTATCAAGTTTTATTTGTACTAATTTCATCGAGAGTCAAATACATAACTAACTTATGACTAAATCATCGACTTGCTTCATAATGATAACTCATTCCATAGAGCGACTGGTTTTCTAGGCACATGAAACTATGATATCCTTCTTCAAGTAAGTGATTGTCAAAGTCATTTGGTTCTCCATATGATAGTTCGACATGTATAATAGTTTTAAAACAATAAGTATAATGTTGGCCCTGTGTGATAATGAAATAGATTTCATTGTTATTGCTGGCATTGGCCTTTGCAAGCTAAATCGATGCTCTCTGGTTTCCACTAAGTTGACTATATAGTCCTACAATGACTCAATATTCTATTCGACACAGTCGACTCTTCTTGTTAAACAAATACATAATGAACTTAAGGACTAAGCCATTCTAGTATTAAGGATTGTCCTTAACAAAGCAATACAGAAAACTTAATAAACATTCAAATTTTCATTGCCTTTTAATGCATAAATTGCAGGAGTATTACCTAGTAGCGGCGATCTAAGATGAGAAAGATTTATAAATGAAAACACTTCTATGGTTGCCTAAGACAATCCACGTTATCTTCTTCCTCTCACTGGTTATCACTATGCTCACCGTGAACTCTCTACCAAAGCATCTCCCTCCCAATGATAATGATTATGCAAATAACATATCACTCAATGAACCTACCATCGTCGCAGCTGAGTCATGGCTATAAAGACTCAGCATAACTCATAATGAGTCGCCCAACTTTCATTCCCCACTCTTTGCAGTTTGAAAGCACATTGAATACATAGCAATTTGCCTGTTGATTCAGTTATAACCGATATCTATTAAGTTGCAAAGCTGAACAAATGTCGACGAGAGAATGTCCTTTAATGGGAGCTCAACGAATGTGGTTAGAATTACCACCACTACTCCTCTTCCATAGAGGCCGACAAGACATTTAAACCACCATTGATCATTTATTAATCACATAGAGTAATTTGATCCACCGCTCATTACAATGAAGGCACTCCTATTATTAAGCCTACGGCGACTCAAGTGAGTAAGTATTAATATCAATCATGAGGTATTATCCTCAATTTGATGATTACATATATATTTGTTTAGATAAAAAAATATGGTTCAACATGGCACCTATCCTATGTGATAGTTTATACCTTGATCAAAATACAATAATAACAATAAATCGAAAGACTTACGAATACTGTGGAAGGGTCGAGCTTGTCTCCCCTACATATTCTCTCATTAAAACATGTAAACTTGTCTTGACGAGATTGTCTTTGACATTAAATGTTGACAATAAAACCTTAAGTGACTCAAGAATAATAACACAACCATTTTATGATAATGACATCATAATATTTACGTTAATCGTAAATGGTCAAAGTTCTACTCAGACGATGTTGTTTACTTTACAAACGACTATGTCGACACACAATGACTTGACTAAAAAAGAATCGAAAGATATCGACTACTTGTCGACTAGGTTTAAAAGTACACTGACAAGACAAGACTTACATCTAACAATACTAGTTCATGTTTCCGTTAAATACTCATACTTTGTTTGGCAAATAATCACTCGTAACCTGAGGTCTATATCTCTCTCCTCAAAATATACTCTCTCTTTTCTCTAAGAGTAATCCAAAACCTGTAATCCTGTGTAAAACTTGTAATCAACCTATTATGATCAGTGCATCATTATTCAAATAATAAACCAAATTCTCATAATACAATTATTAAATCGATAATAACATATTCATTTCCATAATTCCATAAATGACATTCAATATAATCTATGTCTTTCCTTGACATTAATCTAAACATCAAAATAGATTTACTTATGTCCAAGTAAAAGTAAATAGTATTAGCAAGACAAAAATTGGGGATGTAATAGATACTCTCCCTCACCGCGTGGGTGCGAAAAAGGTTATCCTACATTCACCTCATATCCAACTAAGAAGTAGTTAGTCTATTAGGAAATTAAATCATAATCACAATTTGAGTAAATATCAACTGCATATAATCAATTTCCATATCATGAATACTCTATCAAGATAAACGAAGTATCATTTATCTCATTGTAGTGTGGTCCAAAATGGAATAATAAATATTAAATCTGCACATTTATATCTTCCAAATATCTAACTAAACATGGGGTGTGGCATCCTTCCCCACTAGAAAAATTCATCATCCCAATTGTTCAATAAAACATGAAAATAAAGTCTATTTTGAAACATTAAATGTCTAAATTTATTGTGCAAAAATATGAGGATATGTCTTATAAAACTCCTCATAGTCCACCCATGTGGCACTGTCCTCTAAATATTGGTCCCACTAGACCTTGCATTGAGTCACTTCTCTATTATGCAAGTAGGGCTTGTAAACGCCTCCCTCTAAGAGGTGCTACTATTACTAATCATAGGTCTAGAATCTATACGGAGTTTCAATCAAGAACATGAGAAAAATTTGCAACATACTTTTTCAAATAGGACACATGAAAGACATTATGCAATCAGGCAAGCACAAGTGGCAATGCTAATCTGTATGCAACTGGGTTAATAGCTTCCAACACTTCAAAAGAACCCACATATCTGGGTGCCAACTTAATTGATTTACCAAATTTAATTGAAATCTTATGTGGTTTGACTCTAAGAACTTTGTCTCCCATGAAGAATTATCTTGTAGTTCACTTTAGGTCCACATAACTTTTCTACCTATCATTGGCTTTGGATAATCTCTTCCTTATCAATCTAACTTTCTCTTCCATTTTTGTTAGCATCTCTGACCCAATGCACACCCTACCTTACAGTCTATCCAACTGATGGGTGTTTTGCATTTTCTGCCATATAATGTTTCAAATGGAGTCATTTCCACAACAAAGTGACAGGAGTTGTTACAAGAAAATTTAACTAATGGTAGGTACTTCTCCCATTTGTATTGCTAGTCCATGCAATACATTCGTATTAAATCATCCAATACTTGATTCACCCTTTTAGTTTGACCATCGATCTTTGGGTGATAAGTTGAACTAAAGTTCAATTGAGTTCCCAATGCTAAAAATAAGGTTTTCCAAAACATTGAAGTCATTAGTGTATCTCTATCTAAGATAATCTTTTTTAGAATTCCATGGAGTCTAAATATCTCCTGGACAAATCTTCTTGCAAAGATTGATGTAGCATCTGACAAGTTTCTGAGAATAAAGTGAGCAACCTTTGTGAGCTTATCTACTACTACCAAGACCATATCATGGTAATTTCTGGACATTGGAAGTCCTTGGACAAAATCCATACTAATTACTTGCCCTTTCCATTCTAAAACATCATGGGGATAGAGTAATCTTGTAAGATGCATGTGTTCAATCTTAACCCACTAACACTCTAAACAATTGGCCACAAAGTTGGTTGCATCCCTTTTCAGTCCCTTCCAAAAATAGAGTGGTTTTAGATTGGCCATTAACTTAGTTACTCTTCTGGGTGACCTAAGTAAGGTGAAAAATAAGTTTCTCTTAGAACAAATACCCTCAAACCTCCCAGATCTAGGACATACATTCAATTCTAGTACCTCAATAACTCATTGGGCTTGATCCAATATCCATGATATCAATAGTCTTGCAAATTTTTAACGAGGGATTTCTTAAATTGCTCGCAAAATTCATCTCCTTGAGAATGGTTGAAAACTTGTTCTTGGAAGGTTGTTTGCATAGTAGCTATTACAACAATGTATCATCTCTAGCTAAGAGCATCAGTCACTCAATTTCCTTTGCCCTTAATATAACCGATGTGAAAATCATAGTCTAATAAGAACTCTGAACAATGCATTTTGCATGCATTCAAATTAGGATAAGTGAAAATATACTTGAATCCCAAATTATCTATTTTTTATTCAAATAGATTTCCCATGAAGTAATGTCTCTAAACTTGTAATGCATGAACAATCACCACAAGATCTAGATCATGCAAAGCATAATTCATTTCATTCAAGCAGTGTTTTCTAGACTCATAGGCTACAACTTGATCATCTTGGATAAGTAAACTATCCAACCCTTCTCCTAATGCATTTGTTAAAACCACAAAATGACCCTCAAGATCTGGCACTTTGAGAACTAGAGTTGAATTTAATCTCTCCTTTAGGATTTAGAAAGCTTCCTCACACTTATCTGACCATATGAATGATTATCCTTTTCACTAATTACTTGCCATTTCCATTCTAAAACATCATGGGGATAGAGTAATCTTGTAAGATGCATGTGTTCAACCTTAACCCACTAACACTCTAAAGAATTGGCCACAAAGTTGGTTGCATCCCTTTTGAGTCCCTTCCAAAAATATAGTGGTTTTAGATTAGCCATTAACTTAGTTACTCCTCTGAGTGACCTAAGTAAGGTGAAAAATGAGTTTCTCTTAAAACAAATACCCTCAAACCTCCCAAATCTAGGACATACATTCAATTCTAGTACCTCAATAACTCACTGGTCTCGATCCAATATCCATGATATAGATAGTCTTGCAAATTTTTAATGAGGGCTTTCTTAACTTGCTCACAAAATTCATCTCCTTGAGAATGGTTCAAAACTTGTTCTTGGAAGGTTGTTTGCGTAGTAGCCATTACAACAATGTGTCATCTCTAGCTAAGAGCATTAGTCACTCAATTTTCTTTGCCCTTAATATAACCGATGTCAAAATCATAATCTAATAAGAACTCTAAACAATGCATTTTGCATGCATTCAAATTAGCATAAGTGAAAATATACTTAAGTCCCAAATTATCTATTTTTTATTCAAATATATTTCCCATGAAGTAATGTCTCTAAACTTGTAATGCATGAATAATCACCACAAGATCTAGATCATGCAGAGCATAATTCATTTCATTCAAGCAGTGTTTTCTAGACTCATAGGCTACAACTTGATCATCTTGCATAAGTAAACTACCCCATCCTTCTCCTAATGCATTTGTTAAAACCACAAAATGACCCTCAAGATCTGGCACTTTGAGAACTAGAGTTGAATTTAATCTCTCCTTTAGGATTTAGAAAGCTTCCTCACACTTATCTGACCATATGAATGATCATCCTTTTCACTAATTACTTGCCATTTCCATTCTAAAACATCATGGGGATAGAGTAATCTTGTAAGATGCATGTGTTCAACCTTAACCCACTAACACTCTAAACAATTGGCCACAAAGTTGGTTGCATCTCTTTTCAGTCCCTTCCAAAAATAGAGTGGTTTTAGATTAGCCATTAACTTAGTTACTCCTCTGGGTGACCTAAGTAAGGTGAAAAATGAGTTTCTCTTAGAACAAATACCCTCAAACCTCCCAGATCTAGGACATACATTCAATTCTAGTACCTCAATAACTCACTGGGCTCGATTTGATATCCATGATATCGATAGTCTTGCAAATTTTTAACGAGGGCTTTCTTAACTTGCTCACAAAATTCATCTCCTTGAGAATGGTTCAAAACTTGTTCTTGGAAGGTTGTTTGCATAGTAGCCATTACAACAATGTGTCATCTCTAGCTAAGAGCATCAGTCACTCGATTTTATTTGCCCTTAATATAACCGATGTCAAAATCATAATCTAATAAGAACTCTAAACAATGCATTTTGCATGCATTCAAATTAGGATAAGTGAAAATATACTTGAGTCCCAAATTATCTATTTTTTATTCAAATAGATTTCCCACGAAGTAATGTCTCTAAACTTGTAATGCATGAACAATCACCACAAGATCTAGATCATGCAGAGCACAATTCATTTCATTCAAGTAGTGTTTTCTAGACTCATGGGCTACAACTTGATCATATTGCATAAGTAAACTACCCAACCCTTCTCCTAATGCATTTGTTAAAACCACAAAATGACCCTCAAGATCTGGCACTTTGAGAACTGGAGTTGAATTTAATCTCTCCTTTAGGATTTAGAAAGCTTCCTCACACTTATCTGACCATATGAATGATCATCCTTTTCTTTGAAGTGATGTTATATGGTTGGCTATTCTTGAAAAGTGCAACACAAACTTCTCATAGTATCCTGCCAAGCCCATGAAACTTCACACTTAATGAACATTTTTCAGTGTGGGCCACTCTACAATCACTCTTATCTTTTCTAGATCAACAAAGATTCCCATGGTAGAGATAACATGGCCTAAATATTGCATCTCCTTCTTAACGAATGCACATTTGGAAATTATCCGTACAACTTATATTCTCTTAGCCACTACAATACTAGCCTCAAATGATACAAATGCTCTTCCTCATTTCTTGAATACATCAATATATCATCCAGAAAGACAAGTATAAACTTATCTAGGAAGTCTCTAAAAACTCTATTTATCACACTCATGAACATTGCTAGTGCATTCGTTAGTCCAAAAGGTAATAATATGAACTCATAACGACCATACCTTGCTCTGAAGGTTGTCTTAGGAATCTTCCTGCTTTATTCTCAATTGATGATACCCTTCTCTCAAGTCAATCTTGGAGAAAATAGTTACACCACACATTTGATCAAAGAGGTCATCAATGTGTGGTAAGGGATATCTATTTTTTGTCATTGCCATATTAATCATTTGATAATCTATACACAGGCATAGGGTTCAATCCTTCTTTTTAACAAAAACTACTGGTGCACCCCAAGGAGAAACACTAGTTTAGATTAATCCTTTAGAAATCAATTCCTGCAACTGAGCCTTTAACTCCTTGAGATTTGTTGTGGTCATTCTGTATGGATCTTTGGATTGAGGCTCCAATCCTAGAATTATGTCAATTAAAAAATCAAATTTCCTCTAAGGAGGTAGTCTAGGTAGCTCATTAGGAAAAACATCATGAAAATCTTAGAGAAAAGGATAATCTTGCCATGTAGGTTCCTTGATGTAGTAATTGACTTAATCTTCTATTCTTGCTTTATGTCCTTTTCAAATACTTGATCCATGGATGAGGGTCCATGAACATCTACTTCTCCTCCAATCTGGGGGTTCAGTCCCTTGATGAATTTTTGTATTTGAAACCGCTCACGATTACTTTTGCCTGTATTTCAATTTCCTCCTGGTTGGGTCGAGGTTCATCTTGGCTTTCATTGATGATAATGTCTTGCTCTTGACCTACTTCATCTTCTTGATCTCTAGGTCCTCTAATCTGATGCTCCAAAGCAACTATTCTTTCTGTAACATACCAATTGGAATATTAAATATCCTAAAACATAGTTAAAAAACACTTAAACAATTTTTTTATATAATCAAAAGATATTACATCTTGCAATTTCAAGTACAAAACATGTATTTAGAAGAATGGCCACTTTTCATGCAACTACAAAGTTCCATAAATAACAATTGGTTGTATTTATTATGACTAACAATTTTACCAATATCATATACAAAATAAGCAATGTGTTCTTGTTCACAAGTCTTCAGCAGTTAATGACAAGAGAGAGCATCACCTTGGTGCTTTTCCTCCAACCACAAACCAACAGTCTCTTGCACACCTTCCTTCTTGGAAGTGGCCCTTCCCTTCATGAGGGTAATAGATAATGTGAATCAACTAATTCATTATGCCATCTGAGAATTAGTGATGTGTCCTAGCTAATATAATCAGGTTTACAACTCTAGTCTAGCTCTAGCTATGTATTACCTAGTCTGATTGTTCAACTATGTGGCATACTATGAACTAGCAATGCAAGTAGTGAATTTTGCATTACTTTGACCAAAGTTCTAATAAATATAGTCGTATGTTCACTCACTCTTTTCTCAACTTGGAGATAACACTCTTATTTCCCAATTTATTTCATAATAAATAATTTTTTGACTTGATTATACCATACTGGTTCTAAGTCATAACAATATTCTTATCTACTTGTCATTTTGACAAGTCTAAGGGGAGAACGTAGGTGACTAAAAAATCATACATTGATTCCCTCTTAGCATCCTTTCAATCATAGGTCTATGACATCCTATCATCTACTCAATGACCTGTCTACATGATCGCAATCTGACCGAATTCTACTACATATGCAAGATTCTAATATTAAGTCATATGATTAAAGAATCTATCTATCTTAATCTAGAACATATTCATTTGACTCATAATTCATCAAAGATTATCTATAATTTCATATACCAATAACTCAAATTCACTTTCTCATTAATATCAAAAGATAATATAATATCAAGTAATCTATATCTTCACTTCTATTGTCATAAGGAATTTATCCCTTTAATAATCTTGTGGTTATCCTTAGCCTAGAATAGGTTTGAAAGATCATTTCTCTATAAAACCCATTACATATAATCTAAATATCTCTAGAATAGTTTTCTAACATAGCTCATTCTTCGATATATGCAGTCACAAGTACAACCTTCACTTGGTCTCACTCTCATAAGTTACATTAACTCAATAATAAATAATTTGAGGTACATTTGTACCTCTCTTAAGCATAGTTGGCCTCTTAAAAGGCTCAGTCAATCTCACTCAGTCGACTTCTTCTTAAGACTCATTTGGCCTAAGAACATTGCATTCGGTCTATGACATTGCATTTAGCCTATGATTTAATATAAGGCTTAATAATAATATACTTGACCTACGTCCATACATATGACCTATCATTAATGGACTCAACCTATGAACATTACATATGGCCTTTTCTAAATATATTAGGCCTAAGAACATTAAACTTTGTCAGCCAAACTAATACACAATCGGCCTAATATATACTCATGGTTGGCCTAATGCATACACACAGTCTGCCTAATGTATACATACAGTCTGCCTAATATATACACATAGTCTGCCAAATATATACACACAGTCGGTATACTCTAACATAGTCGACTTACTATAACACAAAGTCTTCTTAGTCTCATTGTGATTATCAAATAAACATGGTATTCCTTAGTAAAATACACCATTTTTCCATTAAAGTATACACAGTCAGTCTGTTGTACACACATCCGGTCTGGTAAACAAGTTCAATCTAAATATAGATATAATGGATATAAACACGGTCAGTTAGGAAATCACATAACAATCTAGACTGCATCTGGTATTAACCTTAGTTTTTGATAGAATTGATGGCCAATATCCATGGCTCTACGTAGCCTATCGCGCTTCTATATAAACGCAGAGCTATATACATTAAAGTCACAACTAGTATGGCTCTCCAATACATAGAAATAACAACTTATTTACTCTTCAAAGCATATACAAAACCATCTATGGTTACTAAAACACAAGATAAGACTATTGCCATACGTGATAAAAACACTATTATCTTAGTTGTATGCTTACTGCACTGATTATACATCATATAACAGGCTTTATCAAAGTCTTTCATGGAAGATAGACTCACCTGCTACACAGTCAATCTGTGCCTATTGTATTTCTTGTTGTCTCGTTGTCCTTCCAGCTATTGAGCTCCTTCTCTTCTTTTTCTATGTGTGTCCCCCCCTTTATTGCTTTCAATCTCTCCTTAATAATCCTTTCTTCACCACTTGATGGCTCATAACCAAATAATAATGGCATTGCCTATTATTTCTCTTCCACTCCCATGATTTTAATGAGCAAGGTTATGTGGTGATTATGGAGAAAGTAGAGCGACCGCTCCTTTCTCCCCACTCTCCAATTATATAGGGATCACGACATAAAGGAATAAAAGAGACTTAAAAACCTCCAAAGGATAATCTTGACTAACAACAACAACAACAATAATAATAATAAATTTAATAGATGTCATTATTATGAAATCTCCAATGCTTACCTTGCATTATCTTAAACATATTCATCGACAAAAAATTCTCTCACATCTATTATGATCTAATGACAGAAAAGGATAAAACCTTTGTCTTAATGACGACCTCCAAAGACAAGAATGATATGATCTTTCTACTAAATGTATGTGTGTGAGTTTCAGATGGCATAAGGATCATTGCATTCACGCGATCTAGCATCCTCTTCATGGTGATACTCTCTCTCCTCTTTTTGGAGCAGAAAAACAACAATGTTCTTGCATCCACCTCAGTTATAAGATGGTAGTTAGTCTATTACATCGTTTTCACCACATGTTCAATAATGACGTAATAAACAATTATTTCTTGCATATTAATATAAAGCAAAAATGCAGTTTTCCATTTGTAACTATAAACATAGTATTTTCTCTGACTAACTATCTGTCTTCACGAAAATAATGAAAATAAAGACATTAGTTTAAAAAAATAGGGTGTGACTCATTATGCTATTTGAAAAGATGTGAGAATTTTTGATAAATATCATTATAATCCTCCCAGGTAGCATTTTCCTCCGACTACTAGTCCCACTGGACCTTGCACTGGGTAACCTCTCTGTTACGTAGGTGGAGCTTGTGTACCTCAAACACTTTGAGAGGCTTGATCATGACCACTCCTGGGTCCTATACCTGAAGAGCATTCCAATCAAGTATGTGATTAGATCCTGATGTATATTTCTTTAAATATGACACATGAAAAACATTGAATGCAATCTAGCAAGGGCTGGTGGTAGAGCTATCTTGTAAGAAACTAAATTAACCACTTCTAGGACTTCAAAAGGTCCAACATATCTAGGTACTAGTTTGGAAGACTTATCAAACTTAATTGGGCTCTTATGTGAATTGACTCTTAAGAGAACTTATCTCCTATTGAAAATTGTCAAGGTGTTCGCTTGGCATCATCATAACTATTTTGTCTATCATTTGCTTCTGCTAATCTTTTCTTGATCAGATTTACTTGCTCTTCCATTTCAGAGAGCATTTCTTGCCCAAGGTTAAACCTATCTTCTAGCTTATCCTAGCTTATAGTAGTTTGACACTTCCTACCATACAATGCTTCAAATGGAGCCATTTTTATTACAGAATGATAACAATTATTATATGCAAATTCAACTGCTAGAAGATACTCTTCCCACTTATACTATTGATCCATGCAATACATCCTCAACAAATCCTCCAGTATTTGA
Source organism: Cunninghamia lanceolata (assembly GCA_027924645.1). Lineage (NCBI taxonomy): Eukaryota > Viridiplantae > Streptophyta > Pinopsida > Cupressales > Cupressaceae > Cunninghamia > Cunninghamia lanceolata. The sequence goes on from BSBN01000747.1 coordinate 4,075,857, forward strand.
TTTACTCTCTCAATATGTCCATCAATTTCTAGATGATAAGCTGAGATTATATTCAGTTGTGTTCCCAAAGCCGAGAAAAAAAGTTTGCCAAAACCTTGATGTTATCCAAGCATCTCTATCCGAAATTATCTTTTTTGGAATTCCATGTAACCTGAAGACTTCTTGCATAAATTTCTTGGCTAAGATGGGTGCTTCATCTGGCAGATTACCAGGTATAAAATGAGCTATCTTAGAAAGTTTATCCACTACCACAAGAATACCATGATGCTTATAGAGAGACATAGGTAATCCTTGGACAAAATCCATACTAATAACCTACCATTTCCATTCAGGTATGTCATGAGCATACAAAAGTCTTGCTGGGTGCTGGTGTTTAGCTTTAACTTGCTAACACTCTAGGCATCCTGTTAGAAATCTTGTAGCATCATTTTTCACCCCATTCCAAAAATATAAGGGTTTCACATCAACTAATAATTTTGTCACTCCTGGGTGACTTGAATAGGATGCAGAATGAGCTTCTTTCCACATAGTTCATCTCAAATCTCCTTGATTTGGAACATAAATTCAATTATTGAATCTTAATAATCCATCAGGTTCAAAATAAAATCCTTCATACCTTGTATCTTGAGGATTTTCTGTTAGGGCTTCCAAAATTTGCTCATAATATTCATCACTAGTCAAATTTTTCAATATCTAAGCTCTAAAATTAGAGTGTACTGATATTATTGCAGATATGTGCCTCCTTCGACTCAAGGCATCAACAACTCAATTTTCCTTAGCCTTGATATATTTAACCTCAAAATCATAATTAGAAATAAGATCTAACCATATTCTTTTTCAGGTATTAAGATTAGGTTGCGTAAAGATATACTTCAAACCTTGATTATCAGATTTTAGTTCAAAATATTTTCCCAACAAATAATGCCTTCATACTTGAAGAGCATGCATAATTGTCACTAATTCCAAATCATAAGGGGCATAATTTTTCTCATAAGGTCATAATTTCCTGGACTTATAAGCCACAACTTGATTTTTTTGGCATGAGCACTCCTAACCCTTCTCCTGAAGCATTAGTCACAACAATAAAATGACCCTCTGGGTCTGGTACTTTAAGAATTGGTGATGAAGTCAATTTCCTTTTAAGAAAATTAAATGCTTCTTCACACTTTTTAGACCATTCAAATATCTTTCCCTTTCTCTACAAGGAAGTAATAGGATGAGCAATTCTAGAAAAGTTTGAAATGAACTTCCTGTAATACCTTGCTAATCCCATAAAACTACGCACTTCATGTATGTTCTTAGGAGTAGGCCACTCCAAAATAGCATTTATCTTTGATGGACCTACAATAATTCCTTTAGCTGATATATTATGACCCAAATGCTACACCTCTTCCTGAAAGAAGGTACATTTGGATAGCTTTCCATAAAGTTTATTCTCCTTGAGTCATTACAGAACTATCTGCAAATGCTGATGGTGTTCCTCCTCATTACGAGAGTAGATTAAACTATCATCTAAAAACACCAAAACAAATTTATCTAGACAGTCTCTAAAAACATTGTTCATCAAATTCATAAATGTTGTTGGGGCATTAGTCAAACCAAAAGATAAGACTGTGAACCCAAAATGCCCATACCTTGTTTGAAAGGTTGTCTTATGAATATCTTCCTCCTTCAATATCAATTGATGATAACTTGACCTAAGGTTAATTTTGCAAAATACATTTGCATCACGCTTCTAATCAAAAAGATCATCTATGTGCGGTAAAGGATACTTGTTCTTGATCATTGCTTTATTAAGCATACAATAATCTATACAAAGACGCAGAGTGCCATCTTTCTTCTTAACAAAATTCACTACGCTCCCCAAGGTGACACACTAGGTCTAATCAGTCCTTTTTGCAACAATTCTTGTAATTGAGCTTTTAACTCCATCAACTCAGTAATAGTCATCCGATAAGGTGCTTTGGACACTGGTTCAGAACTAGGAACAATATCTATTGCAAAGTCAAAAGCTCTTTTGGGGGGTAGACCTGGAAGGTCTTTTGGAAACACATCTCAAAAATCATGGAGAAAGGGGTACTTTTCAAAAGAATTTTTCTTAGGTTCCTTCTCCTCTTCATCTTCCACCTCCTCCATTTTAACTACAAACATTTGGCATCCTTTCTGTTTTGCTCTTTTCAATTCCATTGTGGAAATTTTCCTAATTTTCATTTCTCACTGAAAACCTTGGATAAGAACAACATTTTCGTCATCATCAAGACACTCTACTATTTTAGAAAGACAAACAACTTTTGCCTTATGCTGAGATAACCATTTCATCCCTAAAATGACATCATAAGATCCTAGATGTGTTACATAAAGGTTAACCTCTATGGAAAAAGTAGGTAGGGTTGATCTGGATTCAAACAAACATTGCTCTACCCAAGTTCTTGATTGGTTTGCAAACTCTACTATCCATGAATTTGCCATAAAACTAGCTTTCCTAGACATTTTATCAAGTATTCTAGGGTTCACAAAATTTTTTAGTTTCTCATGTATCTATAAGAATAGAAATGGGGGTTGCAAAAAGAGTACTGGTGGTTTCAATAGGAGTAACCTGATACTCATCTTGATGACTATCAAGAGTAGCATGAATCCTTTGATGAAAATCTATTTGCTGTGAAGGTAAGGGTTTGCCTCCTTAAGAATTCCCTTGACTCTTCGTGGGACACGGGTTAGCATAATGATATCCTCCACATGTGAAACACCCTCTAGGAGGACCTCTCTTACCAGATGATCGGTTGGTACTATCATCATTCCTTTTAGGGTTCACATCCCTATTTCCATCCTTGGATTCATTTCTATTGAATCTGGAACATTTGCCATGGTTTCTCTCTTTGGATTCTTGATTCCTATTCCTCTTTTTGAGGGATGTTGAGGGATAACTCAAACCAAATTTCTTTTGAGATATTTCTCGATACACAGAGATAGATTTGAGCTTTTTCTCTTTCTTAATGGATTTCTCAAAGACTTGATCCATGGTTGCGGGTCCATGAACATCCATTTCTCTGCCAACCTGAGCATTCAGGCCCATAATAAACTTCCTTATTCTAAATCTTTCATCCTTCTAATATTGTGCCACATACTTCAATAATCTGGTGAATTTCTCCCAATACTCAGTAACAGTCATATCTCCTTGATGCAGATTTTGAAAATCTATTAATTTCTGGTCAAGGTAAAGCTGGGGCAACCACCTTTTCCTAAATATCACCACACATTGATCCCAAGTTAAACTCAAGGAACTCAATCCTAATTCCATTTTCTTGTTCATCCACCACGTGGATGCTTCTCTAGCTAACAGGTATGCTCCCCATATGGCCTTGGTGATCTCAAAATAATTTCTTATCTCAAAATATTTTTCCATCTATGTCAACCAAGCTTCAGCTGCATCTCCACTCACTATTCCATCGAACTTAGGAGGTGTAAATTTCTTCATATCTCAGGATAACTTGTTTGTAAGATGATTTTTTGCCTCATTATGCATTTGTGAGTCTTGATTATTTACTCTAGGTTCACCATGGAAACCAAAATTTTCTCTTCTTTCAGAGTATTGTTCTTGATTAGTTTCTCCCTCTCTAACTTCATGTTCCAGGGTTTCCAATCTTTCTCTTGTTTCATTTAAAACTGACAAACTTTGATCTAATTTTGCCATAGGATTGGTCTCAGGATTTGGGCCATCTAGGTTCCCTCCTATTTGGTTTCCAGAGTGTTTCATAATATTACCACACCTAGTCATTTGCATAGAAATTATTAAAACATGCAACTTTTGATATTCTATCATAAAAGTACAAGCTCATAAATACAGAAAATCAGAGATTCATCACACAAATATCTAAAAAGAAAGCCAAAACTTTACTTTATTAACTTTCTAGATCTTTACATCCTTATTCAAATACAAAACTTTTCTATAAAAAAAATGTTTACATATCACTTTCTGGCAGAGGAATTTCCTTAGGTTCCTCCTCTCTGTCAGAATTGAGTAATACAAACTTAGTAGGTGGATGTACTCATGAGTACTCCTTCAACATCTCTAAACTTATAACAGGTGCATCTTGACCACACCTAAAAGGCATGTCATGATGAGCTGATGTTTTACTAATCTTAACAATGGTAGGGATTGACAATCTTTTTGCCTGCTCAAGCCGTTTCCTCCTTTCCAAATGGATACGTTTGAGTACATCAACTAATGTTTCAAAATTAGTGAGCCAAGCTTCCTTTGCATAACTCATTGTATCTTCTGTCTTTGGTTCAAGAATTGTCTCTTTCTTAATGGTGATCTTAGGCATTTCGCTAAGTTTTGTTTTCTTGGCTCATTTTCTTGTCCTTTTGTTTCCTCCCATTCTGGCACAGAACAAATGTTTTAGCATTAGCATATCTTGCCAATCTTGCAAAACCTCGCAATGAGTTCCAAGGTCCAAGTACTGAACCTGGTATCTCTAATACCATGTGTAACATCCCAACTGGAATATTAAATATCCTAAAACATAATTAAGAAAAGACTTAAACAATTTTTTTTATATAATAAAAAATTATTACATCTTGCAATTTCAAGTACAAAACATCTATTTAGAAGAATGGTCGCTTTTCTTGTGACTACAAAGTTCCATAGATAAAAATTGGTCGTATTTCTTACGACTTACAATTTTACCAATATCATATACAAAATAAGCAATGTGTTCTTGTTCACAAGTCTTCGACAGTCAACTGCAAGAGAGAGAGAGACAATCACCCTAGTGATTTTCCTCCAACCACAGACCAACGATCTCTCACACACCTTCCTTTCTGGAAGTGGTCCTTCCCTTCATGAGGGTAATAGATAATGTGAATCAATTGATTCATTATGCCATCTAAGAACTAGGATGTGTCCTAGCTAATACAATCGGGTTTACAAATCTAGTCTAGCTCTAACTATATATTACCTAGTCTGATTGTTCATCTATCTGGTACATTGTGAACCAATAATGTAAGCAATGAATTTTGCATTACTTTGGCCAAAGTTTCTAATATATACAGTTGTATGTTCACTCACTCTTTTCTTGACTTGGAGACAACACTCTTATTTCCCAATTTAATTCATAATAAATAATTCTTCAACTTGATTATACCATACTGGTTCTAAGTCGTAAAAATATTCTTATAATCTACTAGTCATTTTGACAAGTCTAAGGTGAGGACTTAGGTGGCTAAGAATCATACATTGAGTCCCTCTTTGCATCCTTGCAATCACGGGTCTATGACATCTTATTATCTACTCAATGAACTATCTAACTGATCTCAATCTGACTGAATTCTTCTACATATGCAAGATTCTAATATTAGGTCATATGATTAAAGACTCTATATGTATTAATCTAGAACATATTCATTTGACTCATAATTCGTCGAAGATTATCTATAATTTCATATACCAATAACTTAAATTCATTTTCTCATGAATATCAAAAGATAATATAATATCAAGTAATCTATAGCTTGACTCCTATTGTCGTAAAGAATTTATCCCTTTAATAATTTTGTGGCTATCCTTAGCCTAGAATAGGTTTGAAAGATCATTTCTGTATAAAACCCATTACATATAATCTAAATATCTCTAGAATAGTTTTCTAACACAACTCATTCTTTGATATATGCAATCACAAGTATGACCTTCACTTGGTCTCACTCTCATAAGTTACACTCAATAATAAAGAATTCTAGGTACATTTGTACCTCTCTTAAGCATAGTTGGCCTCTTAAAAGGCCCAGTCAATCTCTCTCAGTTGACTTCTTCTTAAGATTCATTTGGCCTAAGGACATCGCATTCAGCCTATGACATTGCATTTAGCCTATGATTTAACATAAGGCTTAATAATAATATACTTGAGCTACTGTCCATACATATGGCCTGTCATTAATGGACTCGGCCTATGAACATTACGTATGGTCTTTCCTTATTATATTCGGCCTAAGAACATTAAAATTTGCCAGTCAAACTAATACATAGTCAGCCTAATATATACTCACAGTCAACCTAATGCATACACACAGTCTGCCTAATATATATACATAGTTTGCCTCATGTATACATACAGTTTGGCTAATATATACACATAGTCTACCTAATATATACACACAATCAGTATACTCTAACATAGTTGACTTATTGTAACACAAAGTCTTCTTAGTCTCACTATGATTATCAAATAAACATGGTATTCCTTTATAAACTATACCATTATTCCATTAAAGTATACATAATCAGTCTGTTATACACATAGCTGGTCTAGTAAACAAGTTCAATCTAAATATAGATATAATGGATATAAACATGGTCGGCTAGGAAATCACATAACAATCTATACTACATCTGGTATTAACCAACCTTAGTTTTTTATAGACTTGATGGCCAATATCCATGGATCTACGTAGCCTATCACGCTTCTATATAAATGCAGTGATATATACATTAAATTCACAGCTAGTATGGCTCTCCAATACATAGAAATAACAACCTATTTATTCTTCAAAGCATATACAAAACCATCTATGGTTACTAAAACACAAGATAAGGCCGCTGCCATACGTGATAAAAACACTATTATCTTAGCTCTATGCTTACTGCACTGATTATACATCATATAATAGGATTTATCAAAGTATTTCATAGAAGATAGACTCACCTACTACACAGTCAGTCGATGCCTATTGTATTTCTTGTTGTCTTGTCCCCCTTCCAGCTACTGAGCTCCTATTCTTTTTCTATGTGTGTCCCCCCTTTCTTGCTCTTGATCTCTCCTTAATAATCCATTCTTCACCACTTGATGGCTCATAACCAAATGATAATGGCATTGATTATTATTTCTCTTCCACTCTTGTGATTTTAATGAGCAAGGTTATGTGGTGATTATGGAGAAAGTGGAGCGACCACTCCTTTCTCCCCACTATCCAAGTATATAGGGTGATGCAGGGGCATCCTGATGCACTCTTTTGATGCAAATTATTTTCATGTTCTAAGCTTTGAGTTTTGATTTTTTTGGTGTCAATAAGGTCATGTAAGACCATTTGGAGTCATTTGGAGTCATTTAAATCCATTATGTAATGTTTTGGAGTCAAAAGTTGCAAAAAATGTAAAAGCTATCAAAAAGTTGCAAAGTTGGTTTGGGAAGTTAGGAAGTAGTTTTGGGTGATGTAAATGGATGTAATTATATAAATATGTCATGTAAACATGAACACAAGGGTTGGAGAAGGTGGGAGATAAGTTGGAATAAAATATACCTCATTTTACATGTTCAAATCTATGTTTTTTCTGTGAACAACAACTGTAATTCACATGGTACGGACTGATATAGATATGTACAGTCCTAAAGCTAGTTGGAAAAGTTATAAGAAAGAGTTATATTTCAAATGCAATTGGTTTTGTAAATTTTCATTGGGTTTTGTGGAAGTTATGCCATTTTTCATCTTGACGGGTCTAAAAATTTTATTTTTTGAAAGTTTGCAGTCTGAAAACGTGTTAGTATGGACATGTATGGAATGATGGAGGCCTAAAACCAATTGCAAAAGTTATCCCTATGTTTTAAGAGATTAATTAATTTTTTTCGAATCAATTTCATTTAGTTTTGTGTAAGTTATGGCATTTTTACTAACAACAGGTCTAAACCCTGCCTAGGGTTTCCTGTGAACTAGAAAATTGCATATCTTTGTTTCCCACCAATAAAACTTATAAAAATTGGTAAGAAGTTCTGTTTTAAGGATATATAAAAACCCTTTTTGGCTTAATCCTTTTAAAGTTTTCATGTGTGAGTAATTAATGAAAGTGTGCTCTCATTTGCTTGAAAATAGTCAAGAAACCCTATGTTGCTTGGTGATTGAACAAATCTTTGCATAGTTTGATCATGGTCGAGTGTAGAATCAGGGAGACATGTTATGAAAGGGATGAAGTGTCCAAGAACTCTTACATGATGATGTTCTCCTTGTTGAATGCCTATTAGGCCATGTTGGCAATGCTCCAAAGATGAACTAGGATGAATCAAAGTCATTGTTTCTAATGAATCATTGTTTCAGTTGTGCCAAGTTGGTTTAGTTGAGTCTTTCTCTGCATCAGAGGGATCACAACATAAAGGAATAAAAGAGACTTAAAAACCTCCAAAGGATAATCTTGACTAATAACAACAACAACAACAACAATAATAATAATAATATATATCTAATAGATGTCGTTATTATGAACTCTCCAACGCTTACCTTGCATTATCGTAAAGCTATTCATCGATGGAGAATTCTCTCACATCTATTATGATCTAAGGACGAAAAAGGATAAAACCTTCATCTTAATGATGACCTCCAAAGACAAGAATCATATGATCTCTCTACTAAATGTGTGTGTGTGAGTTTCAAATGGCATAAGGATTGGTGCATTCATGCGATCTAGCATCCTCTCCATGGTGCTAATCTCTCTTCTCTTGTCAGAGGGGAAAATCAACATTGTTCTTGCATCCACCTTAGTTATAAGATGGTAGTTAGTCTATTACATCATTTTAACCACATGTTCAATAATGACATAATAAACAATTATTTCTTGCATATTAATATAAAGCAAAAATGCATTTTTCCATCTTTAACTATAATCATAGTATTTTCTCTAACTAACTATCTGTCTTCACAAAAATAATGAAAATAAATACATTAGTTCCAAAAAATAGGGTGACACTTTCCCTAGTCTCATTTAGGGTAGCGATAATTTGATCTATTTTATTTGTAGGATCATCCTATTTCATAGCATATTACCTTGGTACAAGTAAGTTATTACGCATTAGCGCAAGTAACCCACCTTTTTTTTAGATGCTATAGTGGTATCCCCATGACCTAGCCCAACGAGCTCCACCACCCTTGCCCTGGGCTTATTTTTTTGAGGTTTTGGGGGAAGGAGGAGGCGAGATGAGGTGAGACTAGTCCACTGTGGGTGTACTACGTATCCCACAAGTGTGTACACCTTTTTAACCTAGAAGCGAGATCGACCTCGATACCTATAAGGGATGAACCCAAAGCCCTTAATCGACTACGCTACCCGTGCGGGCTTACAAGTAACCCACTTTATTAAGTTTGTTGTTCAATACAAAGATCCATCACATAAATTCTCAAAAGAAAGAGCAAAATTTTATTGATAGAAAATGGATATTACACATCCTTATTTATAATAAGGTTGTTACAATTTTCTAGAATACTATTCAAGAATTTCACACTCCTCATGATCTTCATTATTTGAGATTACTTCCACACTTCTAGAGGTAAGATATTCACGTAGGTACTCCTCTAGTACCTCCTTGCTTACAATGGGGCAATATCATCCATAGTCAAAAGGCATGTCATGCACCGCCGATGGTTTCTTTGGTTTAGGCTTAATCTCGACCTTGGGTTTTACTTGTTTCTCTTTATTCAACTTTATACGACCCATAGACAATACTAAGGTCTTAGTGTTAGATAACTGTAACTCCTCTTCCTTGATGGGTGGTTGAGTGGACTTTCCCTTTGACTGGGTTTGACTCTTGCTCTTCTTTCTAGATTGCTTCCTTGATCTAGATCCTCCCATCTCTATACTCAAAGAAAGAAAAGCACTCTAAATTAGCCTAGGTTTACTTGTTTCAATATTTTTTTCTTTTAGACATAGTAGGCTCATAGGTCCTAGTGTTTGAACCTAGGGTCTGATACCACATGTAACGAGCCACCCAAAGAAATAATAACAATTAATGAAAAAAATCTAAAATTAAATAATACATAAATGCCATTATTTTGAATTTTCTTTTTTAAAACATATATAGATTCCACAATTCAAATAAAGATGCCATCAGTACATCATTACATAGATTTCCATGATATAACTTACAAATAAAAGTATAATGAGATACAATTTTTGATTAGGACAACTGTCCTTCAAATCCACCAGAGTACATCAAATATACATGTTTGAATTTTCATTATAATTTTGGTCAATAATTAGTCATAATCATCTCATCTAAGTGCAAGTAATATTCTTGTCCAGCTGTAGGAGGGAGAGCATCGTTAGAGCTCTTTACCTCCAACCACAGACCTGGTTGTCCCCCACTCATCTTCCTACTAGAAGAGGCCTGACCCTTCGACGAGGGGCATAGATAGGGACATCTATTGTAGAAGCAAATCTAAAAACTAAGTGTAAATGTGAATACTAGTTACATGCAATCAATCAAGTAGTCCCTAGATACCCTCTAACTACCATGATTTTTGACTAAGATGAGTCTACAGATATAGTGAATTGACGATGCTTACAACTATTGCATCTCTTTGCCCAAAGCATTTAATTTCCATTCACATAAATGTAGGTCATCCATTCATGTACTATTATTTCTTGCTTGACTCTTCAGATGACTAATGACTGGTAAAATGCAAGTATAGGCTAAAATTTATATCATCCTTCAAACACCAATCTCTTGGTATACCCTACCATAAGATGGCCCTAGTAGCCTTTTTCTATAAAAGATGGTCTCAGATTAGTATATAACCATCGAGTTCCAATCTCTCACCATTCCTTACCCTTAGATGGTCTTGTCCTCTAGGGTTTGATAATATCAACAATGACAATAACTATTGTTTTCGGATCTCTTGGTATTCTTTACTCTGAAGTTGGTTCTATGTATAACTATTGTCTCCAATCTCTTGGTATGCCTCTACTCTTGAGATGGTTTAATAAATATAATAATGGAAGCATAGGAATAAATATGTTTCTCCATTCTCCTGGTATACCCTTATGTTGAGATGGTTTGATAAATGTAATTTAAATACAAGCATAACAATCACTACGATTTCCATTTTCCTAGTGTACTCTACCCTGAGGTGAATACAATAATGCAAGGTACAAGAATAACTATTGTTTATAACTATGGAAATACACCCACATAATAATATGTCCACTAATAACAATACATTACATACCTGAAAATAAATGCTAACTTAAACACATGTAATCATATGAAAATGCATTCTATTATTGGGTTCCTCATGACCCTTAAGGATCAATGCAATATTATTGATATAAAGCTAATCATATGCAATTTTCCCATAACTCTTAGACCATTGACTAGAGTATTTCAATTTACCACAACAAGGTAACATTATATAGCTATTAAATTGGGTGATCCTCTATGCCACGAGGTTGATTAACCATCAATAAGAAGAAGAATAAAAGAGAAGAGCTATTTAAGAAGTCTATTCATAGACCATAGTAATAATATTAAACTTAGCAAGCACATGTAGGCTCTACCAAATCAATTATGGATTGTCCAATACTTGGACTCATAGGGCTATTACAATGCTTGGATGACACTCAAATAAACATAGACATAAGAAGGACTTACATTCGGATTAACACTTGGTCTCATTCTACCCTTTATATGCCTAGATGGAATTCAAAAATAACATAGATATAAGAAGGATTTATATTCAACTTCACATGGGTAACAGAAGTGTTCCAACCAACTCAGGGTCTTTGAGCTCACTAACAGGGTCATTCTAATACAACATAGTGAATATATATCTAACAGAGATAATTGACTCTAGCTGAGGGTCTAAGTTCTATCTATGGTGGTGGTATCTAATAGACAAGAGTACTAGATTTATATCCAGTGACTAACACATCAAAATAAACTAAACAATAATCACAGTGGCCTCCAAATGGATCGATAGATCCTAAACAATGGACAGTAATACATCTGTAGTAGACATATCAAACGACCATGAAAGACATGGATAACACTACAATTAGAAGATTAATGCACTCATATTTACAGAGATAACATTGCATACGACTAGGGGCCAAGGATTGCATGGTCCTCTTGTGGCCTCTATGCAAATACCATAGCAATACATGCGAATAACAATCTTGAGCCCTGTAGCCAATGGACAATGTGAGCTTAAAGATCAGCGACTCCATAACATAACTAGGCCATACATAACTAGGCCATAGCCATTATCAAGGATAATACTAATTTGAAGGTAATAACAACATCAATATAACTAGAGATACCATTGAGCCAAGATAACACCAAATCGATATAGCCATAATACAAATACAGTCTGTTATGAAACTATTGTCTATTCATCAGACAAAATTTAATAGAAATATTATTGTCTACCGAGCGGCTGGGATGCTCATACCTATATATTCTCCTACAAACTATTTAGTCTTTGCATCGTCCCAGCTTTCCCTTCCAGAAATATATGACACTATCAGAATCAACACCTATATTTCCTAGACCAAAAAGAATTATTCAATATGTTACTCCATGCAAGAACGAGTCTTTATTTTAGACTTAGTCATGGCCTCTAGAAGGAGAGAGAATCAATTGTTTTCAAGGCGCATCTCTTCTTTTAATTATTCCCACTACCTTCAACTATTTTTAGCCTCGACCACTAGATATGTTCCTTAATAGCTCCATACTCACATTTAGCAGTGGTTACAACACGTAGGGAGATAAAATATGAAAATATAATAATACCATAAGCACACCATTATCAATAATAAAATTGAAATAATATCATGCTGTAAAGCAATATTATATTATATAATATAATCAACTATAACAACACTATGCTTATGAGCATCTACATAATGAATAAATCATGACTATATTATTCTATTGAAATAATAATAATAATTGACTCTCAAAATATTAAATAGACTAATAAAATAAACCATTTCCACTCTCTTCAATAATGTAGACAAGAAATTTGGACATATGAAAGAAGATAAAACAATCAAATACAATACCTGTTTACCCAAATTTTCTGAATACTTTGATACCTTGAAAGATCAATGCATGTATGATTTATTTCTCGAATGATTTGATTGTTTGATTGCTCATGTTTTGCAACACAACGATGATAGGGATTGATGGATGAAAGGATAGATAGATTGATGAGAAGAAGATAGGTAGGTGATGGATGAGAGGCAGAATTTTGGCAAAGTAACAGTACTCGAAAGTTCATCCATGCCAAATGGCTTGGAAATAAATCAATTTATAGGCAAGATGAGAGAATGGAAGGATAGAAACTTCCATTTTGTGAGTGATAATCAAATTAGAAAGTTGCTTGTGCAACTTGAGAGAAGAAAATGGAAGGTAGGTGAGTTAACTCGAGAGATAATTAGAGTCATCTCGAGAGACAAAGATGGAAGGTGGGCTCAATAATTTAAATAATTTAATATTATTTAAATTATAAGAAATGTGAGGATAAAAGTGATAAATAAAATAAAATAAAATATTTATTTAATTTAATTTAAGAGGAAAGTGGATTAAATAAATAAATAAAATTTATTTATTTAATAATGTGAGGGATGGAATTAAATTAAATAAATGTTATATTTATTTAATTTATTAGAGGAAAATGCTAGATTAGGTGATGATATGGGATTATGATGGTGACAAAATGGGTACCTAGGACAAAACATGATACATGATGTAATGTTATGGCAAGGTGGACATTTTTTGGTGTCTACAAACAACACCTAATATGCTCCTAAGCATTTAGCAAGCATCACATACAATCATATTACCAAATTGTGTAGGTGTGTATGTGGTTCTCAGTAAATTTTGTTCAACTATCGACTTGTCACCATATATCATCCTCTCTTGAATGATACTCTCCCTCACCGCGTGGGTGGAAAAAATGTTATCCTACATCCACTCGTATCCCACCAAGCAGTAGTTAGTCTATTAGGAAAATAAATCACAATCACAATTTAAGTAAATATCAACCGCATATAATCAATTTCTATATCATGAATATTCTGTCAAGATAAAAAAAAGTATTGTTTGTCTCATTACAATGTGGTACAAAATGGAATAATAAATATTAAATATGCACATTAATATTGTAACATCCCAACTGGAATATTAAATAACCTTAAACACAAATAATGCAAAAATCTCATTTCTCTTTTTTTTATATAACAAAATCCAATAATATTACATTTCCAATTTCCAAGTACAATACATAATTTCAAAAGATGGTCACTTCACATGTGACTATCAAATTTCACATTTTTATCATGAACATATAACAGATGGTCGCATTCCTTGCGACTTACAATATTTATCGTTTTCATTTACATAATAAGTAATGTTTCCTGTTCACAAGTCTTCGATAGTCAACTATAGGAGAAAGAGAGAGAGAGAGCATCACCCTGGTGCTTTTCCTCCAAGCACAACCCAGCGGTCCCCCACGCACCTTCTTTCTTGAAGTGGCCCTTCCCTTCGTGAGGGTGTAAATAATGAGAATCAATTGATTCTTTATGCCATTTGAGAACTAGTGAAGTGTCCTAGCTAAAAACAATTGGGCTTACAACTCTAGTCTTGCTCTAGCTATGTATAACCCACTCTAATTGTTCAACTATCTGGTACACAGTGAACTGACAATGCAAGCAGTGACTTTTGCATTACTTTGGCCAAAGTTTCATATAAATAAAGTCAAATGGTCACTCACTCTTTTCTTGACTTGGAGACAACATTCTTATAATTTAGTATATAACATATATATGACAACACTCTTTGACTTGTTTATACAATATCAGTCTTAAATACATACAATATTCCCTTATCTACTAGTCAACTAGACAAGTATAGGGTGAGAGCTTAGGTGACTGATGAAACATACATTGAGTCCCTCTTTGCATCCTTGCAATCAAGGGTCTATGACGTCCTGTCATATACTCAATGGCTTGTCTACCCATTTCCATGCTCATCAGTATTCTTCGATAATAGTATGCAAGATTTTGACATTTAAGTCATTTGGTTTAACGATTAAAGACTCTATCTATCTTAATCTAGGAATGTATTCGTCTTCAAATTTATCGAAGAAAAGTAATAACTTTATAATATTTCATATTGGATACATTTCCTCTTGTAATTCAAAAGAGAATTCTAATAATAAATAATCTCTTTCTAAAAGAATATCTATGGAAAATTTTACCTTTCAATTAACTAGTGAGTGTAATACTTGACATTCTTGTAGCTATTCTCAGTCTAGACTAAATAATATAAACCCTTCCAAAACTAGGATAAGATAGTTTAAGATAACTTTTAGTTACCTAAAGAATAACATTTATAGACAACTTATATTTCATTTGCATATATACAAAAATAGAAGTCTAATATCAACTGCTTCTACACAAAGATAGTTACTAAATTTCTAGCTTTTAAGATTTAATAACATGTTCTCTACCTTTTCAATTAGCTATTGCTTATAAGTAGAATACTATAATAGTATAATGATATTGTTTTGGTCTTTCACAAAGAGCAATGAGACTCTCGGTATGCTACAACACTTTTAGTTCTGAACAAAATAAATTTGGATGATTTAAAACAACCTTTTTCTCAAGTCTCTAAGTACACCTGCCTTCGGCCTATTTCAATTTTTTTAAACCAAAGCAAGACTTATATATAGCATTCGGCCTATATACACAGTTGACCATAAAGTTTCTACCAAGATTGTTATACGAATATAACCTTGTATGGTATGTTCAAGTATCATAATAGCCATTGGCTTTGACAACACAGTCATTCGATTGCTGGCCAATTGATACTCTTGTATATCATTAATAGTAATGAATAACATGTATATAATATATACGATACTCTTGTCCCAGAGATATCAATATGTAATTCCATTATTAATAACAACTGTTATTTGGCATGGGATAGTTTGTCATATAGAGATAATAAGGATGCATAAAACTATCTTCCTTGTCTATTGGTTATAAGGTAAGAATATACATAGAAATACCTCTTTCAAGGTCGATTAACAAGGTTAAACTAACACTAAGTTCTTTGATATCTTACTTTCCATTCGACGGTTAAACAATACAACTTCATTCTATCCTTACTTGCAGATACTGACAGTCTACATAAACATTGTTTCAACATATTATATGGGATATAATATGCTTACCTGTAGTGTTTAACAGGAAGTACGTTATCCACAGTTGCATTCCTTCCTCCCAAAACCTGAGTTTCAATATCTCCTTCCTTCTATGTTGTGCTTTCTAGCATGAAAGAATACTTTTTAAATCCTCCTCCTCACACTTAGTTATGTACAACACAATTAATACATCCCACTACTCTCCCCAGTCATCTGTGGCCTTGCATGAAGAAATAAGGGGAGTATGGAGCTATTGCTCCTCCCCACTTCCCTAGCATCTAGGAAGAGTATGTTATAATTAAAAATAAACAAAAGTACACCTACCATATAGATGTCACTTAATGCATTCCTTCAAATGCTCTAATTATGCTTATTTTTTAGCACAATTATCAACTATGGAGACTCACAAAGTTGACTTAGTCCTAATCGACAAAATTGGACTTGTCTCATTGATTACTTACGTTGAATCAACATTCAAAGGTATACACTACCTTACTTTCTATCGACGGAGAAGATTTAGCCATTGACTTGACGATGACAAAAATTAACAAGTTTAAAATGATCTTAATGCTAAAAATATTTCTAAGACAAGCAAAGACATAGAGATTAAGACTTAATCCAAAATTGGCTTATCCTCTAATAAGTATGTGCGTGTGTGATTCCAGATGGCATAAGGATCATTGTATTCACATGATCTAGCATCCTCTCCATGGTGATACTCTCCTCATCTTGGAGTGGAAAAACATTGTTCCTGCATCCACGTCAGTCGCACAATGGTAGTTAGTCCATTACATCATTTAACCAAGTGCTTAATAATAACATCATAAACAATAATTCTTTGCGTATAAACTAATATAAATCAAATGCATTTTCTATCATTACTTTAATCATAATATTTTCTCTGACTAACTATCTGTCTTCTCAAAAATAAAAATGATAAGTATGTTTGTTTAAAAATGGGGTGTGACATATCTCCCCCTTAGAGATCATCATCCTCAATGATTATGTCCAAAATAGAATAAATATATCAAATACGTTCTTTTACATCATGCTTGCATAAAAAGATGTGGAAACTTTTGATAAAAATCATTGTAATCCTCTTAGGTAGTATTTTCCTCTGAATATTGGTCCCACTGGACCTTGCATTGGGTAACCTCTCTTTTAGGCAGGTGGAGCTTGCGTACCTCGCACACTTTGAGAGGCTCGATCATCACCACCCCTGGGTCCTGTACTTGGAGAGCATTCCAATCAAGTATATGATTAGATCTTGATATATTTATTTAAGTAAGATACATGGAAAACATCATGCATTCTAGAAAGAGTTGGTGGTAGAGATATCTTGTAAGCAACCAGATTAACCACTTCTAGGATTTCAAAAAGGTCCCACATATCTAGGTGCTAGTTTAGAAAACTTCCCAAACTTAAGAGGGCTTTTATGAGGTTTGATTTTGAAGAGAAATTTATCTCCTACTGAGGATACTCATGGAGCACGTTTGACATTAGCATAGCTTTTTTTCCTATCATTCGATTCTGCTAATCTTTTCTTGATTAGCTTAACTTGCTCTTCCATTTCAGTTAGCAATTTTGGTCCAAGGCGAGCCCTATCTTCTAGCTTATCCCAGCTTATAGGAGTTTGACACTTTCTACCATACAATGCTTTGAAAGGAGCCATTTTTTATTGCTGAATGATATGAATTGTTATAGGTAAATTCAACAAGTGGAAGGTACTCTTCCCATTTATATTGTTGATCCATGCAGTACATCCTCAACAAGTCTTCCAGTACTTGGTTAACTCTCTCTGTTTGTCCATTCATTTCTGGCTGATAGGCTGAGCTTATGTTTAACTGAGTCCCAAGCACTGAGAACAATGTCTACCAAAACCTTGAGGTCATCCACGCATCTCTATCTGAGATAATCTTTTCTAGAACTCCATGCAATCTAAAGACCTCTTGAATGAATTTCTTAGCAATTATATGTGCCCCATTAGTAAGATTTCTAGCTATAAAATGTGCTACCTTGGTTAAGTTATCTACCAATACTAGGATTGCATCATGCCTATATCGTGACATAGGCAATCCCTGAACAAAGTCCATACTGACTACCTACCATTTCCTTTAAGGAATTTTATGAGGATATAAAAGTCCTGTTGGATGTCGATGTTCAGCTTTAACTCACTAACACTCCAAACATCCTGCTATGAAGCTTGTAGCATCGTTTTTCATTCCCTTCCAAAAATATAGGGGCTTTACATCTGTTAATAGTTTTGTCACACCTGGGTGACCAGAATAAGGTGCAGAGTGCGCTTCTTTTCACACTAGGTTCCTCAAATCTTGCTAATTTAGGACATACACCATGTTCTTATACCTCAGAAGTCCATCATATTCAAAACTAAATCCTTCGTATCTTGCATCTTGAGAATTTTCCTTTAGAGCCTTTAGGACTTGTTCATAATACTTGTCTCCAGCTGAGTTTTTCAACACTTGCTCTCTAAAATCAGAACGCATTGACAACATTGCTGCAATATGCCTTCTACAGCTCAGGACATCTGCTACTCAGTTTTCTTTGCCCTTGATATAACTAATTTCAAAATCATAATCAAATATAAGCTCCAACCACCTTTGTCAAGCATTAAGGTTTGGTTGGGTGAAGATATACTTCAAACACTAATTATCAGATTTAAGTTCAAATCACTTTCCAAGCAAATAGTGTCTCCATACTTGGAGAACATGCACAACTGCTACTATCTCCAAATCATGTGGAGGATAATTTTTCTTGTATGATCTCAAATTTCTAGACTCATAGGCACTACTTGACCTTCTTGCATTAATACACCACCTAATCCTTGTTCGGAGGCATTGATTATAACAACAAAAAGACCTTCCTGATTTGGAACTCTGAGGAGGGTAAATGCACAAAGATGAGTCCACTTAAGGTGGAAGTTTCAGACTTAGAAAAAAAATCGAAATCGGGTAAACAAAAATGGGATCCCGTTATGCTTCGGGATCCTGAGCCAAAAGCGGGATCTTGTTTTCTAGAAACGGGATCCTGTTTCATAAAAAGTTAAAATATTAATCTTTTATGAAACGGGATCCCATTTCATAAAAAGTTAAAATATTAATCTTTTATGAAACGGGATCCTGTTTCATAAAATTTAAATTTTTGACCCCATTTTTGCTATGGGTTTTGGGTCAGAAAAAAGGCTTGGGAACTCGACCCTTGGCTTTGGACCTAGTTTGACTTGCAACTTGAAGGTCCTGTCAATGTCACAACAAAATAGTGACTTTGGGCATATCTTTGAAGGCTTTTTTTTTAGAATTTTTTGACAAAATTAAAACCCATTATAGATGAAACAGTGTAGATTCCAAATATATAATTTTTTTTACAATTGGATTATTTTTCTATTTTTCAATTAATTTATGATGAAACAAGTCCATAAACTTAAATTATCAGGATTTTTTAATATTTTAATAACTTTTTATCAAAATAATATTTTATAAAAAAAATTGTATGAAAACGCACTTCAGACAATTCTTTTTAATTTGAAAAAAAATTCAAAAAATGATAAGTTTAGGTCATCTTATGCGTGACGTACACGATGATTTTTTAAAACACCAAAAATGGCCAATAAAAAATTAACAAAAAATAAAATATTCAATAAAAAGTTACAAAAAAATATGGAAAACGTGCTTCAGTGAGTTACAAATCTTTTCCCAAAAGGATTTAGAAAAATATGATTATTTAGGTCAAAATATGGATGACGTACATGTGCATGGTATAGTAAAAAAAGTGACTTTTAAACGGTGCTTTTTAGAAATGCCTATTAAAAATCAATTTGTATCATTTGGGTATTAAAAAAAATTACATATTTGGAAACTAGACTCTGAGTACTACATTTCATATTTATTGACTTTTTTCAAGATTCCACCTTTAAGTGCTTCAAAATTTTAGGTCAAATGTGACAAATTTTGAAAATCAGGGAAAACTCTTCCACTTTTTGACCGAAAAGTGGACTCAACTTCTTGCACACACCCAAGATTGGTGCTGAAGTCAACTTCTCCTTAAGGGTTTTGAAGGCCTCTTCACACTTATCTAACCATTCAAAACTCTTCCCTTTTCTTTGCAGAGAAGTAATGGGGTGGGCAAATTTAGAGAAATTCAAAACGAACTTCCTATAGTATCTTGCCAAGCCCATAAAACTACGGACTTCATGCACATTTCTAGGTGCAGGCCATTCTAGAATAGCTTTAATCTCAGAAGGGTCCATTGTAATTCCCTTTTTAGAGATATGTGGCCCAAATACTAAACTTCCTTCTGAAAGAAGGTACATTTGGATAGCTTACCATACAACTTGTGCTCTCTAAGACGTAAGACTATCCACAAATATTGATAATACTCTTCCTCATTGTGGGAGTAGATCAAGATATCATCAAGAAAAACTAACATAAACTTATCCAAATAGTCTCAGAAGACACTATTCATCATATTCATAAAAGCTGCTGGGGAATTGGTTAACCCAAAAGGTAAAACTGTGAATTCATAATGCCCATACCTTGTTTGAAAGGCTATCTTATGAATATCCTCATCTTTCAACCTTAGTTGGTGATAACCTGACCTCAAGTCAATCTTTGAAAATATTGTTGCTCAGGCCATCCATTTGATCAAAAATATCATCTATGCATGATAGAGGATACTTGTTTTTTATCATTGCTTTGTTAAGCATACAATAGTCTATACACAAACATAGGGTACCATCCTTCTTCTTGACAAAGATCATCAGTGCTCCCCATGGAAACACACTAGGTCTAATCAACCCTTTATTTAATGGTTCCTAAAGCTGGGATTTCAACTCCATTAGCTCGATGGTTACATCATCTGATACGGTGCCTTAGACACTAGTTCAAAACCAGGAATAATATCAATCAAAAAAATAAAAACCCTTTTCGGGGGAAGACTTGGAAGATCTTTAGGAAACACATCTTGATATTCTTGAAGAAAAGGATAGTCTTCCACTGAAGGTCCTTTTGGTTTCCCAAATTCCTCAACTTTTTCATTCAATTCTTCCATTTTGACCCCAAATATTTGGCAACCCTTTCGACTAGCTCTCTTTAGTTGCATTATGGAAATTTGTCTGATTTTTAGTTTCTGCTGCACTCCTTGAATCAAGATGGCATTTCCAACATCATCTAGACATTCAACTATCTTGGAAAAGCAGTCTTCCTTTGCCCTATGCTTCCATAACTAGTTCATACCTAGGATGACATCATACTATCCTAGAGGGGCTACATACAGATTGACTTCGGTAGAAAAAGTGGGTACATTCAATCTATCTTTGAACATGCATTTCTCTACCTAAGCTCTTGTCTTGTTTGCATATTCTACTGACCATGGCTTCACCATGAATCTAGCTCGTTTAGGAATTTTACAAAGTAAGCTTGGTGAAATAAAATTCTCATTTGCTCATGTATCTATGAGAATTAAAATTGGAATGCTAAATAAGTTACCTGCAGTTACCATAACATAGTGATTTACTTAGGGAAAACCCTTTCTGGAGAAAAAACCCACACTCCAAAAAAACTCAATGTATTATTCAATAATTAATGGTTACAATACACTTATAGAGTCTACACCTTTATAGGAATATCACCAACAAGAGATCTGGAGCAATTTTGGTAGCATAATAGTACCTATAAAAAAAATCACTATCAAATCTCCATCTCAAACACTGAATAAATAGAAGAAGCAATACATGTGAAACCATCAAATGATAATTAAGAAACAATGAGCTAAAACCACTCAAAATGTGGAACAACTATTTCCCTCCCAAGAAAAATGGTATTGGACATCTATGTGCTTTGTCCTCACATTAAAGGTCAGGTTCTTTGCCAAATATATGACACTTTGACT
This sequence comes from Cunninghamia lanceolata, assembly GCA_027924645.1. NCBI lineage: Eukaryota > Viridiplantae > Streptophyta > Pinopsida > Cupressales > Cupressaceae > Cunninghamia > Cunninghamia lanceolata. Next base: position 4,097,724 of record BSBN01000747.1, read on the forward strand.
ATCACAAAGAACTCTAATAGCTCCTCGACTCAGCCCCACATCTAAATATAATATCTCAAGATAGATGGCCTCCTTACAGGCATGAGTAGTTTCCACATAATCAACCTTTGTAGTGGATAAAGTAAGCATAGGAGGTGTCACTTACTCATCCAACTAATAGCATTGCCAAATAAACTGAACACATATCCACTAGTGAATTTTCTGCTATCGACATCTCTTGCTCAATCTAAATCCACAAATATCCACCAAGTGTTGTTCCTCTATAGAATCGCCGTGATAATAAATAGAGTTCTTAGAGGTACCTCACAAATATCTGAAGACCCTCTTAATTGCATCTCAATGATCTCATCCAGGATTAGCCATAAAGTGACTTAAGACTCCCACTGCTTGGGTAATGTTTGGTGTAGTACATACCATATCATACATCAAGCTCCCAACCACATTGTCATAAGGAACATGAGTGATATCCTCCATCTCTATAGATGTCATAGGACATTACTCCATTGAAAGCTTAGTTTTCATGGAAATAGAAAAACTCAAAGGTTTACAATTTGCCATGCTGAAACACTGCAGTACAAATTTCACATACTTATTTTGGCCCAACCAAAGCTTTCTGTTCATTCAATCTATTTTGATCTCTATACCTAAGATATATTGGGCAACCCCCAAGTCCTTCATGTCAAATTGTGTTGAAAGTTGAGACTTCAAATCAGAAATCACATCCTTACTATTACCAAAAAACAACATATCATCTACGTACAATGTGATGATAAGGAATCAATCATCATCCATTTTATAATAAACACAATGATCTTATTTGGATCTTAGAAATCCCATGCCCAATACAAATGAATCAAATTTTTGGTACCACATTTTAGGAGACTATTTGAGACCAGACAAAGATTTTTCAATCTTCAAACCAAAGACTCCTTTCCTATAACAACATAGTGCTCTAGTTGTGTCACGTGGATCTCTTCCTCCAAGTCACCATGCAAGAATGTTGTCTTCACATCCATTTATTATATCTCCAAATAAAAAATTACTACTATATGTTGGGAATTAAGGTGTCTCAACCTTGGTAATTCCTTGTATCATTTTGATTTTATTTATTTATTTATTGCCTATGTTGTAAATTAAATTGTAAATTCATATTGTCATCTTGTGGGATGTGGCACGATGATGTGTCATCCTACATGGAAGATGACAACTTTTAATTTTGTCCTCACATGAGGAGATAGGCGTCCCACTTTGTGGTAGGAATATTTTGCCATGTGTCGGCATCTTGGATGTTGTGTAAGGGAATATTGACCGTAACGGTCATGACAAATTCCTATGACGAAGTTATGACATGTTAGAGTTGGAAATAGGAGATTCTATGACAGGTGAAGACATGTGTCAAAGAACATATTTGAAAAAGGCATCTTTGGGTGCCCCAAGGTGGACTATGACATGTTGTAAGAGAATATGCTATTTATAGCCTGTGTATGATAGATTCTCTTACAGCTGTAAGTTGTAACTGCTATGACAAATTCTATGATGGTCGTAAGAGTCATAAGAGCATATGTCATAGCCCATTTTGGAAATAGGTGACCTCTTTGGGATGGGGTGTGTGGACAAGTGTCAGAAACATCTTACAATATTGACCAGGTGTCCATAGGCATGGGTTTTGGGCCATGAGGCCAAGTTGGATGTCCATTCCAAGATAGAGGCAATTTTGCCTTGTATTTTCTATATAAACAGGTGCTTGGAGGAGGAGATGTATTACAGGTTTGATAGATACTGTTATGCTGACAGTTTGTCTCCAGATACGAGTGTCGAAGACTCCTGAGAGCTTGAATTGCAAGTGTATTGTAAACCATTTCAGTTTTGTTAATACATTGTGCAGGTTTTGGAGTGTGGGGTTTTTCACCCGATAAGGGTTTTCCCCACGTATATCTTGTGTCTCTCTTCTTCTGTCTCACTTTCTTGTTTATGTGTTTGCTGCAATATCTCTGTTATCTCTGTTAGCAGGTTTAACATTTCTATAATAGTAAGGATAAAATTGAGTTTGTACTCTCCTCCCCTCATTAGATTAGTGTAGGAAGCGATTTCCGCACACCTAGCTTCCTTTCAGTTGGTATCAGAGCTTGATCACCTTTGGTCCTAGTTGTTGGGTAGGGATTTTTTGAGCTAATCTTAGGTTGAGTGGGAGTGTTGTGCAGAGTATTTTGTATCTTGTTGTAGTAAGGAAATGGCAACCACATCTGGAAGGTTAGAGGTTGAGAAATTCAATGGCACTAATTTTGAGTTGTGGAAATTGAAGATGGAGGACCTACTTGTTGATCGTGACCTATGGGAAATGGTATCGAATGTAAAACCTATAGCAATGCAACAAGCTGATTTAGATTTTAAAGATCAGAAGGCTCAGGGTCTCATAAGACTCTATTTAGCTGACTCTGTCATGTTGAATGTCCATGAGGAGAAGACAACGAAAGATCTTTGAAAGAAGTTGGGTGATGTTTATCAAGCCAAGTCCTTGATAAACAAACTTTTTTTGAATAAGAAGTTGTTTTCTTTGAAGATGGAAGACAGAGGATCTGTTGCAAATCACATGAATGCTTTCAACATGATCGTTGCATAGTTGACATCTGTAGATGTGAAAATGGAGGAGGAGGATCGATGCATGACCCTACTTTATTCTTTTCCAGATTCGTGGGATCATCTTGTCATGGCTATCAGAAGCACCACTACCACCTTCAAGATGGAAGATGTGGTATCTTTGCTATTATCTGAAGAGATGCAGAGAAAGTCTTCTGAGGCAGCCAAAGAGGCTCTTGCGGTTCATGGAAGACCCAAAGAGAAAGGGAAGAAGGACAAGAAAGGTGAAAAGGGTAGATCCAAATCCCATGGGAGATCCAAATCTCCTGGAAAGTCCAATGCTCTTTGTTGGAACTATGGTAAAACTAGGCATTTCCAAAATGAATGCAAAGAGGAGAAGAAAAAGAAGAAGAAAGCTCCTGATTTAGATTCTGACAAGTCACAAGATGATGGTGATGCCTTCATCGCAGCCCTGGCCACCATGCATCTGATGATGTGTGGTTGATTGATTCTAGTGCATCATTCCACATGACCTCGCATAGAGACTGATTCACGAAATATGAAGAGTTTGATGGTGGAAGAGTGTACCTGGGTGATGACTCTCATCTGAAGATTGTTGGTCATGAAAGAGTCTCAATCCAATTCCTTGATGGACGAGTGAAGGGGCTCACTAGAGTTATGCACATTCTAGGCCTTGCACAGAACCTGCTTTCTTTAAGTATGTTGAATGATGCAGGTGTGCAGGTTATCTTTTCGAAGGATGGATGCAAGATGACTAGAGGATCTATGGTGCTTGCGAAGGGTACTCAGAGAGGTACTTTGTTTCAGCTGGAGGCATGCACTACATAGTGCAACAGTTCTTCTGACTCAAAGAAATGAGATGCAGTCACTTCATCCCCACCATCTAAATGAACAGTGAATAAATCTATTGTAACTAGTTTCGATGGTAGTGCACATGCTATGGAAGCTAAGATTCCTGCTAAAAAGACTATGTTATGGCATTTGAGATATGGCCACATTGGTGAGAAGGGTCTACATACCCTGAAAAATAAAAACCTCATTGAGGGGTTAAATGATTGTAATCTCAAGTTTGACTTTTGCGAACATTGCATTTATGGAAAGCAAAATTGTGTTCAGTTTTACTCTAACTCTCACAAGTCTTCTGGTGTATTGGATCTTATTCATTCTGATATGTTTGGTCCTATTAATGTTCCTTCGATTTCAAAATTTGTATATTTTGTATCTTTCATAGATGATTATAGTAGGAGGACATGGGTTTATTTTATCAGAAGCAAGACTGAAGTCTTTAGTTAGTTTAAGGAGTTTAAAGCCTTTGCTAAAAATTAGAGTAGTAAAAAGATTAAGTGTTTGAGAATTGGCAACGGTGGTGAGTTTTGTTTGGCAGAGTTCAATAAGTTCTACAAAGAGTAAGGGATTGAAAGGCATAAGACAACTCCATATACCCCGCAACAAAATGGAGTTGCAGAGAGGATGAACAAGCCACTGATGGAGAAGGCTAGGAGTATGCTTAGTGGAGCAAGCCTCGAACAAAAGTTTTGGGCTGAAGTTGTTGCCACTGCTTGCTATCTGCTAAACAGATCTCCTACATCAACTCTTGTTGGTAAGACACCTATGGAGGTGTGGTCTGGTAAGAAGCCTTTAGTTAGACATCTTCATGTTTTTGGTTGTGAGGCATATGCACATGTGCCTAGGGAGAAACAGTCTAAAATGGAGAACAAGGCTATTAAATGTATTTTCATTGGCTATGGTGCCGGTGTGAAAGGATACAACCTTTGGGATCCGGTGGCTAAAAAAGTGTTGTATAGTAGAAGTGTTATCTTCAGAGAGCTAACACCTTCTTCCATTGTTCTATAGATAGAACAAACAGAAAAGAAAGAGGATGCGGTTCAGTTTCCTTCTACCCCTGAGAAGACTAAACAGATAAACCCTGTGAGACCTGATGATGAGGAGAGCTTTAGTAGCTCTGAAATCTTAGAAGAAGTAGAACCTCAACCTCAGCCATTGAGGAGGTCTACACGAACAAGAAAGCAACCTGATAGGTTTGGTTATTCATTACTTGATTCTAGTTGTGCTTTTGCTTTACTTGCTAACACTGATGAACCTAGAACTATGTCAGAGGTTATGGGTATGAAAGATGTAGGTTCTTGGAAGGAGGCCATGGAAGATGAGATGGCTTCTTTGGAAAAGAATAAAACATGGGACTTGGTGCCTTTGCCTGATAGACGGAAACCTGTTGGATGCAAATGGGTGTTCAAGAAGAAATTTGGTGCAGATGGTAGTGTTGAAAAGTACAAGGTCAGATTGGTTGTGAAGGGGTATTCACAAGTGGAAGGAATTGATTATGGTGAAATTTTCTCTCCCGTTGCAAAGCTGACATCCATTAGATTTCTGTTATCTCTTGCGGCTGCTTATGATTTAGAGGTAGAAAAGATGGATGTGAAGATAGCTTTCCTTCATGGTGATTTAGAGGAAGAAATCTACATGTCACAGCCAGAGCATTACATAGTGAAAGGTAAATAAAATTTGGTTTGTAAATTGAAAAAGTCTTTGTATGGTTTGAAGTAGTCTCCTAGGATGTGGTACTTGAAGTTTGATTTCTTTGTGTTGTCAATTGGATTTGTGAGATTGAAATTGGATCACTGTGTGTATTATAAGTTTGATGGTGATTGTATTCTCATTGTTGCATTATATGTTGATGATATGTTGCTGATTAGGAAGGGTAAGAATATGATTTCTAATTTTAAGTCTCAGTTGGCAGCACAGTTTGAAATGAAAGATTTAGGGGAATCCAGGTACAATCTAGGAATGGAAATAAGAAGAGAAAGAACTAACAAAAAACTTTGGTTGAGCTAGAGTAAGTGTTTGAAGACCATGTTGGATAGGTTCAGCATGGTAGATTGTAGACCATTGTGTGTACCTGTTTCATTGGGGACAAAGTTATCTGTTAGTGATTGTCCAAAATCTCCTCGTGAGGTGGAGGACATGAGCAAAGTACCTTATGCTAGTGTTGTTGGCAGTTTGATGTATGTCATGGTCTGCACAAGACCAGACATTGCCCAAGTAGTGGGAGTCCTTAGTCGATTTATGGCTAATCCTGGATGGGTACATTGGGATGTAGTTAAGCGAGTGTTCAGATATTTGAGGGGTACTTCTGAGTATTCCATTTGCTATCATGGAAATGCTACAGGACGTCTGCATTCAGTTTGTATTCATGGATTTTCTGGATTCTAATTGTGCAGGTGACATTGATAGCAGGAGATCCACTAGTGCATATGTGTTCACAATGTTTGGTGGTGCAATTAGTTGGATGAGTAAACAATAACCTGTGGTTGCTTTGTCCACTACAGAAGCTAAGTATATGGCTGCAACTCATGCTTGTAAGGAAGCCATTTGGCTTAAGAGATTATGTTCAGATATTGGTGTTGATATAGGACAGATTACGATTTGTTGTGACAGTCAGAGTGTGATTTGCCTTGCGAAGAATCCAACTTTCCATGCCAGAAAAAAACATATTGATGTACAATTTCACTTCATGCGAGACATGGTAGAGGATGGGAAGGTAAATTTGGAGAAGGTAGATACTTTGAAGAATGTTGTAGATGCATTGACGAAGCCAGTGGGCACAAAGAAGTTCAGATGGTGTTCGGAGTCTATAGGCCTCTCGGCCTATAGCAGTTAAATCCTATTAATTTTGTTGGATCTTACAAGGTGTTTAACAAGTGAGAGAATGTTGGGAATTAAGGTGTCTCAACCTTGGTAATTCCTTGTATCATTTTCATTGTATTTATTTATTTATTGCCTATGTTGTAAATTAAATTGTAAATTCATATTGTCATCTTGTGGGATGTGGCATGATGATGTGTCATCCTACATGAAAGATGACAACTTTTAATTTTGTCCTCACATGAGGAGATAGGCATCCCACTTTGTGGTAGGAATATTTTGCCATGTGTCGGCATCTTGGATGTTGTGTAAGGGAATATTGACCGTAACGGTCATGACAGATTTCTATGACAAAGTTATGACATGTAAGAGTCAGAAATAGGAGATTCTATGATAGGTGAAGACATGTGTTGAAGAGCATCTTTGAAAAAGACATCTTTGGGTGCCCCAAGGTGGACTATGACATGTTGTAAGAGAATATGCTATTTATAGCTTGTGTATGATAGATTCTCTTACAGCTGTAAGTTGTAACTGCTATGACAGATTCTATGACGGTCGTAAGAGTCGTAAGATCATTTGTCATAGCCCATTTTGGAAATAGTTTGGGATGGGGTGTGTGGACAAGTGTCAGAAGCATCTTACAATACTGACCAAGTGTCCATAGGCATGGGTTTTGGGCCATGAGGCCAAGTTGGACACCCATTCCAAGATAGAGGCAATTTTGCCTTGTATTTTCTATATAAATAGGTGCTTGGAGGAGGAGATGTATTATAGGTTTGACAGGTACTGTTATGCTACCAGTTTGTCTCCAGATATGAGTGTCGAAGACTCCTGAGAGCTTGCATTGCAAGTGTATTGTAAACCATTTCAGTTTTGTTAATACATTGTGCAAGTTTTGGAGTGTGGGGTTTTTCACCTTATAAGAGTTTTCCCCATGTATATCTTGTGTCTCTCTTCTTCTATCTCACTTTCTTGCTTATGTGTTTGTTGCAATATATCTGTTATCTCTATTAGTGGGTTTAACATTACTATAATAGTAAGGGTAAAATTGAATTTGCACTCTCCTCCCCTCATTAGATTAGTGTGGGAAGCGATTTCTACACACCTAGCTTCCTTTCATTATAGATAACAAGAAACTGATAGATGTTAGCTTAGCAACTGGGGGAAAATATCACCAAAGTCTATTCCCTCAACTTGGGAATATCCTTTTACAACCAATCTTGCCTTGTACTTTTCAACACCACCATCTAAACTGATCTTCTTGAACACCCATTTACATCCAATAGTCTTTCTTCCTTCTGAAAATGGTACCAAGTCCCATGTGTCATTCTTCTTCAATGTAGCCACCCCCAAGACTCAAAATCACCCATATCGGTACCTCGTTCATAATTCTAGGCTCATTAGTATTAGCAATCAAAGAAAAAATACATCTTTATTCAGGAGGAGTATACCTATCTAGTTGTTGTCTTTGTTGAATGGACCTCCTTAAGAGATGAGGTGTAGGTGTTACTCCCTCTTCTAAACTATCGAAACTATTTGAGCTCCTCCTCTTTAGGTCCTTCATAAGCTTCTAGTTCAATCTTATTATTCTTTGGGGTTAGTTGAACCACATCTTTCTTCCCATCCTCTTCTGGATACAACACTATGGAAGAAGTCTTAATCTCTTTGAAAATAACACTTTTATTGTATAACACTCTCTCAACCATAGGGTCCCAAAGCTTGTACCCTTTCACATTGACACCACAACCAATGAAGATACATTTCATTACCTTGTTCTCTAACTTTGACCACTTCTCCCTAGGCATGTGTGCATATGCCTCATGACAAAAAACTCTAAGATGTTATAATGAGGGATTTTGCTTGTCCATGCCTCTATAGTAGTCTTATCAACAAGACATGGTGTAGGAGAACTATTAATCAAGGAACAAGCCATAGAAAATTCTTTTGCCCAAAAATTTTGTTCTAGGCCAGCTCCACTAAGCATACTCCTATCACTCTCCATTAACATCCTATTCATTCTTTTTGCAAATACATTATATTGATGGGTATATGGAGTTGTCTTATGTCTCTTAATCCCATGCTCTTTACAGAATATGTCAAAATCTATGAAAAAAATCTCACGACTATTGTTAGTCCTCAAAACCTTAATCTTCCTACCAGCCTAATTTTCTAAAAGAGATTTAAATTCCTTAAATCAATTAAAAACTTTAGATTTACTCTTAAGGAAATACACCCATGTCCTTCTAGAATAATCTTGTATGAAAGATACCTAATATAAAGACTTAGAAATTGGAGGAACATTAATAGGACCAAACAAGTCTAAATTAATCAAGTCCAACACCCCAAAAAATTTGTGAGAACTAGAATAAAAATAAATGCAATTTTATTTACCATATATACAGTGTTCACAAAAATCAAATTCAAGAGCACAATAATTCAATCCCTCAACAAGATTTCTATTTTTTAGGGTCATTAGACCCTTCTGACATATATAGCCCATTCTTTGGTGCCATAGTTGTAGTGAATGAAATTCAATTCGGTGAATAAAAGTCTAGTTCTCCTTACCAAATAATTTTAATGACACCACAGTAGGAACAACTAGTTCTTATGAGGAAGAAACTAATTTGCTACTACTCTAATAGAAAGAGCAAATTAAACTGGCTAGACCTAACATGTTTTACATTTGAGAAAATTAAGTTTTCTAACAAGTTAAAACATAATGCAAACTGAAAACTATTGATTTATAAATTTACCAAGTACAAATTTAATAAACTAGATACAAATTTGTAAATACAGAGTAAAGAAGAACCTAGAAACGAAGACTAGAATTGATTATTTGGGATGCCAATGCATTGTGTGGACATCTGTGCATTGTGTTGTAGTATGTATGTTTGAAAAACATAGAGCTTCAAAATCTTCTCTCAGGAACTATGCCCAGTCTACATAAAACCAAAATAGAAGAAACTGAGAAGACCTCTAGGTAATGATTATAATCGAAATGAAAATATTTAATCTAATTATTCAAAAAGAAATGTTAAAATGACAATGAAAAGAGAAGATATCAAAAAACCTTTGTGCAGTTGGATGTCTCCACAACAACCAATATGATAAAGAGGAGAAAATTGTGGGTGCTCTTAATCTTATGTGCATCTAATAAATAAGAACAAGAACAAGAACAATGTTATGAATGCTTGCACTATGGTCTACATAGGCTAAGAAAACTAGCATGTGTAAAGGAAATAAAAGGAGATTAAAACCCACAAAGTGAAGCTTGCAACACAAATGGATTTTATAATAAAATAGTTGTTGTCTCTCAGATTTGTACCCTTGCTGAGTTGTAGAACCTGGCAATCTGGAGAAACATGGGATCTTCCCAGGCCTGTGGGTCACTTGTGATGGAAAGAACCTCTGGAGAAGGCCAGCTTCCTAGCTGGTTATCACCTAGAATCTACTGGATTTATAGAAGAAAAGGGAAGAGGAATGCTTTTGAAAATGAAAGTTAAAACTAGAAAATGTAAAAAAGGGTGATTCACCAAACTTGATATGGTTAATGAAACTTAGATTTGCATACACTTGGCCACAGATAACTGAAACTAAACCTGCACAACTTATTAATGTATGTTTGCAAAAACATTTCACAAAGAGGCCTAAATGTATTAAACTCTTTAAAAGGAAGCTAACTTCACAATTTGAAAAGCCTTATAACACTTTAAGACACAGTTTGCAACATGCATAAACACACCTTTTACTAGGAAAAGGTATTGAAACATGAGACAAAGTCACAAGGAAACGAAAATACCTCACAAATGACCTGATCAAATACTTGATAATACCCAATACTGCAAAAATAAGAAGGCAAAATCTGACTATCAATGGTATCCAAGGTGTTCTTTGTATTTCATACGCCAAAAGGGTTACAAAAACATGCTCAAATTGAGTAAGGATTGAAGAAAAATCACTAACTCCAGAAATTGCATGAAAGAACTTTTTTTTTTTTACAAAGAGTCAAAAATGAATGACTATATACTCTCCAAGCAGTTGCAATGAGATAAGGATGAGAAAACTCCATTTTTCGTGCATCTCATAAATGTTCCCCAAAATAGCTGCCTAAAGTCCTCTAAAATGGGTTTCTAATGTAGAAATAGTCAAGGCATGTCATCACTAATCATAAAATCTCCAGAAAATGTCTTTAAATGCTCTTTAAAGCCACTAAAAACAAGTCAAATTTGTGTAATAACTCTTCTCCCTATTTGTCAACCTCCCCTACAACATTATAAATGTCTGATATTTTGCACAATAAATGACATAAATACACATTATTTCTGCATTTATTCAACATTGATTAAGAGGTTTATAATTACACCACTTAGTTAATGTTTTACATTCCAAATTTATTACAAACCTATGCAGAAAAATAATAGCATTTAGGACATAACATTTAATTTCCTGATTTTGCATAGTTTTTAGGGACAAATTAAATGTCGTGAAAGAACGACAAAGTAATCAAGCAGACTTACTTTGCCATGTGTGATAAATCTGCCTAATATTGCCTCTTTGCATTTTTATTACAAATGATAAAGTAATTCATAATTTATTACTTTATCATTTGTTTACAACATCTAATCTATCTCTAGATTATGCAAAATCGACATAACACCTTGTAACCCCTAGGCAAAAAAAACATGACTCCATACACTTGCATCATATCATGTATGACATTGCTATATCAAAGCATCTCATCACCCCTAGCAATTCACATGTTTCCCAACATGCATCATCATTACTTATCCATCACTCATAATGTACACAAAAAAGCCTTATACCTCCATGCATATGTAATTACAATATTTTGCATTATGAATCACCTTATCCCTCCATATGCATTAAAAGGCATCATACATCAATACTACCTTATAGCTCCCATTAAATGTTTTTATTCATCACTTACCTTTTATACCACCTTATATCCTCCATCATCATTATACCATACATACCATCATACTCAACTTTGATTTCAAACACCAACACAACCTTAGAAAAATCAAGTAAATGATGATAGCCCCACGGGCTCACTTGCATTACTAGGTCGAAACTCCCCAAGTGTTGACCCCGGGCACGTTTAGATGACAACGATAAAAGAAAGTCAAAAAAAAGAAAAAAATGAGAAAGAATCCCATCATGACTAATTCAACCAAAAAGAGGTGGAAACCCTAAGAATCTCATTTGCATTATGCTCTTTGCATGCTACCATGCTTGACCGCTACCATGGAGGAAGGGTTTGAAGCAAAACTTCATCATTCTCAGGCATTTGCTGAGGGATTTCCATGCATTCTTTTGAAGAGTCTGGCAGGTAAGTGGTCGTTGGTCATATATTTGAATCATACCCTTTGTTCTGGAGATATACTCTGGCTTTAAAGCCATGGTCATGACTCATTCTGATGCATCTTTATCTCTATTTTCTCCTTTGTTGTTGATATACACTGTCTCTGGCTGCAATTGTGCTATGCGTTCACCATGATTTAGGGTTTTGGAGCTTGAAAATATTGGTCTTCTTGCTGTATTTCTACATTTCCATGAAGATTTCTGATAGAAAAACAAGGTAAAGCATTATAAAACTTGAATCTGACCTTTCTTCATCATTTTTATGCGATCTAGCCCTACAAGCCATGAACTCTATCTGGTATTTTTGAGCATTTTGTGTTTGTCTTGGTCAACACATTGTCTTGCATTTTGACTGCTGAGGTGCGATTTCATGAAAATCTGAGCATATTTGTGTGAAACTATTTTGAGAAAACCTCATTTTCCTCTGTATCTGCACTTTTTCTTCATTTGACAAGGGTTTCAAAAACTATATATGTGTTTATACTATTTTGAAAAATTCTATTTTTAGGCTGCAGCCACACTTTTTCTGCATATGTAGCACTTGTATCTGTTTTTGACCTACAATCACATTGCTCTTCTTTTGCATCTGTGGCTTTTACATATAAAAAAGGCAAATCTATATGTGTTTTCGCCATTCTTGAACTGGGTTTTGGTTAAATCTGGTCTATTTATGAATATTTGTGCTTGAAATGAATTAACAAACTTCACTTTCTTTGCTTTGTATACATTTTGAATGCAAAAAACCCTTCCTTGCAAAGCTTGAGCATATCCTGTAGATTTCAAAACTATGGATCCACTTTTCATTTAGCATATCATGAAATATTGAATATACCAGATCTCTAAAAATTTTGAACACATTCTGTCACTGATAATGAAAACACACAGCTATCTTTCTTTTATCTCATAAGGGTTTACAAAACAAAACCCTTCACAGTATATTTGAACCATATATCATGACTCCTGTAGCTGCAGATCTTGTATTTTTGTTCTAGAGCAACATAGATATATGTTCATAAACTGTGGGTCTCCATTTGATTTGCATTGTTATTCACATCTAAGGCACCAATTATAGCAGTAACTCTACATGAGGTCTCATGAAGCTGTATCTTCTGATGATTAACTCTGAGCAGTCTCAGTAGCATCAAACTTATGGATGTTCATTTTGCTTCTCATGACTTGTGTATATACATTGTGAAATGTTTATAATCTAGGGTTTTGTAAAGTAAACCCTACACTGTGGATAACATTGCCACTCATATCATTTGGTCTACTGTATACATACCTCATGCTTTTGAATAAACTGCATATAGCTCCTTTGAAATGCTCCTGTAGCTGCTTATGACATGACTTTTATAGACCACTGGTATCTCTGATGACTCATGGCGAATGTTGGATAAGCTAAGTCCCGTAGCTGTAGCATAACATGATATTGCCGCCCTTGACTTTTTAGACTATTGTAGCATCTTCTTGAATATCTGGAACCTGTGTATACCATCTTCTGATGGCATTATATTCATGTTTTTGTAATGTATTGATGTTTAAACTTGTAGATGATGAATTGAATGCATTGTTGTTTATAACTGTCATGATACTTATTTGCGAGCTTTTACATGGTGATACTATACTTGCTCTTTTACTGTCATATCTTCCATTGACTTCTCTTCTTGTCCAAAAACTAAGGATACAAATTCTCCAAGCAAGAAAATAGAAACAAAACATTCTATATTCTATCAGGGAAAGAACAGTGACTGCAATATTATGTTTTTGACATGACTTCACTAGATTCTGGCTTTCACAAGATTGCCACTGTAGGTGCTCTTTCCATGTATGTTTGTTCATGATTGTATTTTGATAGTTGTGGCCTTTGTGAGTAAAGGATAAAAATATGCTTCAATTCTTCTTACACGTGTTGCTCCATGCATTGTGAATACTTTTGTTGTTAATAATGGGTGTTTAAGCATTATTCTTCCTCACTGCTGTTTTCCATTCCATCAGGACTACACCTTTACTATATTTCTAGTTTCTCTCATATGCAAGTTAGTTGATCATGGTTTGATCACTGTACTTCCTGTAGCAATCAATCTGTATCTTTTGCATACTAACATGGAAGACTGTCACTTCATACATTGTTGTTATAACTTTCTCTTTTAATGTATTGTTGTTATATTATTCAACTGTTCTATCTGCTTTTGAATTGGCATATGCCAGTGATGACATTTTCATTGTATACCTTGGTAACATTAAAAATAGTTTGCATCATTGAAGATAAAATATTATACATCTATACTTCACCTTTCTCTTGTTGTCCTCTTTGTGTATGAATATACTACATTCCATTTGGCATGGTTGTACCTTGCTTGCTACTGTCCATCGCTGCTCCTAACAGTCATGTTTGTTGTACCATGTGACTATTTTCTTCTACCTTTTTATAACAGCTATATGACTATTTCTTTTAACACTCTACTGCACCTATGATGTACCAATTATGTTTTCTATAGTAGATGTATTCGTGGCTCATACTTGTACAATTAATCATGAGTTCATGTACCTTTCATTTGTTGTTCTCTCTTGATAGTTGACTATTGTTAGCATGCAATCATTCTGAGCACAAGATGTTGTTTCTAGTTTATCTCTGACAGATGGATTTCTTGGATAATCATTTAGCTATTCTGAACTATCTGATGCTATAGTCAATGAGATGACTATCCCTCTTAATTGATATAATAGTCTTAAAGACTGTATCATGCATGATGACTATAGCTTATAAGACTTTTCCTCTGTAGCAGTTATATGATATGTTTATCAGGGCTTATGAATGTGACTACTTGTCATTTAAATACACCACTAACAAAACTACCTCCAATGCACTGTCATAAGCAACTTGTGGACTGTCATAAACAACTTGTACTATATTATGTCACTGTATATTGATATGCCCTCTTGTCGGTACATGTTTTCTTTGTTATTTGTTGCCCCTTCATTGTGATAGAACTGTTGTTAATATTCTTTCATTGAGGATGTAGCACTCATATGACTATTCCTCATCTCCTTGGCAGTTTGTCTTGCATTTGTATATGGCATATGAAATGTTTGTTAGACTTAGGGCACACAACTTAGAGGGGGGGGTGAATCAGTTCTGCAAAACTTTCTTCCAATTAAACACTTAACACCACTTTACAATTCAGTAGTATAATAATAAATCAATCATGGAAACACAATGCAACAAATTAAGAGCAAAAACACATCAACACATGAGACACCAAGATTTTGACGTGGAAAACCCAGTTAAGGGAAAAACCATGGGGTGATTAACCCAAGATTATATTCTCTGTTAGACGAATAGAAAGAACAAAATGGCACATGCCAATTAGGGCTCACTGCCCGAGCACACTGCTCACAAGAGGTTCACTGCCTACAAGAGACACACTGTCTACAAAGAAATAAGTATCACCTACTTGAACTGGAAAATAGCATCTTCACCATGCTTGAATCAGTTCCATTTAAGCCCAATACTTCTACTCTACCTTTCGCTCTCCTCCTCACTACCACACTCTCATCTTAACAAGGACAACTTTGAAATAACTTCGTAATCCCTTATTTATACAAGACATCAACTTAGGAATGATCATCTAAGTCAAAAAACATCAACAAGAACATCCGCAGGATGTGTAACTCATCCAGTCAGCCAATCTCAGGAAGAACACCATTATCCAGAAGTTATTTCTCAATTGCGAGCTCCAACTTCAATGTAGACCACCAACATGAATTAGACAGGATCCAAAGACCTCCACAAGCTTACCTGAGTCACCAAGAACATCCACACTTCATCTTCTTACTGAAATCCTTCTCTCCTTCATTTGGAACCTCAAGAACACTGTCTGTCATTACTGTCACAAAGGAATAGATGCTTTCGAACCTTCAAACCACGAACCAATCGAGTTGACACTTCACAAAGACTTCCTTAACACTCCCTGCAATCCACAGAATAGGACAATGCATTTCTGGATCTCACCGAACCTATCTATATCACTCTATCACCACTGAACATCTGCCGAAACCAGTTTTACTTGAGCGGCCACAACATCTTCAGATCTTCATGTAGACCTCTGAAATCTCTACTGGACCACCTTAAGACACATATCTACAAATCCTTTAAACTGCATCCTCTGATCCTCATCCTTTCTTGGACTTTTACCTTACTGTCATCACTATTCTTCATTGTTCCTGATTGAGGCTGATTTCCTCAATATCCTCAGCACACAGCTCATCCAATCCTTATCATTAATGCAACAAGAGTATGTTGACATCAATGACAACACCGGTTAGGCCCATACTTGCAACAATCTCCCCCTTTGTCATTGATGGCAACATATGATGTGAAAAACTATCAAGACAAGAACTTCTCCTTACTGTCACAACTCCCCCTATCAGCAACAACCATTCACATGTCTTCTCTCCCTTTACTGCTCCCCCTTTGATCAGCAACCACTTTTTTTTCACATGTCTTCTCTCCCCCTTTGACATCAATGGCAAAGGGCACATACTTGCAATTCCACCACTTCAGAATCATACCTGCTGCTCCCCCTGAGTAGCAGCTCCCCAACATCAATCCGGATCACAAGATGTGACTGTGATACCCACCAGACTGATGCACATCAGTGTACCTTAGTTCATCACCGGAGGGGCAATAACCCCTAACTTCTCCCTGAGATACTCAAAGGAGTCCTTAGGTAGAGGTTTAGTAAAGATGTCTGCAATCCGATCCTTGGAAGGCACAAACTCCAATCTGACTTCATTTTTGTTCACTTGCTTTCTCAAAAAGTGAAACTTGATGGATATGTGTTTAGTCTTTGAATGCAACATCGGATTCTTAGATATATTTATAGCACTTGAATTATCACAGAAGATTGTGATAGGTTCTTCATACTCCACTTTGATATCTCTTAGCATCTACTTCATCCATAAAACTTGAGTGCAACTACCCGCTGTTGTAATATATTCTGCTTCAGCTGTAGATAGAGATATTACCTCTTGTTTCTTGCTTAGCCAAGAAACCAATCTCTTCCCCAAAAAGAATGCTCCACCACTGGTACTCTTCCGATCATCCACATCTCCTGCCCAATCTGCATCTGTATATGCATGAAGAGAGAAATCATGATCTCTAGGATACCACAAACCATACTCAACTGTCCCTTTTTGATATCTAAAATTCCTCTTGATTGCCATGACATGAGATTCTCTAGGATCAGCCTGGAATCTAGCAACAAGACCAACAACCTGCATAATGTTTGGTCTAGTTTGAGTGAGATACAACAGTCCTCCAATCATTGACCTATACTTTGTCTGATCAGCCTTAGGAGAATCATCATCTTTGTTCAAATTGCATCCGGTTGCCATGGGAGTATTCATTAGTTTTTAATCTTCCATCCTGAATTTCTTCAACAATTCTTTCACATATTTGGTCTAAGAAATCAAGATTCCTTTCTTTGTTTGAGTAATTTGTATACCCAAGAAGAAATTCATTTCACCAAGCATGGACATCTCAAACTCACTTTTCATTTGATTTGCAAAAGTTTTACACATACTATCTCTTCCTCCAAAAATGATATCATCAACAAACACTTCAACAATCAAGATGTTTTCATGATCAATTTTGAAATACAAATTACTGTCAGCAATACCTTTGTTGAAACCAATCTTGAAAAGATGTTTGTCCAATCTTTCATACCAGGCTCTTGGGGCTTGCTTCAGTCCATACAGTGCCTTCTTCAACTTGCAGACCATATCACCATGATCACACAATTGAAATCCATCCGGTTGCTCAATGTACACTTCTTCTTCCAAGTCACCATTCAGGAAGGCAGACTTGACATCCATCTGGTACACCTTGAAATCCTTGAAGGTAACAAATGCAAGAAATAATCTGACTGCTTCAATTCTTGTCATCGAAGCAAAAGTTTCTTCAAAATCAACTCCTTCTATTTGAGAGTAACCCTTGCAGACCAATCTAGCTTTATTTTTGATTACTTCACCAACTTCATTTAGTTTGTTCCGGAAGACCCATTTGGTTCCAATCACATTCTTGTTTCTAGGTCTAGGAACAAGATTCCAATTGTGATTTTTCTCAATTTGCATCAGCTCTTCCTCCATTGTTTTAGTCCAGTTTTCATCATTGCAAGCTTCATTCACTGTCTTAGGTTCAATCTTTGAAATCAGACAATACTCTTCTGAATCTTGAGCAATTCTCCTTCTTGTTTGTACTCCTTTGCTTTTATCACCTATGATATGATCTTCAGAGTGGTTCAGTCTTACATACCTAGGAACTTTAGGAATTTCTTGCACTTTTGATTCTTGATCAGGCTCATTGAAACTCAACCCTTCTTCCTGATTTACTGAATTAGTTTGAATCTGACTTACAGAGGAGGATTGGGCTCCTTGAATCAAAACACCATTCTGATCATCTTCATCATATTCATAAAACCTTGATGGTTTCTCAATTCCCTCATCAACCTTCACATTTGTGCTTTCTATTATCTTTCTCTGTCTCTTGTTATAACACCGATATGCTTTGCTTTGAGTAGAGTAACCCAAGAATATTCCTTCATCACTTCTAGCATCAAATTTTCCTAGATCTTCATCTCTTTTAATGTAACATTTTCTACCAAAAACTCTAAAATACCTTACAGTAGGAGTGATACCAAACCAAAGTTCATAAGGAGTCTTATCGGTATTGCTTCTAATTTGAACTCGATTGAGAGTATAGATTGCAATGCTGACAGCTTCTCTCCAATAGATCTGAGGAACATTTGCTTCCATCATCATGGTCCTAGATGCTTCCTGGATGGTCCGGTTCTTTCTCTCCACTATTCCATTCTATTGTGGAGTCCTAGGAGCAGAAAATTATCTCTTTATTCCATGTTTCTCACAGAACTCTATGAACTCACCGGATGTGAATTCTCCACCTCTATCAGACCTCAGACACTTCAATTTTAATCCAGTTTCATTCTCTACCATAGCCTTGAATATTTTGAATTTCTCAAGAGATTCTGATTTCTCTTTTAGAAAGGTTACCCACATCATCTGGGAATAGTCATCAATTAGTAGCATGAAGTATCTATCACCTTGAATACTCTTGGTTCTTGCCAAACCACAAAGATCAGTATGAACTAAGTCCAATAATCTGGTAGAAGACAGTTCCTTACTTTTGAATGTGACTCTGCTCAGCTTACCCAACTGACATTCTTTGCACAAGTTGTTAGTAGGTTTCACCAAGTTTGGAAGATCTCTTACAGCCTGAGTATTGCTTATCTTGATGATATTATCAAAATTCACATGACACATCCTCCTATGCCACAACCAACTCTGATCAACTTGAACAAATAAGCAACTTTTACCAGTACCAACCAAGTGAAAGATATTACCTTTAGTTTGAGTACTGGATACAATCTCTGTTCCAAAACTTTCAAAGATCTTACATTTTCCATTCTTGAACCGGAGATCATAGCCTTTGTCGACCAACTGTCCAACACTAAGAAGATTGTGCTTCAAACCTTCAACATAAGTACATTACCAGTTTTGTTCCTTCCATCAAGAGAAATAGTTCCTCTACCTTTGATTCTACCATTAGAATTATCACCAAACTTTACCACTCCTCCTTCATACCTTTCCAAATCTATGAACTTATTTTTGTCACCTGTCATATGGTGAGAGCAACCACTGTCAATGACCCAATCATCCTTCTCTTCAACTTAGGCAGCTAGAGCTCTTTCCACAATCTTATGATTGACAGATATAGAGGACATCGGATCTTCTTCCTTGATGGCAATGAACACCCATTCATTTCCGGATTTGTTTCCTAGCTCTGATTCATCATCTGTTACTCCTTCATTATCATCATCTTCATGTACATAGTAACAGTTCTTTTGGAACCTTGGCTTGTTAGGATTTTACCTTGAAAACCTTTCTAGACACCTTGAGGCAAAATGACCAATCTTCTTGTAGTTAAAACACTTAAAAGGTAATTTTCCTTCATACTTACTGAATCCTCTTGGCAGCCTCTTTGCAATAAGGGCTTCAAGTTGAGCAGTTTCTACTTCTTCTTCTTCTAGATCTTTTCTTACTTTTTCATACCATGATAGCTTCCTTGATGAATTCTCTCCCAGATAAAACCTTTGTTTACCTTTAACAAAGGCACTGGATTTGAATGCAGATTCAGTCTTTGGGGGGGTCATCTCCAAACTCTGTCATTTCAAATGCAGCCAATTTTCCAGCCAATTGATCTCTTGTGACAGTTGTATGGGCTCTGAATTCTTCAATGGCAGTAGCCTTGATTTTGTAAGAAGCAGGTAGGGATCTGAGAATTTTGCCAACAATCTCATTTTCATCCAAGACTCCACCAGCATTTCTAATTCCACAAACAATCTCATTTACTCTTGGCATAAAAGTAGTAATATTTTCATCATCTCTCATCTTCAGATTTTCAAATTTCCCTTTCAAACTTTGTAACCTTGCACATTTAACATACTTGTCTCCTTCATGCAAAAGTTCCAGTTTTTGCCAAATCTCAAAAGCAATTGGTAGGTCAATAACATTTGAGAGCTCTAAATCAGATAATGCGCTTAGAAGAGCCTCTATAGTCCGCAGATTGTTTTCAGCATCTGTGATTTCATTTTGGGTTTTCAGACCACCCTGTGGAGGTACATACTGTGTTGTAGCCATGGTCCAGTATCCCATTCCCATACATTGCAAGTGACATTTCATGCGACCTTTCCAGAGATTAAAATTGGTTCCATCAAACTTCAGACTATCCTTCTTGTAAGACGACATCCTGGATCTCCTTAAGCTGTTAGGCTCCTTTTAGAGGAACTTGGCTCTGATACCAATTGTTAGACTTAGGGCACACAACTAAGAGGGAGGGGGTGAATCAGTTGTGCAAAACTTTCTTCCAATTAAACACTTAACTCCACTTTGCAATTCAACAGTATAATAATAAATCAATCATGGAAACACAATGCAACAAATTAAGAGCAGAAACACATCAACACATGAGACACCAAGATTTTGACGTGGAAAACCCGGTTAAGGGAAAAACCATGGGGTGATTAACCCAAGATTGTATTCTCTGTTAGAAGAATAGAAAGAACAAAATGGCACATGCCAATTAGGGCTCACTGCCTGAGCACACTACTCACAAAGAGGCTCACTGCCTACAAGAGACACACTGTCTACAAAGAAATAAGTATCACCTACTTGAACTAGAAAATAGCATCTTCACCATGCTTGAATTAGTTCCATTTAAGCCCAATACTTCTGCTCTGCCTTTCGCTCTCCTCCTCACTACCACACTCTCATCTCAACAAGGACAACTTTGAAATGACTTCGCAATCCCTTATTTATACAAGACATCAACTTAGGAATGATCATCTAAGTCAGAAAACATCAACAAGAACATCCGCAGGATGTCTAACTCATCTAGTTGGCCAATCTTAGGAAGAACACCATTATCTAGAAGTTATTTCTCAATTGCGAGCTCCAACTTCAATGCGGACCACCAACATGAACTGGACAGGATCCAAAGACCTCCACAAGCTTACCTGAGTCACCAAGAACATCCACACTTCATCTGCTTATTGAAATCCTTCTCTCCTTCATTCAGAACCTCAAGAACACAGTTTGTCATTACTGTCACAAAGGAATAGATGCTTGCGGACCTTCTAACCATGAACCAATCGAGTTGACACTTCACAAAGACTTCCTCAACACTCCCTGAAATCCACAGAAGAGGACAACGCATTTCTGAATCTCACCGGACCTATCTGTATCACTCTGTCACCACTGAACATCTGCCAGAACCAGTTTTACTTAAGCGGCCACAACTTCTTCAGATCTTCATGCGGACCTCTGTAATCTCTACTAGACCACCTTAAGACACATATCTACAAACACTTTAAACCACATCCTCTGATCCTCATCCTATCTTGGACTTTTACCTTACTGTCATCACTGTTCTTCACTATTCCTGATTGAGGCTGATTTCCTCAATATCCTCAGCACACAGCTCATCCAATCCTTATCATTAATGTAACAGGAGTATGTTGACATCAATGACAACACCGGTTAGGCCCATACTTGCAACAATGTTATGTAAGGACTATGAGCTGGGATCGACCCTTGTGGGAGCCACATTTCCTCCACTCATAATGCAAACCAATGAATCAAACAGAAACATAATTACACATGTATCTACACATGAAGAAAACTTGTTAGAAAATAAATGCATATTTTGGATGTGTTTGATGACTTGATTGTTCTCTAGGACATCCAAGGTATACATTTCTTGTTTAATGCATTTGAGGATCAGTTTATACATGCATGGTATCTTGTTCATGTATGGTTTGGGACCATTCATTGCTTAGAGCATTGCTCTAACACCACTATTTTTTGCCAGATGTAGGAACTAGAGACGACATGAAACTAGGAAGGACAAAGACAACTCAGGGCGACAGGAAAATACACCAGAACCAGAACCAGTCATTCTCAGGCAATGACTAGCCTCTAACCTTACATGCACATTTATTTACATTTACTTATTCATGTATAGATTATTCTTCTATTTCATTGAATAAGATAGTTAACCTCATGGATTGTGTGAGATAATGTACATTTTACATTCAATAAAGATTATTTATTCTTCAGAAAAGATTTTGGATAAATCTTTCTTATGTTACATGCACTTGGATAAATGTAGTAATCTAATAAACATAATCTCTTGAATTATTTCATTTATGCACTTGAATGTAATGTATGAAGGACTAGATGAAATGTACCTTATAAGTTTTGAATCAAAACTCTACCTGAATGAGCTGCAGTGAAATTTAGGTAACATTTTTGGCTACATCTGCTATATGTTTGCCTACTAAACATCAGACCAGTTGCCCGAAGCTTATCCATTGGGCGTAGAGTCACTCATACTTGACAAAAACTTGAAAAAACATTTCTATCCATTGCTACAACTTACTTCAGACTGTAATCTCTTCTAATCCATCAAGTGCATGGGTATGGCAGGTGACAGTGAACTAACAAAAATAACTGTTACTAATGATATGCATCTACTTGATGGGTTAGAAGGGGGAAAAAAATCAACAAGAACACCTCCTTAGCAAACTGCTATGATTTATTACAGCTCTATGAGGGAGACAGGTGTGATGTGTGACAGTGAATACATGTATTGACCATTTCATATGATGGTTGTCTACACATATAGCTATAGTACATTACAGTAGTTTCATCCTCACACATAACCAGACCCAGGAATAACTAACAAATGTGTAGAAACGCACTTAGGGAAATGAAATCTGCATCTAATCTAGTGTGCAACAACACTTATTTAACAACAGAAACTTCATGAAATATGTACAAACATGAAAGATCCTACCTCAGAAGCAATGCTTGAGGTGAATCCCATTGACTGGGATTGGCTCGATGTCACCATCCAGCTTAGATAGCTAGAAAGCATTATGTTGTTTGCATTCTGAAACAATATAGGGGCCACTCCAAAAAGCATCGAACTTAGAGTGCTTCCCAGGTTTGCTTTTCAACACATCCCATTTCAGCACTATGTCACCCTCCTGGAATATTCTTGGAGATGCTCTTTTGTCAAATGGCCTCTTCATTTGAGCTTAATGATGCTCTATATTTCTCATGGCATCATTTCTGGTTTCTTCAAGCTCAACTAGTTGAGCTAGCCTTACTGTCATAGGGCCTTCTTCTAGCATGTCCAACTGATTCACCAAATCAAGTGCTAGTAAGTCAAGTGTGATAGGAAGCCTTGCTTCCTTGCCATACACCAACATGAAAGGTGAATACCCTGTTGACCATTTTGTAGTAATTCTATCAACCTCTAATGTTGACTTTAACTGTGTATGCCAAGCTCTATGGTTACCCTCCATGGTCTTCTTGATAATTTTGATCAAGTTCTTATTGGTGGATTCCGCTTGGCCATTACCTTGCATATAGTAATTAGAGGATGTATTGAGATAAATACCATTTCTTACAGCCCAATCAGAGATTCTAGAACCAACAAAGGCAAGGGCATTGTCTAAAATAATGGACTCTAGCACTCCAAATCTGATAACCAGCTCTTCATAAAAATTTAGAACAACAGACTCATTGGCCTCTTTGAGTGCGACTGCTTCAGTCCACTTAGTGAAATAATTAGTGGCTATAAGAACCCACTTATGGCTAGCACTGGATGAAGGATTTATAACCCCAATAAAGTCTAATCCCCACCTCATAAAGGGTTGTTCAACCTAAACTGGTTGCAAAGGTAAGGCTGCCAGCTTCTCTTTTCTGACAAACAGAGCACATTCTTTGCCTTTTCTGACCCATAAGTGTGCATCCTTGAACAAATTGGGCCAATAATAGCCACCTTTCATCACCTTAAGAGCTATTGCTCTAGGTGAAAAATGGCCTCCAGCTGACCCCTCATGAAATTCATGCAACACTTTTTCAACTTGGTTAGGTTCAATACATCTCAACAATACTCCATTGAAATCTTTCCTAAAAAGCAAGCCATTAATGAGCACATAAGGTATGGACTACAATCTAAAATACCTTCATTTGGCTCTATCCAAGCCCTGAAGACACTCACCTGTCTGTAGGAAATGAACCATTTCTTGCACCCAATCAATAACAGGAACTGAAACAGTTGCTTGCTCTTGATCTTGTAATGATTGAACACCTTCTTGTTCACATTCTTCTTTGTTGATAACACCATCAGCAAGTTGTTCGCACAACCCTTTTCCCCTGACTAGCTTGGTAAACTTAATGTCCAAGTCATATTCCATTACCTTAGTCACCCAACCAGCCCTCTTATCACTGAGATCCTTACTTAGCAGAAATTCCTTCACGCTTGGATGGGCAACCATTAGATTAATCTTATTACTTGACAACATGTGTTTAAACTTCTTCAAACTCTTTATAACGGCAAGCACATGTTTCTCAATGAAGGTGTACCTTAGCTCATAACCCTTCAATGCTTGACTGAAAAAAGCTAAAGGCTCCTCCATTTCTAAATCATTCTTCTGTACCAACATAGCAGAAATAGAATCAACATTACCATAAGCATACAAAGTAAAATCTTTAGAAAAATTAGGATTTATAAGTGTAGGTGCAGCTGCCAATGCCTCTTTAATAAGCTCAAAACTTCATTTTCCTTCTCTAGTCCAGCTAAAGACACGTTCTTTCTCAACATAGCAGTTAGTGGATTTAACAAATCAGCAATATCAGGGATAAACCTCTTGACAAAGTTGATCCTACCAATGAAACTATGTAGGCCTTTCTTGTGTACTGGTAAGGGGACAGCCAAAATTGCACTTATTCTTTTAGGGTAAATGGCGATCCTTGTTTTGACACCACGTAACCAAGCAATCTTCCCTCATGGACAACAAACACATACTTTTTGGGATTAAGTGATATCCCAAACTCCCTACATCTCTCAAAAATCTGCCTTAAGTGATTTAGATTATCCTTGGCCTCTTTGGAGAAAATAGTAATGTCGTCAAGGTAGACTAGGACAGTTTTATACATTAGGCCTTAAAAGGCCATATCCATAGCTTTTTGAAAGGTTGCTCCAGCATTGGACAAACCAAAAGGCATCTTCTTCTAAGCCTTAGTCCCCCATTTTGTGGTGAAGACTATTTTATACTAGTCTTCCTCTTTCACTAATATCTGATTGTAACTGGAATAACCATCTAGTAAGAAAACCTCTCTGATTCTGAGACTACTTGGAGTATCTACTCCATGGAAGGCAAAGGATGATGGTCTTTCAAGGAAGCTCTATTCAAGTCACAAAAGTCTACACACAGCCTTATCTCCCCATTTTTCTTCCTAACCGGCACAAGGTTGGAAACCCATGAGGTGTGCTTAATAGGAAATATTATGCTACTCTCAATTAGCTTGTTCAGTTCCTTTTTCATAAGAGGCCCTAATTTGGGATTCAATGGCCTTTGTTTCTGCCTGACAGGCTTGGCATCAGGCTTAAGTTCAATAGTATGTTGAGCAAGCTGGGGGTCAAATCCTTTTAAATCACTATACTCCAATGCAAAGATGTCACTAAATTCTTGGAAACGTTGAATAAATGCATGCTTTTCTTTTGCTATACATACCTTGCCCAGTTTAAGGAGCTTACCCTTGAAGATCTCAAACTCTTCATAGTGGTCTTACTGAACTTGTAAGCTGGCCTTGGTTTTTGTAGCTTCATCATCGGTATTAAAAATGGACTCTAAGGTGACCAAACCCTTTGGCATCTTGTTATTCTTCAGCTGAATGATTTGGTCACCATACTGGTGATGTCACTTTTCTTGGTTGGTATGAGAGAATTCAAATTCTTCTCTCAAGAAGTTTACAATCTACTGATCACTTTGAAACATCTGCCAATGTGTGTTGTTATTTGGTACAATAGGCCTAACAATAACCTTAATATGCTGATTAGTCTTACCACTGCTAATCTCTTTGGGAATATCATATTTAGCCCCTACAACAGCTAGTCTATTAGCATGTTTATTCTGATTTCTAGGTATGGATATGAAATTGAATGCATCAAATCCCTCCAAGAGGTCCCATACTCTATGCTTGTAAGACTTAAGTAGATCATTTTTTGTAACATTAAATTTTCTCACCTGATTTACAACCAATTCACTGTCCCCATAAACTTTTAGACAGCTAATACCCTTTTGTCTTGCCCATTCCAAACCTTGAATAAGAGCTTCATATTCAGCCACGTTATTAGTACAATTGAAATAAAATCTAAAAGATGAATAGTACCTCTCACCCTTCAGGGAAACAAGCATGCATCCACCACCGGCACCCATTTTATTCCTTGAACCATCAAAAAACAACTCCCAGACCTCATTATCTTGCTGCCCATCTTGTTGTTCTGCACTTTTTTCAATGTTAGGTAGAAATGAATCAGCTTCGTGCATTATACACACCCAAACGAGCCTCTTCTAGGTGCTCACATGGATCAACCACTTGAGTCTGATATGCCCATTCATCAAGAAGAACTTCTGGTATACCTTCAATTTGTGTACTGCCTTCTTGGACAGCGGGTTGTTCCTCTTGTTCACTTGCAACCAAGTTGGCATTGATGGAACGTGGAGTGTAAGGCTCAATATGGTCTTTGGCAATGGGTTCTGACTTGATAGTCACCTTAGTGTCGTACCTAGTTCTAAATAGCATATGAGACCAATCTGAGGATAGGTAACCTCATATCTTTGCAATAAAATCCCTTGACAAACAAATGGCAAAATAAGGAGGTAATTCAATGACATATATGTCCTGCGGGATAGAGAAATTTGGATAGGCATATAGAGTTAAACTCAGTCCCTTTATGACACCCACTATATTAACAACAGTTCTATCTAGCTGAACAGCTCCCTTCTCTAATGGCTCATATTCAATGCCTAACTTGTCAACAATTTGTTTGGGTATGACGAAACTGCTAGCACTTGAGTCAATCATGTAGTTATGGAATAAATGATCCCCTATGATCAAAGACACGTAAAATGGTAGGGGTTTGACCTTTGAAGCTTGTTGTTCTGCATTTCTTTCAATGTTGTTTGTCAAAATAGCCTTAGACTTATCTCTATCAGACTCTTGAGACAATTTTAAATTTGATAAGGTTGATTGAAGAAAGTCTTTTTAGCCAGGGATGCTTAGGGAATCCCACATAGACATGGATACATTCACTTTTTTCATATGCTCAAGTATATTGAAAGCAAATGTACTTGATTTAACTTAGCTTTTGGGGGCAGCCACGTCACCTTGAGTACAAGCTGGCTGAACTGGTGGATTAAGCTGCTCCTTGCCTACCAAAGGCTAACTTTTTGATAAAACTTGAATTTTCTCAGCATTTGATGGGTTAGAAACACCTTGTTCCATGTTTGGCACTTGATGCTGATGAGTTTGAACCTTACCATATTGCTACCATTCATCAATAGCCCTTTTCTTGTTGTGTGTATTGGCTACAATTGAAGAACCAACTTGGTTCATACCACATTATTCCTCTCCTTGCCAATTTAAGAGTGTCGTCTCATGTACCTGTTCTTCTTGCTATTGAACAAGAGGTTCTACAGGCACATTAAACTCCACTGCTAGACTGTTTTGAACCATCAAAGCTTGGTTAATCACCCCATTGGCATAGATATTTTGATTATGGGGCTGGTTACAAGGAAAGCACCAGTCATAGTCCTGAGCCAAATTGTTTTACGTGGGCACAATTTCCTTCGAGGAACTAGCAGCGTTTGGATTATAGGCCTGATAACACCTAGAGTTAAAGGCTTGTCTTGGACCTTGATTATTTGGTTGATAAGGTGGCCTATTCGACTGATTTTGTTGGTAATTAGACTGAAATGGGGGCTGATAAGGTTTGAAATTTTGACCTTGCTACCTCTTGAGGTTCACTATCTCATTACCAAAAGATTGTAACAGTCCTTTGATCTCTTGTAACTCAAAAGATTGAGTTTGAACTATTAGACTTAGGGCACACAACTAAGAGGGGGGTGAATCAGTTGTGCAAAACTTTCTCCAATTAAACACTTAAATCTTCTTTAGTGATTAGCAGAATATTAATCATGAACCATAATGCATTCAAATCAAAAGCAGAAACACATCAACACATAAGACACCAAGATTTTGACGTGGAAAACCCGGTTAAGGGAAAAACCATGGGGTGATTAACCCAAGATTGTATTCTCTATTAGAAGAATAGAAAGAACAAAATGACACATGCCAATTAGGGCTTACTGCCTGAGCACACTGCTCACAAGAGGCTCACTACCTACAAGAGACACACTGTCTACAAAGAAATAAGTATCACCTACATGAACTGGAGAATAGCATCTTCACCATGCTTGAATCAGTTCCATTTAAGCCCAATACTTCTACTCTGCCTTTCGCTCTCCTCCTCGCTACCACACACTCATCACCGCTAGACACACTTTGGAAAGACTTCACAATCCCTTATTTATACAAGGCATCGACTTAGGAATAATCATCTAAGTCAGCAAACATCTACAAGAACATCCAGAAGACGTGTAATACATCCGGTCGACCAGTCACAGGAAGAAAAACATCATCGAGTGGTTATTCTTCAAATGCGCACTCTAACTTCAATGCAGACCACCAACATGAACTGGACACGATCCAAGGATCACCACAACCTTTCCTGAATCACTTGAGAACATCCACACTTCATCTGCTTGCTGGAATTCTCCTCTCCTTCATCCGAAGCTTTAAGAACATAGTCTGTCATTACTGTCACAAAGGAATAGGTTCTTCTGGACCTTCAAACCATGAACCAATCGAGTTGACACTTCACATAGACATCCTCAACACTCCCTCAAATCTGTAGAATGGGATAGTGCATTACCAGATCTCACCGGACCTATCTGTGTCACTCTGTCACCTCTGAACACCTGCTGGAGCTGGTTCTACTTGAGTGGCCATAACTTCTTCAGATCTTCATGCGGACCTCTGAAAACTTGACTGGATCATCTCAAGACTCATATGTACAAACCCTTTGAACTGCAACCTTTTATCTGCATCTTAGCTGGGATCTCCACTTCACTGTCTCCATTGCTCCTCTCTGCTCATCCAATCCTTCTCATTAATGCAGCATGAGTATGTTGACATCAATGACAACATCGGTTAGGCCCATACTTGCAACAATCTCCCCCTTTGTCATTGATGGCAACATATGATGTGAAAAACCATCAAGACAAGAACTTCTCCTTACTTTCACAACTCCCCCTATCAACAACAACCATTCACATGTCTTCTCTCCCTTTACTGCTCCCCCTTTGATTAGCAACCACTTGTTTTTCACATGTCTTCTCTCACCCTTTGACATCAATGGCAAAGGGCACATACTTGCAATTTCACCACTTTAGAATCATACCTGTTGCTCCCCCTGAGTAGCAGCTCCCATCAATCCAGATCACAAGATATGACTATGATATCCACCGAACTGATGCACCTCAGTGCACCTTAGTTCATTACCGGAGGGGCAATAACCCCTAACTTCTCCCTAAGATACTCAAAAGAGTCCTTAGGTAGAGGTTTAGTAAAGATGTCTGCAATCTAATCCTTGGAGGGTACAAACTCCAATATGACTTCATTTTTGTTCACTTGCTCTCTCAAAAAGTGAAACTTGATGGATATGTGTTTGGTCTTTGAATGTAACACTGGATTCTTAGATATACTTATAGCACTTGAATTATCACAGAAGATTGTGATAGGTTCCTCATACTCTACTTTGATATCTCTTAGCATCTGCTTCATCCACAAAACTTGAGTGCAACTACCTACTGCTGCAATATATTCTACTTCAGTTGTAGACAGAGATATTACCTTTTGTTTCTTGCTTAGCCAAGAAACCAATCTTTTCCCCAAAAAGAATGCTCCACCACTGGTACTCTTCCAGTCACCCACATCTCTTGCCCAATCAACATCTATATATGCATGAAGAGAGAAATCATGATCTCTAGGATACCACAGACCATACTCAACCGTCCCTTTTAGATATCTAAAAATCCTCTTGATTGCCATGACATGGGATTCTCTAGGATCAGCTTGGAATCTAGCAACAAGACCAACAGCTTGCATAATATCTGGTCTAGTTTGAGTGAGATACAACAATCCTCCAATCATTGATCTGTACTTTGTCTGGTCTACCTTAGGAGAGTCATCATCTTTGCTCAACTTACATCCGGTTGCCATGGGAGTATTCATTGGCTTTGAATCTTCCATCCCAAATTTTTTCAACAATTCTTTCACATATTTGGTCTGAGAAATGAAGATTCCTTTCTTTGTTTGAGTAATTTGCAGACCTAAGAAGAAATTCATTTCACCAAGCATAGACATCTCAAACTCACTTTTCATTTGATTTGCAAAAGCTTTACACATACTATCTCTTCCTCCAAAGATGATATCATCAACTAATACTTCAACAATCAAGATGTTTTCATGATCAATTTTGAAATATAAGTTACTGTCACAGTACCTTTGTTGAAACCAATCTTCAAAAGATGCTTGTCCAATCTTTCATATCAGGCTCTTGGGGCTTGCTTCAATCCATACAGTGCCTTCTTCAACTTGCAGACCATATCACCATGATCAGACAACTGAAATCCATCCGGTTGCTCTATATACACTTCTTCTTCCAAGTCACCATTTAGAAAGGCAGACTTGACATCCATCTGATATACCTTGAAATCCTTGAAGGCAGCAAAGGCAAGGAATAATCTAACTGCTTCAATTCTTGTCACCAGAGCAAAAGTTTCTTCAAAATCAATTCCTTCTATTTGAGAGTAGCCCTTACAGACCAATCTAGCTTTATTTCTGATTACTTCACCAATGTCATTTAGTTTGTTCTGGAAGGCCTATTTGGTTCCAATCAGATTCTTGTTTCTAGGTCTAGGAACAAGATCCCAAGTGTGATTTTTCTCAATTTGCATCAGCTCTGCCTCCATTGCTTTGGTCCAGTTTTCATCATTGCAGGCTTCATTTATTGTCTTAGGTTCAATCTTTGAAATCAGACAATATTCATCTAAATTTTGAGCAATTTTCCTTCTAGTTTGCACATCTTTGCTTTTGTCACCTATGATCTGATCTTCAGAGTGGTTCAGTCTTACATACCTTAGAACTTTGGGAGTTTCTTGCACTTTTGCTTCTTGATTAGGCTCATTCAGACCTATCTTTTCTTCCTGATTTACCGGATCAGTTTGAATTTGACTTTCAAAAGAGGATTGAACTCCTTGAACCAGAACACCATTATGATCATCTTCATCATATTCATAAAACCTTGAGGGTTTCTCTATTCCCTCATCAACCTTCACATTTGTACTTTCTACCATCTTTCTTAGTCTCTTGTTATAACACCGGTATGCTTTGCTTTGAGTAGAGTAACCCAAGAATATTCCTTCATCACTTCTAGCATCAAACTTGCCTAGATCTTCATCTCTTTTGATGTAACATTTGCTACCAAAGACTCTGAAATATCTTATAGTAGGAGTAATGCCAAACCAAAGTTTATAAGGGGTCTTACCGGTATTGCTTCTGATTTGAACTCGATTAAGAGTATAGACTATAGTGTTGACAGCTTCTCTCCAATAGATCTGAGGAACATTTGCTTCCATCATCATGGTCCTAGATGCTTCCTGGATGGTCCGGTTCTTTCTCTCAACTACTCCATTCTGCTGTGGAGTCGTAGGAACAGACAACTGTCTCTTAATTCCATGTTTCTCACAGAACTCTATGAACTCACCGGATGTGAATTCTCCACCTCTATCAGACCTCAGACATTTCAACTTTAATCCTATTTCATTCTCTACCATAGCCTTGAATATTTTGAATTTCTCAAGAGCTTCTGATTTCTCCTTTAGAAAGGTTACCCACATCATCTGGGAATAGTCATCAATTAGCAGCATGAAGTATCTATCACCTTGAATACTCCTGGTTCTTGCCGGACCACAAAGATCAGTGTGAACTAAGTCTAATAATCTGGTAGAAGACAGTTCCTTGCTTTTGAATGTGACTCTGCTCAGCTTACCCAACTGACATTCCTTGCACAAGCTATTAGTAGGTTTCACCAATTTTGGAAGATCTCTTACAGCCTTAGTATTGCTTATCTTAATGATATTATCAAAATTCACATGACACATCCTTCTATGCCATAACCAACTCTGATCAACTTGAACAAATAAGCAACTTTTACCAGTACCAACCAAGTGGAAGATATTACCTTTAGTTTGAGTACCAGATGCAATCTCTGTTCTGGATCTTTCAAAGATTTTGCATTTTCCATCCTTGAATCGGAGATCATAGCCTTTGTCCACCAACTGTCCAACATTGAGAAGATTGTGCTTCAAACCTTCAACATACAGTACATTACTAGTTTTGTTTCTTCCATCAAAAGAAATAGTTCCTCTTCCTCTAATTCTACCAGCAGAATTGTCACCAAACTTTACCACTCCTCCTTCATACCTTTCCAAATCTAAAAACTTATTTTTGTCACATGTGATATGGTGAGAGCATCCACTGTCAATGACCCAATCGTCCTTCTCTTCAATTTGGGTAGCCAGAGCTCTTTCCATAGTCTTAAGATTGATAGATACAGAGGACATTGGATCTTCTTCCTTGATGGCAATGAACACCCATTCATTTCCAGATTTGTTTCCTATCTCTGATTCATCATCTGTTACTCCTTCATTATCATCATCTTCATGTACATAGTAACAGTTCTTTTGGAACCTTGGCTTGTTAGGATTTTGCCTTGAAAATCTTTCCGGACACCTTGAGGCAAAATGACCAATCTTATTGTAGTTAAAACACTTAAAAGGTAATTTTCCTTCATACTTACTGGATCCTCTTGGCAGCCTCTTTGCAATAAGGGCTTCAAGTTGAGCAGTTTCTACTTCTTCTTCCAGATCTTTTCTTGCTTTTTCATACCAAGACAATTTCCTTGAAGAATTCTCTCTCGGATCAAACCTTTGTTTACCTTTAACAGAGGCATTGGCTTTGAATGCAGATTCAATCTTGGGGGGGTCATCTCCAAACTCTGTCATTTCAAATGCAACCAATTTTCCAGCCAATTGATCTCTTGTGACAGTTGTATGGGCTCTAAATTCTTCAATGGCAGTAGCCTTGATTTTGTAAGAAGCAGGAAGGGATCTGAGAATTTTACCAACAATCTCATTTTCATCCAAGACTCCACCAGCATTTCTAATTCTACAAACCAGCTCATTCACTCTTGGCATAAAAGTGGTAATATTTTCATCATCTCTCATCTTCAATTTTTCAAATTTCTCTTTTAGACTCTGTAACCTTGCACATTTAACATACTGGTCTCCTTCATGCAAAAGTTCTAGTTTATTCCAAATCTCAAAGGCAGTTGGTAGGTCAATAACATTTGAGAGCTCTGAGTCAGATAATGCACTTAGAAGAGCCTCTTTGGTCCGCAGATTATTTTTAGCATCTGTGATTTCATTTAGGGTTGTTGGACCACCCTGTGGAGGTACATACGCTTTTGTAACCATGGACCAGTATGCCATTCCCATACACTGCAATGACATTTCATGCAACCTTTCCAAAGAGCAAAGTTGGTTCCATCAAACTTCAGACTATCCTTCTTGTAAGATGACATCCTAGATCTCCTCAAGTGGTTAAGCTCCTTTTAGAGAAACTTAGCTCTGATACCAATTGTTAGAATTAGGGCAAACAACTGAGAGGGGGGGTGAATCAGTTGTGAAAAACTTTCTCCAATTAAACACTTAAATCTTCTTTAGTGATTAGTAGAATATTAATCATGAACCATAATGCATTCAAATCAAAAGCAGAAACACATCAACACATAAGACACCAAGATTTTGACGTGGAAAACCTGGTTAAGGGAAAAACCATGGGGTGATTAACCCAAGATTGTATTCTCTGTTAGAAGAATAGAAAGAACAAAATGGCACATGCCAATTAGGGCTCACTGCCTGAGCACACTGCTCACAAGAGGCTCACTGCCTACAAGAGACACACTGTCTACAAAGAAATAAGTATCACCTACATGAACTAGAGAATAGCATCTTCACCATTCTTGAATCAGTTTCATTTAAGCCCAATACTTCTGCTCTGCCTTTCACTCTCCTCCTCGCTACCACACACTCATCACCGCTAGACACACTTTGGAAAGACTTCACAATCCCTTATTTATACAAGGCATCGACTTAGGAATAATCATCTAAGTCGGCAAACATCTACAAGAACATCCACAAGACGTGTAATACATCCGGCCGGCCAGTCACAGGAAGAACACCATCATCCAGTGGTTATTCTTCAAATGCGCACTCTAACTTCAATGCGGACCACCAACATGAACTGGACATGATCCAAGGATCACCACAACCTTTCCTGAATCACTTGAGAACATCCACACTTCATCTGCTTGCTGGAATTCTCCTCTCCTTCATCCGGAGCTTTAAGAACACAGTCTGTCATTACTGTCACAAAGGAATAGGTTCTTCTGGACCTTCAAACCATGAACCAATTAAGTTGACACTTCACACGGACGTCCTCAACACTCCCTCAAATCCGCAGAATGGGATAGTGCATTACCGGATCTCACCGGACCTATCTGAGTCACTCTGTCACCTCTGAACACCTGCCAGAGCTGGTTCTACTTAAGTGGCCATAACTTCTTCAGATCTTCATGCGGACCTCTGAAAACTTGACTGGATCATCTCAAGACTCATATCTACAAACCCTTTGAACCGCAACCTCTTATCTGCATCTTAGCTAGGATCTCCACTTCACTGTCTCCATTGCTCCTCTCTGCTAATCCAATCCTTCTCATTAATGCAGCATGAGTATGTTGACATCAATGACAACACCAGTTAGGCCCATACTTGCAACATGAACAACATTCTCTTGGTTATTGGACTAAGTATTAGGTGCTGGTAACACTAGTACAATGGGTATAACAGGTATAGGAGACACATGCATTGGCATTGGTGGCTAAATAGCACAGAATATTGGCAAAGGAGGTCTAGGGGCAATTTTACCAGCTTGTATGAGGTTGTTCTTAGCCCTTATGGCTATAGCATAAGCTTGAGGTAAAGAAGCTTCTCCCATAGATTGAACCATAACAGAAATATCACTGTTCAAAGCTCTCAAAATATAAGAAAGCATGATCAACAGTAGGCCATACCGTTGGTGGGATTCTATCCCACATCTCTGGAAACGGTGGTTGAAGTCTGACATAACTTTGTGAGGAGCCCTCTTAATCGTAGATAGCTACTCCACCAATGACAAATGATTTGATTTGTCTTCAAAGAAGTTGCATAGCTCCTCTCCCAAATGATCCCATGAATCTATGGAGTTGACTGGTAGACTTCTGAACCACTTCAAAGCCTTCCCTTTGAAGGAAGCTGCTAACAATTTGATTGCAACATTCTCTTGTGTCACATGATGGACAACACATAGGTTTGCAACATCCTTTATATGCTCAGCTAGAGTAGTTTGATCCTCATGATTAAAATATGGCAAACTTTTCAAGGCAGCTACAGGAATGTCATCATGTTGAGCTAAATTCAGTGGGCTACCTTGGTTGAATGCAACAAATGGCTGATTTTTGGCTTCAGGAATCATTGTAACTGGGATTCTTGGGACAATATGAGTTCCAAGAGCAGGAGGAGTAGACTCGGCTCTCCTAGAATAGACATGATTTTTCTTGGGTTTCTCAGCTATTATCCATCTTCTCCTAGGTGGGGATAATTGTAAATACTCAAAAGATGAAGAACTGCTTCTGGTTTGTATTCTTTTCATAAGCAGAAATACATTGATTTTGCTAAACCAAAGCTCAGAGTCGCCAGATATGCATATTTTTAACCTCTTACAGGTCTGAAAATCACTCGCTGCACATCAAAACCAGCAATAAAATGTAGTATTTGAACTATTTCTAATTCCACAGTCCCACCGGGCATGCCAAAAATTATTGTCTCTCAGATTTTCACCCTTGTTGAGTTGTAGAACCTAGCAATCTGGAGAAACATGGGATCTTTCCATGCCTATGGGTCACCTGTGATGGAAAGAACCTCTAGAGAAGGCTGGCTTCCTAGCTGGTTATCACCTAGAGTCTACTGGATTTGTGAAAAGGGAAGAGGAATGCTTTTGAAAATGAAAGTTAAAACTAGAAAATGTAAAAAAGGGTGATTCACCAAACTTGATATGGTTAATGAAACTCAAATTTGCATACACTTGGCCACAGATAACTAAAACTAAACCTGCACAACTTATTACTTAATGTTTGCAAAAACATTTCACAAAGAGGCCTAAATGTATTAAACTCTTTAAAAGGAAGCTAACTTCACAATTTGAAAAGCCTTATAACACTTTAAGACACAGTTTGCAACCTGCATAAATACACCTTTTATAGAAAAGATATTGAAACATGAGACAAAGTCACAAGGAAACAAAAATACCTCACAAATGACCTAATCAAATACTTGATAATACCCAATACTACAAAAATAAGAAGGCAAAATTTGACTATCAATGGTATCGAAGGTGTTCTCTATATTTCATATGCCAAAAGGGTTACAAAAACATGCTCAGACTAAGTAAGGATTGCAGAAAAATCGCTAACTCCAGAAATTGCATGAAAAAAAACTTTTTTTTTTACAAAGAGTCAAAAATGAATGACTATATACTCTCCAAGCAGCTGCAATGAGATAAGGATGATAAAATTCCATTTTCGTGCATCATATAAATGTTCCCAAAATATCTACCTAAAGTCCTCCAAAATGGGTTTCCAATGCAGAAATAGTCAAGGCATGTAATCATTAATCATAAAAGCTCTAGAAAATGTCTTTAAATGCCTTTAAATGCTCTTTAAGGCCACTAAAAACAAGTCAAATTTGTGCAATAACTCTTCTCCCTGTTTGTCAACCTCCCCTGCAACATTATAAATGTTTAATTTTTTGCACAATAAATGACATAAATACACATTATTTCTGCATTTATTTAACATTGACTAAGAGGTTTATAATTACACCACTTAGTTAATGTTTTACATTCCAAATTTATTACAAACCTATGCAGAAAAATAATAGCATTTAGGAAATAACATTTAATTTCCTGATTTTGCATAGTTTTTAGGGACAAATTAAATGTCGTGAAAGAACGACAAAGTAATCGAGGAGACTTACTTTGCCATGTGTGATAAATCTGCCTAATATTGCCTCTTTACATTTTTATTACAAATGATAAAGTAATTCATAATTTATTACTTTATTGTTTGTTTACAACATCTAATATATCTCTAGATTATGCAAAATCGACATAACACCTTGTAACCCCTAGGCAAAAAAAAACACAACTCCATACACTTGCATCATATCATGTATGACATTGCTATATCAAAGCATCTCATCACCCCTAGCAATTCACATGTTTCCCAACATGCATCATCATTACTTATCCATCACTCATAATGTACACAAAAAAGCCTTATACCTCCATGCATATGTAATTACAATATTTTGCATTATGAATCACCTTATCCCTCCATATGCATTAAAAGGCATCATACCTCAATACTACCTTATAGCTCCCATTAAATGTTTTTATTCATCACTTACCTTTTATACCACCTTATATCCCCCATCATCATTATACCATACATACCATCATACTCAACTTTGACTTCAAACAGCAACTCAATTTTAGAAAAATCAAGTAAATAATGATAGCCCCACGGGCTCACTTACATTACTAGGTCGAAACTCCCCAAGTGTTGACCTTGGGCACGTTTAGATGACGATGATAAAAGAAAGTCAAAAAAAAAGAGAAAGAATCCCATCATGACTAATTCGACCAAAAAGAGGTGGAAACCCTAAGAATCTCATTTGCATTCTTCTCTTTGCTTGCTGCCATGCTCGACCGCTACCATAGAAGAAGGGTTTGAAGCAAAGCTTCATCATTCTCAGGCATTTGTTGAGGGATTTCCATGCATTCTTTTGAAGATTCTGGCAGGTAAGTGGTCATTGGTCATATATTTGAATCATACCTTTCGTTCTGGAGATATACTCTGGCTTTAAAGCCATGGTCATGACTCATTTTGATGCATCTTTATCTCTGTTTGCTCCTTTGTTGTTGATATACACTATCTCTAGCCGTGACTATGCTACGAGTTCACCATGATTTAGGGTTTTGGAGCTTGAAAATATTGGTCTTCTTGCTGTAATTTTACATTTCCATGAAGATTTCTGACAGAAAAACAAGGTAAAGCATTATAAAACTTGAATCTAACCTTTCTTCATCATTTTTATGTGATCTGACCCTACAGGCCGCGAACTCTATCTGGTATTTCTGAGCATTCTGTGTTTGTCTTGGTCGACACATTGTCTTGCATTTTGACTGCTGAGGCGTGATTTCATGAAAATCTGAGCATATTTGTGTGATGAGTTTGAGAAAACCTCATTTTCCTCTGTATCTACACTTTTTCTTCATTTGACAAGGGTTTCAAAAACTATATGTGTTTATACTATTTTGAAAAAGTCTATTTTCAGGATGCAGCCACACTCTTTCTGCATATGTAGCACTTGTATCTATTTCTGACCTGCAATCACATTGCTCTTCTTTTGCATCTGTGGCTTTTACATATAAAAAAGGCAAATCTATATGGGTTTTTGCCATTCTTGAATTGGGTGTTGGTTAAATCTGGTCTATCTCTGAATATTTCTGCTTGAAATGAATTAACAAACTTCATTTTCTTTGCTCTGTATATATTTTGAATGCAAAAAAACCTTCCTTGCAAAGCTTGAGCATATCCTGTAGCTTTCAAAACTGTGGATCCACTTTTCATTTAGCATATCATGAAATATTGAATATACTAGATCTCTAAAAAGTTTGAACACATTCTGTCACTGATAATGAAAACACACAGCTATCTTTCTTTTATCTCATAAGGGTTTATAAAACAAAACCCTTCACCGTATATTTAAACCATATATCATGACTCCTGTAGCTACAGATCTTGTATTTTTGTTCTAGAGCAGCATAGATATATGTTAATAAACTGTGGGCCTCCATTTGATTTGCATTGTTATTCACATCTAAGGCACCAATTATAGTAGTAATTCTTCATGAGGTCTCATGAAGCTGTATCTTCTGATGAATAACTCTGAGTAGTCTCAGTAGCATCAAACTTATGGATGTTCATTTTGCTTCTCATGACTTGTGTATATACATTGTGAAATGTTTATAATCTAGGGTTTTGTAAAGCAAACCCTACACTGTGGATAACACTGCCACTCATATCATTTGGTCTACTGTATACATACCTCATGCTTTTGAATAAACTGCATATAGCTCCTTTGAAATGCTCTTGTAGTTGCTTATGACATGACTTTTATAGACCACTGGTATCCGTGATGACTCATGGCGAATGTTGGATAAGCTATGTCCCGTAGCTGTAGCATAACATGATATGGCTGCCCCTAATTTTTTAGACTATTGTAGCATCTTCTTGAACATCTGGAACCTGTGTATACCCTCTTCTGATGGTATTATATTCATGTTTCTGTAACGTATTGGTGTTTAAACTTGTAGATGATGAATTGAATGCATTGTTGTTTATAACTGTCATGATACTTATTTGCAAGCTTTTACATGTTGATACTGT
Source organism: Cunninghamia lanceolata (assembly GCA_027924645.1). Lineage (NCBI taxonomy): Eukaryota > Viridiplantae > Streptophyta > Pinopsida > Cupressales > Cupressaceae > Cunninghamia > Cunninghamia lanceolata. Next base: position 4,137,595 of record BSBN01000747.1, read on the forward strand.
ACTTGCTCTTTTACTGTCATATCTTCCATTGACTGCTCTTCTTGTCCAAAAACTGAGGATACAAATTCTCCAAGCAAGAAAACAGAAACAAAACATTCTATATTCTATCAAGGAAAGAACAGTGATTGCAATATTACGTTTTTGACATAACTTCACTAGATTCTGGATTTCACAAGACTGCCACTGTAGGTGCTCTTTCCATGTATGTTTGTTCATGACTGTATTTTGATAGTTGTGGCCTTTGTGAGTAAAGGATAAAAATATGCTTCAATTCTTCTTATACATGTTTCTCCATGCATTGTGAATACTTCTGTTGTTAATAATGGGTGTTTAAGCATTATTCTTACTCACTGCTATTTTCCATTCCATCAGGACTACACCTTTACTATATTTTTGGTTTCTCTCATATGCAAGTTAGTTGATCATGGTTTGATTACTATACTTCCTGTAGCAATCAATCTGTATCTTTTGCATACTAACATAGAAGACTGTCACTTCATACATTGTTGTTATAACTATCTCTTTTAATGTATTGCTGTTATATTATTCAACTGTTCTATTTGCTTTTGACTTGGCATATGCTAGTGATGACATTTTCATTGTACAGCTTGGTAACATTCAAAATAGTTTGCATCACTGAAGATAAAAGATTATACATCTATACTTCTCCTTTCTCTTGTTGTCCTCTCTGTGTATGAATATACTACATTCCATTTGGCATGGCTGTACCTTGCTTGTTGTTGTCCATTGCTGCTCCTAACAATCATGTTTGTTGTACCATGTGACTATTTTTTTCTACCTTTTTATAATAGCTATATGACTGTTTCTTTTAACACTCTACTGCACCTATGAAGTACCAATTATGTTTTCTATAGTAGCTATATTTGTGGCTCATACTTGTACAATTAATCATGAGTTCATGTACCTTTCATTTGTTGCTCTCTCTTGATAGTTGACTGCTGTTAGCATGCAATCATTCTAAGCACAAGATGTTGTTTCTAGTTTATCTCTGACAGATGGATTTCTTCGATAATCATTTAGCTATTCTAAACTATCTGATGCTATAGTCAATGAGATGACTGTCCCTCTTAACTAATATGATAGTCTTAAAAACCATATCATGCATGATGACTACAGCTTATAAGACTTTTCCTCCATAGTAGTTATATGATATGTTTATCAGGGCTTATGAATGTGACTACTTGTCATTTAAATACACCACTAACAAAACTACCTCCAATGCACTGTCATAAGCAACTTGTGGACTGTCATAAACAATTTATACTATATTATGTCACTGTATATTGATATGCCCTCTTGATGGTACCTGTTTGCTTTATTTTATGTTGCCCCTTCATTGTGATAGAACTGTTGTTAATATTCTTTCATTGAGGACCCTAGCACTCATATGATTGTTCCTCATCTCCTTGGCAGTTTGTCTTGCATTTGTATATGGCATATGAAATGTTCTATAAGGACTATGAGCTGGGCTCGACCCTTGTGGGAGCCACATTTCCTCCACTCATAATGCAACCTGATGAATCAAACAGAAGCATAATTACACCTGTATCTACACATGAAGCAAACTTGTTAGAAAATAAATGCATATTTTGGATGTGTTTGATGACTTGATTGTTCTCTAGGACATCCAAGGTATACATTTCTTGTTTAATGCATTTGAGGATCAGTTTATACATGCATGGTATCTTGTTCATGTATGGTTTGGGACCATTCATTTCTTAGAGAATTGCTTTAACACCACTGTTTTTGCCAGATGTAGGAACTAGAGACGACATGAAACTAGGAAGGACAAAGACAACTCAGGGTGACAGGACAACACACCAGAACCAGAACCAGTCATTCTCAGGCACTGACTGGCCTCTAACCTTACATGCACATTTATTTACATTTACTTATTCATGTATAGATTGTTCTTCTATTTCATTGAATAAGATAGTTAACCTCACGGCTTGTGTAAGATAATGTACATTTTACATTCAATAAAGATTATTTATTCTTCAGAAAAGATTTTGGATAAATCTTTCTTATGTTACATGCACTTGGATAAATGCAGTAATCTAATAAACATAATCTCCTAAATTATTTCATTTATGCACTTGAATGTAATGTATGAAGGACTAGATGAAATGTACCTTATAAGTTTTGAATCAAAACTCTACCTGAATGAGCTGCAGTGAAATTTAGGTAACAATAGTAATATCATAAGAGAGGAAGAGAAATTCTATCACCTCTAAAAAGACGGATGAAAGCTACACAACTAGTGAGAAAGGCACAAGTGAAAGGCCTAGTCAAATATAATAGTTCTACTCCTCACGTAGATGTCCAAAGCTTTGAAAAAATATTCACATAGAGATAGAGGATCAAAATAATATTATTGTACATTCAAGAATGATAAAAAGTTTGATAACTAGAGCTCGAAGCATAAGAGAATGCAAGATTAGACAAAATTTTATAAGAAGATTAAAAAATACAAGGTTGGAGGGAAAAGAGGAAAGCCAGGGTCAAAAGGGTCCTTCAGGCATGACAAAAGCATTATGAAAACTCACACATGCAAAGAAAAGGTGATAGAAAACATTTAGAAATGGTCACTGAGTGATAGATGGTCATAGGATGCTAGCGTGTTGCATGGATGTCTGCGCATCACACTCACATCCAGGCAACATTGATTCCTAAAGTTTCCAAACATATTAGGACAACAAGGAAAATAAAACATTTAAACAAAAATGCACAAAAATAAACACAAGAGATAGAACACAAGGATATTTGAACTTGACATTGTGGGTGGGAGAAGGCTAGGACAAGGGCTAAAATGAGCCTAAAAACATGTTAGGGTGATGGACACCAAAGTGAGTGTAAAACATATTGTGAATTTGCAAGGGTATGTAATTTTTGATGTTACAATAGCATTATTTTCTCTGTAGGTAACTTGATTTTAGAAGTAAGAGCTCACTAAGGTACCTATAAAGCATGACCATTAGAAGTAGACACAACACTCCTCTTTGTTGCTAGCTTTAATGGTGAAGGTGTAGGTTCTACAGATCTCTTCAATATAGAAATAAAAGAACTATTATACTGGATAGTGCATGCATCTAGCTGAAATAGAGTGCCCACATGAACACCCTTAGCAAGAACCATATCTTATCCCACCATCTTACACCCTCCACTAGATAAAACAACTTACACACCTGCATCATCGAGTTTTCTAATTAATAATAGGTTTTGTGTCAACCTAGAGATTTGCAGCACACCATTGAACCCCTTCACTCATCCATCAAGGAATCAAACTCAAACTCTACTACAGCTAGCTATGCTTGAGTGAGAATCATCACCCAAGTACATCTTCCCACTATCATATTCTTCATACTTTGAAAACCACCCCCAATGGGAGGTCATATAGAAGGAAGCTCTAGAGTCTATCAACCATGCACCTTTTGATGCATTAGTTACCAAGGCTATGACAAAGGCATTTGTATCATCTTGAGAAGATTTTTTAGACTCATCATTTGAATCATTTTTCTTTTTATTTCCTTTCTCCTTCAGTCTTCTACGAATAGCTAGGGCCTCTTTAGTAGATTTAGAAGCTTTCTGCTACATCTCCTCTGAGAGTAACATAATCACTACCTCATCCATTTTGAGTTTCAAGGCAATGCTTTTGATTGCCATCACCAAGCGATCCCATGAGTCTGGTAAAGAACACAAAAGTGTCATGCACAATCCTCCATTTTCATTCCAACAAAGTGCAATTGGGTCACAATCATATCGAATGCATTCAAATGCTTGACTTCAGAACCAACATCATCCATTCTCAAGGTGTATAGTTTCTTTAACAAGAAGAGTTGTTAACCAGAGATTTATCTTGGTACAAGTCTCCCAACTTCTTATAAAGAGCTTGTGCAATGGATTTTTCATGTACATTCAACAAAACAAAATTTTCCAAGGAGAGCCTAATGAGGCCCTTCATCTTTCTGCCCAATAGATCCTAGTCAGCCTGTGACTTTGTCATGGGTTTGGATCTATATAGTAACACAAATCTTTGTCTACAAGCATATCCTCCATTTTGAGCTTCAATAGCTCAAAGTTAGTGCCTATAAATCTCTCCATCTCTATTCTCAATATGCTTGCCATTTCCTTGCAACAAGATCTCCTTATGTACAAGCTCCCATTTAATCCAAGAATAGTAAAAAATCCTTTCTCCTAACACCTAGGACCCAAGGTGATCAAGCTCTAATACCAAATGAAAGAAAGAAGAGGTGAGGAATACACTTCCTACACTAATATATGAGAAGATGTTTGTGAAAAAAATTAATTTGATCATACATTTATAAGGAAATAAATACAAAAATAATATACCATAATATAATGATTTTTTGACTCAATGTATTATTTAGTAATCAGTGGTTACAGAACACTTGCAAAGTCTAAGCATTTGCAAGCATATCACCAATAAGAGATTTAGAGAAATTATAGTAGCATAACAGTATCTACAAAAAACTAACTATCAAATCTCCATCTCAAGAACTCAATAAATAGGAGAAGCAATACATGATACCATCAAATGGTAATTACGAAACCACGAGCTAAAACCACCCAAATGTGGCACCCAAATCTCTACTAAAAAATCCAACGCTCAAATCCCAAGATAAGTCCATAGGATAAAAATAACATATTCCTTCCACCTACAATAAGCTCATCATAATCCAATCACCAACCTGGGCACTCCATTTTGGCTCCATTATCTACATTCAAAGATTCCTTATAATGCATCATAACATGCATCATAAGTTGGTCAAAAAATGTAACTCTCTTGTATAACTCTCTTATGTGTCATAGATGCTCTTACATTTATGATGTGGGAGGCCCAACTTTCAAGGGCCATAACTTTTGATCTAGGAAGCTAATTGAGCCCCCTTTTTTTAAATTGTAGATCTTGAAGAGGTCCATGTTGATGTAACCCACTTGCTCTAATTAGGTCCCTATTGTCACTTGGATTTGCACCCTTGTTTGAACCTAGTTCAAATAATCCAATGATACAATGGGAATGTTCTCTAGGTGTGGGACCCTACTAAACTTGAGATCAAACCTTTAGAGAAGGATAGTTCCTTTCTAAAACTAAAATTTAGGTATCAAACTATAACTTCCATTGGTGAAAAGAGATAGAAAGAAATAATTGAAAATGTTTGTGGTGATGCACCAAAGGTTAAATGATCTCTGGACTTGTTTGATTAACACAAGACTATCTCAAAATATGCCCTATACTTGTACAAACTTAGAAATACCTTCAAATAGGTTAGGAGAAGAAATATATTTACAAAAGGGACTGCTTTCCACAAGAGAAAAACCATAAATCTTCCAGAAAACACAATGTTTACAGTATCAAAGAAGGCAAAATATGCTATCTTTATTGATAGAAAAGGCTAAAACAACTTGTTACAACTCAAAAAAACCCAGTCTATTACAATAATCTAGAATGATCCAAAACTTCTCTCAATACAATACATATCTAGGAAGGCACAAAATATGTTTGAGAGAATCTAGGAGGCATCCTCTAGGGAAGTAAATGATAACTGCTCATTGAATGTTTGTTACAACTCCTTGGGCAGAGAGAAGAATCATTTCCTAAATTTTCTCCTTGAAAAAAAAATGCTCCATCATGGCATGGGAAAACAAGTTGGTTGACCTCAACAACTTGAAAACTGAAAACACTCCTAGAAAAGCTCAAACAACTGATTACACTTCCATGGATAAGTGCATGATGGTCAAAACTATCTCAAGTGGTCCCATTGTCATTACTCCTCTCCAACTGCTCCTTGCATTGACATAAGACATGTTCTTTATGATCTTGAAACTAGTTTTGACTCCTTGAGGTCATGGGAGAATAATCTTCCTTCTTTAAAGCTCAAAACTACACATTGAAAGATCATTTATGGCTTTTAAATCAAACTTATCCAATGCAATCATAATCTATCCACGTTGAATACTCTTGTAGATGATTTTACCATGCTTCAAAAGTCTAAATAATTCTTCAACGAGGGAAACCACATTTTTGAAAGGATAAACAAGCTTTCCTGTTCTACCCGGGCTCAAGGTTTGAAATACACAATGTGTAATTTAACACCGGGCTCTTAGTAACTACATGGGTTTTACACAACTCTTTGTAGCTTGATTGACAAGGCTTGTCTTAGATTTCTGCATACTCCTATAGAAGTTCCAATGCAACCCTTTGGTATTTCATTGGATGCATGCTTGGACTTTGTCAGAAATCTAAAGATCTTGCAGGTCTACCTGATACATCACAATAATTTCTTCATATATGTACTAACCTTGAATGGTCTTTCCACAACCTTTGATAGGATCTTAACCAATTTCTACACCTTTTTCTCTAGGTTTCCATGATGTCTCTATATTACGTTCACAGTCCTTGTCCTTCTCTTCTCCAAATATCTTCATCCTCTTTGCTCTTGACAAACCTTGAATGATCTTAACTCTAACATTCTCCATGGCTTCTTCCTTTCCCTTATAGAGTTTCCCAGATGCATGAAGCCCTGATATGCCTTCTTCATGAGGATGAAAATCTGCAATGTTAGGTACAAAAATCCTAACAAACCTTTGCTTTGACCTAAGCCCTAAAAGACCTAAACCCTAGAACTTAGACTCCCTATCAAACTAGGGCTCCCTCCAAGACAAGGTGCGAAAATGACATTTAAACAAGGAGTCAGCAGTTTTGGAGACGTTAGGAACTTTTCAGAGATTTGGAGTGGACTAGGAACTTTTCAGAGTCCTCCATGGTTCTTGGAACCATGAGAAACTCTGATTTATTTTCTTTGGGTTTAAAACACTTATCAAAAACTCTTTTTAGAACTTCTAAGTGGAATAGGAACCCATTAGAGATTTTCATGGTTCCTAGAACCACGTGAAACTCCAATTTCCTTTATTCCTTTTGTTTTCTCTTATCGACACTTATAAGTGTTCCCAAGAAACTTGAAATTGCCAATTTTAGAGAGTTCTGGGTCACTCGAAACTCACCAATTTTGGGTCCCTTTTTACCAAGAATGCTAAGTGTTTGAAATTGTCAGGGATTCCCTAGGAACTAGGAAATTATAGAAGATTTCCAATGTTCCTAGAACCATGTGAAACTTCGACAACGGTGTATTACATTGAACTTGTCAATGATAGAGTGGGTTCCCGCCGGAACACTTGACTTTGTCGATGTTGGGGAGTTTCGAGTGATTCAAAACTCTCTGAAGAGTTCCCAAATAGGTTGAAATCCCCAAAAATGAAAGAAAAGAGTTAGGGAAACTTAGGGAAAGGTTGAATAATGAAGGCTTAAGACTTATAAAACGAGTATAATGCCTTAGAAAAAGACTAAAATAACCATTAAACACCTCTAGGACATCTCAAGATTATTGTAAGTCTAGAAAGACTAAAATAAGTCAACATGCCTATTTCGACACTTTTTCGGGGCCAAAATCGACCTCTAGAGCCTTGCAATTGTATTTTTGTGTTCTATAGTCCGAAAACTACATTTTTTGTTCTTTACATTAGGATGCAAGTTTGAGACACCTTTCCTAACACATGGCTCCACCAAGCTTGAGTGACAACACATGACACCCTAGTGATATAATATGAACTCTATGTGGTTTCACAAGTTTTATACTTTGTTTTTTACAAGCCAAGAGTTTGCTTCAGCTTGTATGTTCAATGCAATACCTTTATCTCAACTATTAATCTTTATATTACTACAATAAATTCTCAAGCACCCAAATACACACAAAAAAAACTACAAACCAAAATACACACTTTACAAACCAAAAAAATAAAACATCTTTTTAGATAATACAACCCATAAGATACTTCCACAACCACCACCTTAAAATACATTAAAATCAATTGTTATATAATAGAACATTAGACCAACAATTCTATGTGGAATGGTGGATAGAATGTTATTATTATTATCATTATTTTTTTTTTGTTGTAATAGTGGATCGAATATTGTTATATTTAGTAAAGGATTGGGAAGATGATATAGAATAGAGTGAAATAAAGTGACATTCGACCTCATCTTAGTAATGTTTTTAACATGTGGGAGGTATCATGTTAATAAATATAATAAATCGAATACATATTTATTTATAAATGCTATTTTTTAATTTTTCAATATAAAAAATAAACAAGGGAGAGGGATAGCCATGGACTCCAAGCTTGGCTTATTTGACATATACTATTGCAAATGATTCATAGTTTGTCATTATAATAAAAATAGAATATAGATTTAAAAGAGACAACTCTTAGATATTTTATAGGGCCAATTTTTATTTCGATTGTTCATCAAAGTAATCTATTTATTTGTTTAGACAATTTTTTTAATGATTGTTTGAGTTTAAAATAAAATATTTGTTTAACATTGTTTAATTGGTGAAGATGTTTGACTTTATATAAAGTTTATTTGGGTTCCATTCTTATAAAATGCAAAGGTAAAAAGATATCTGGTTAGGTTTCAGTGGCTCAATATTTAAGAAAAAGATTTAGAAATCTTCTTTTTTAATATCTCCATTAGGAAATGAAGTTTGGTTCTAGTTTATGTAAAATAAAGAAACATATAAACTTGTTTAATATACCCAAGTTTTTTAATTTTCTTTTATACTAGAACTTTTACATAGCATTACTTTCCTTTTTTTAAACATAAAGTAAAATGTTCGTCTTATATTTTTTGTGTGTGTCCCATATGTTTTTTTAAGTCTTATTCTGTTCCAACATTTTTAATTTCCTTGTGTTTAATTATTTGGAAACCCTCGTTATGCAAAGCTAACACTTACAAGACATTTTGGAGAATGCCTTGCCAAATGCTTATGAGCATGACATATCAAGTTTCAAAAGAGCACATTTCATAATCCATTGATTGTTCAAAGACTGAATAGTTAAAGATATCAAATATATCATTTTCACAATAGTTTATCAAACTTTACAAAATGAAAATACATGCAAATATAATACCTTTTACTAATAGTAGTTGAAGAACACACATATAAACTTTATTCAATTTGGATTGGATTATAGACATCATATAATCAATCCATGTGTGAATAGGTAGATTATAAAAAAAACTATAGTAAATGAAACACAAAAGAACTTTACCCAAATTAGATTTGATTCTAGACATGATAGAATCAATCAATGTAGATAGATTAATTATACATTTAATATAAACTAGATCTGTTCTAATATTTTTTTGTGATAAACAAAAGAAGTGAAGTTATGAGGTTATCAAAAAGTCAAAATTACCCCATTTATGATGATCCTTCCAAATTACAACCCTATTTGCTTATGAGTTTAAGATATCATGAAAAACTATCATCCTCCAAAATAATCTTGTCTAATAATTCAACAGTTTTGATAAATTTGCACTATGAGATTAATTTTCCATTTACCTTATATTGTTTTCAAGTGTGCAAACATACTCTATCAAGAATTGAACATATAACCTCCAATATGAAGTGCCCATCCTTTCACTATCATACCAATTCAAATTATATTTGAAATGTAATTCTTCAAAAAATAACTCATATTGAAATCCCATTAAACTTAAAAAAACGGAGTACATCCCTTATCAAAGCCCCCTTTAAAAAGAAATAAATCTAAATTTTTTAATCTATTTATAATTATTTCATTTATCCATCTCTCAAGCTAATAAACTTTGCTAGCAAATGTTATTGGCAATTTATTAATCTATATTTACATTTTATTAATAGATATATTTTAAAGTATTTTATGTTAGTATTAAGCAAGGATGTAGTTTGGAGTATATATCTCTTCAAGCACGCATACCACAAAGGGATTATTCTTTTGATTAAAACATGTGAACTATACTAAAGGATAGTTTTTAGGTCTTAAGTCATCTTGGAGCTAGACACTAATGTAATTATGATTATGAGGCTCAACATATTTCTCTTAATATAATAATTATGAAGATGATGTTTAACATTTTTTAGACTAAATTTATCATTATAAGACTTATTAAATATATAAATGAATTATATGAATTTAATATATCTTCTAATTTTGTTATACAAGATATAATTAAAAATACTCTTATTTTTGTTATTAAATAAAATGTTGTATAACATTAAAAATACTCTTATTTTTATTATTAAATAAAATGTTAAACCTTATTTCTTAAACATATGGCCTTTATTAAAAAATAAACTACATTTCTATCAAGGATATAAGAGAGGGAATTTTAGAGCTTGGTTAGACGGTTGATCTTGTTTCCTCTACAATATCTATGGTGATGAATCCTAATTCTAATTTGTCTGGTTTGACTTGCAACTACCATAACAATGAAATCTGCAACCACTATACATGATGTTGAAAAAAGGCAAGGGAGAACACATATGCATGGCTAAAAGCATAGACACAAACAACCATTAGTGCTTTGCACCTAGTTAGATAGGTTTCATACACAATTTAGATTCTCTAGTTGATCCTGTCACCACATAATTTCTCCACACTGAGATAGACATTCCTCTATCTCCCCATCATCTCAACACTATGCCTCTTTGTAAAAACTATATCGGATTGCTTTATTGTACTACTCCATGGCTCCTCCCTAACCCTAATAGTGGTGATGTTCCTATTTCTATTCCTCCCCACTCTACACTCTTTATAAACCCTAACTCTACCTTCCCAAACCCTAACCCTAACATCAACATATCTCCTCACTCTTCTCCTCCATACTCTACAAGCATTAAGAACCCTAACTCTAGCACTCTCTAACCCCTTGCATCTATATTTATTGGATCAATAAGATTCATCAAGGAGTTTGATGCAAACCAAAGGATGACTAACCATTGACAACCTCATCTAGGAAGTGACACGAGGTAAATTGACTGAATTCCATCTTCTTAATGATATATTAGATGTTATCTCTAAATGCAAACAAAGAATTATAATATTGTTTTTCCTTAGAGGTGTTCCCACCAAACAAGATTTTTACTAATCTGGTCAAAAGAAAATTATGAAATTAAGGATTGGAAGCCATCAAGGGTTTAGAAAGGTGATACATGTATTGCATGTCTAGTTTGATCCATTATACAATACGGTACTTGGGTTATATGCAACCAAATTAGTTATTTATAGGCCTAGGATCTTGATTTTCACTTAGAAGGCACTTCCAAATCCAAGTATCCAATGTGGGTAGAATTCCCTTATCAAAATTGTGCCTTTTGACATTTTCTTAGAGACACAAAAAACCAACTAGGTATTGTAATATGGTGCAAAATTAATGTGATTTTTTTTAGCCTATTTGTTCAATTGAAAGCTTGTGTCAAACTAAACCTCACCCAACCACTTCTTGACAATATCAAGCTTTTTAGACCTAGTTTAGAAGTTGACCAACCCATAACCTACCTCAATAAGCATAACACATGTTTTTACTATCAAAAGGAAGGGCATCTCATTATAGACTTCCCTATGCATAAACCTAAATCTTCTCTTGCTCCCCCTCAAGTTTTTAAACACCACCCCCTACCACCTCTAACTCCAACCCCTCCCCCCTCCTTTGCTTTGCCCAAATTGACCCCACCATACCCACTCCCCTTCTTCCCCTACCTTTCACCACAGCGACTCTCCAATCTTGGCCTATTCCCCCTTGAACAACTCCCCACTTCTCTCTTATAGAGATGCCATCTTAGATGATGGATGGGACATGATAAAGCAACACAAGGAGCTCAAAAGTTACCAAACAAGGCATGTCACCCTCATGTATAGATTGGATCCTTCTGCCCTTAATGACAAATCTCACTCAAGAGTGCCTAGATTAGACCAAGATTAGTTCCCTCTTGGTGATCAATCCCTATAGATTACCCAATTGGATAACCAACTAGTATCCCTCGATAACCAATATCATTTCCTACATGTTGATGAGGATGAAATCATCCAAAATTCCTAATGAAATGAAAAATACTATCCTCCAATGTGAGTGGAATGTCCACCCCTTCTAAAAATTACCAAATTAGAAATGATGCTTCCTCTAGCCATCCTAATGTGTTATTCCTACAAGAAGTGAAAATTAGCAAGACATATCTTGAAATGGTCCTTTAAACCATTTGGAAATAAGCATTATCCACTCTTGCCACCTTGATGGCAATATCAAAGTTGTCTCAGGTTTTGCCCCTTGGCTCTCCAATTTCTTTATCAAATCTAGTTTTTTTTTTTTTTTTATGGAGGATTTTATATCATCCATAAGTTTCTTTCGCTACCCGATATGGGAGCACGAGCCTTAGGTTGAACCTCTTCGGCTAAGAGCCAAGGACCGAGGAGTATCCATTACGCGAAATTCGCCCAAGGCATGATCCCAGCCTCATTCGTTATGGTGTCAGGGGCCTTGCACTCAACAAGACTTGATCCTTGGTGGGCTCATTTAGAACCTTTCAACTTCATCGGTAGACCAAGGGCCCATTGACTCACCTCTAGTTTTGACCCCTCAAACTATTGTGTGGGATTTACTCTTCATTTGTGGCCACTCAACCAAGTTTTGTTCTATCTACACATGAAATAACCTAGTGAACAAATACCACTTTGGGAATAGATGAGAGTCAATCTTCCCACAATATAGTATGTGGCCGAAGGTGATTTCAACATGCTAGATAACTATTCTAATTGAAGCTTCAATATGTTAATTGAAAAAATAAAGTCATCCTAATATCTTTCTTCAAAACTCTTACCTCAACTTAGTTCAACAACATTTGAAGGCTTGACAAGCTGCCCAATCTCATTTAACTCACTATAACCAATCCTAAAAACATAGACCAAACTTCCCAACATGTGATAAGACCAACTCATTCAAATGGATGACCTCTGCCTCCTATTCTTTCCAAACCAATTCAAAGTCCAATCCCTTTTCAAGACAGGGATTCAATTCTTTAATTTTAATTCTCGAACTCTAAACACAACTTAGCTTTCACTCAATATAAAAAACATATATATAGGAAAGCTAAATGTTAAGCTAGGCGTTGAATTGAAAAAAAAAAAATCCAGCTAGCTAATCTAAATAATATCCTAATTTTGTCTCTTAATGTGTCAATACAACATTAAAGTATAAGAAACAGCAAATGTGTGTAGTATTTAGTTGATATTTATATCTTCACAAGACAGAGAAGTTCCAACAGCCATCGTATTTGTGACGGCGTAAGCAGCGAAATCTGCGCCGCCCTAAACCTCCGCGGGTCCCACCAACGGAGATCACGGGCCGCCCGTCGACGGCTGTTTCTCTGTCGCTCTTGCGACGCTCCCCCTGCCCGCGGGCATCGGGCAGGAGACCGAAACTCGGCGGGCAGCGGGCAGGTTAACGCGGCTTCAAATGTTTTTTTTTTAATTTAATTACGCCGTGGGACCCATAGCAGGTGATTGTCGGTACAGTTTCTGTGTTTTTGACCATTGCGCGGTCAAACCACTTGCCAGGCTGGCAACAGGGCGGCGCCAACTATTAAATTTATTTTTCGAAAATTTTCTCTTACATCCAACGGTCGAGGCCCACTCCAATAATCTTGGAACAGGTGAAATTTTGTCACAAGGGCCATAGGTGGGAGATTCTTGGATAAAGGATATAGTTTTTTTTAGAGAAAGATTAAAGACATGGGAAACGCCCTTCTTTTTAGGACATGTCTTGTCTTAGTTTTTAACTTTTTGACATTTCCACCCTTAAGATGCCTTCTCCTAGGGCAATGACAAGACCCTTGATGTTATTTTAATGCAATGTCATGCTATGATGGATGAGAGGGTGTAGGATTTGGTTACGAGTTGGTGCCTTATCTTTGAATCTTGGTGCTAGGCATTATGAAATGGGGAGACAAGGGCCCATTTCAAACTCAACAACCTCTCGATGTACCATTCTAAGCTTGTGACTTCTTCCAAGACAAAGAATCATAGGATTCCTTGCTCTTGGGGCACATGCTTCCATGCTCACCAACTTCCCAATGTACTAATTCCAAATCGACTAACTTCTCCCAACACAAATATAGAATAAGGGCTCTCATATCTATAATTGTGCAACATAAACACAAGATGGACTAGGGATCTTTAGGCGTTTCCCTTATGTGCTATTCTAAATTCAAACAACTCTACCCAACTAGTTTACCTTTTGTGATTGTGAAAAATGCATATTCACATTTTTTATATTTGTTTTGGTTTTATTTTAGTTTAGTTAACTTTTATACAATAATTAATATATAAATGGTGTGTTTTAGTTGAGGGTAGGTATACAACATGTGTCTTATTTGTTTTATCCATACTTATTCCTAGAGATCGATTTTGATTCTTAGTTTTAGTTGTTTCTTGTTCTGGATCAGATTTGCAATCGTAAAAGTGATCTCGATCATGTCCACACTTGTGGAAATAACCCATTTGCTTTTAAAATTCAAATTCAACTTTGGGGCCAACTTTACTTGATCCGAAAAGGATCAAGGAGGATTGGAGGCTTAAAAAATGATTGGTTCAAAAATTGGACTTCAGGGAATGCTCATTGTTTTAACAATCAAAACCATTAGTTTACCAAGGATGATTTCATAATTGCCGATAGACAAAAATGATTATGTTGGTATGATTACATAATTGTTGGGGTAGTACTGTGTATAAGAGGCATTGATAGAATCAATAGAGGTGATAACAAAATTGACAGAGGGGAAAAAGGAATCAACCTGATAGTTTTGGAAATGACGCACGACAATATCCTCTATTTAGTGACAATTTCATCATACATAACTTTTAAAAATCTAACTCTTTAGATGTTTGGACAATTGGGCTACTCTAGTGCATGGGTGTAAAGCTTGTCAATACACAAAAGTGGAAGAGGAGGAACAAGGAGGTCATTGGACAAGTGGTGAATACATTACACTCGGTAAAGTGAAGGAACGAATGTACAATTTGTCTCATAGGGAAAACAAGAAGGACAAGAGCAATATTTGAATTGTAATTATCTTCTTGTATTGTTCATTTAATGATCAAGTGATAGGATTGCTATTGGCACCTATCAATTGGGTTTTCCTCCCAAATCAGGGGTTTCCTAGGGCAAAATCTGTGCAGAGTGTTTTATTTTATGTGATTGCATTTTTCTAGTAGATTGAGTACGATTTTCATTCTTTAAATCTTTTATTAAAATTAGTTAAGTCGTAGAATAGTAATTTGTGACTTTGTAGCCACAATTCCTAGCATTTGTAGTGATTACATATCGTTTTGGTATTAGAGTTATTTTAAACTTATGGGAATTAGGGTTTAGTGAATTGTATGCCATTGACAAGGTATTCAAGTGATGATAATAGAGTTCTAGAGAATCCAAAGATAGGAGCTCACCATTGGAATCAAGAAATCAAAATGGGAGATTTAAGTAACATGGTTTCAACCTTAGAGAGCTAAGTAGTGGAAGTAGTAAAAAATAAACAACGGATTACTCAACAAGAGCACCTAACTAGACAACAATCTCAGATGATACAAGATCAGTCATCTGCCAATGTCTAGTTCAAGCCTTGGCAAAGAAGTTTGGTATTGGAGATGATGAGGAAGAAGAAGGAAAGAGTGGTAATGATCAAATGTGGGAAGAAATAGAAACTGAGGTAAGAGTTGGACCTACTCCATTTAAATGTGAAACCAAGGTTGAAATTAAGACTTTTGAAGGTCACGTAAATGCATAAATTCTAGATTCTTTGATAAAATAGATGGAAGTGTGTCCATAATGCAAGTGAAACACAATTTTTTTTTATCTCTTGTATGGTGGGAGAGTTATTTATCTTCGTGTGAGAAAAAGAAGAATCCAACAACCTATACTTGGGTAGGGTTTAAATATTTTCTAAGGAAGATTTTCTATCCAATCAAGTATGAGACCAATCAAAAGATAAAGTGGCTCTATTTTAGGCAACCAAGGTGATAAAGTGTACAAGATTACAAAGGCAAGCCATGATGTTGAGCATGGACTTGGAAGAAGGAGATATCCTCATCAAATATCTTGATGGGTTGCATACCAACCTATGAAGGAAGGCCATCATAGCCAAGTTAGTTGATTTGGATGACACTTGTGTTTTGACACACTATATATTGATGAATAAAATTGAAAGACCCTATGGAGGAGAGTCTTGTAAAAAAAGACAACAATAGGATAAGGACCAACCCAGAGAAAAGAAGAGTAAACCATTTAAGAAGTGGAAAAGAAATAAGATTGACACTACTATCCACAATGGAAAATATTCAAAGAATCGTTGTTTGCATTTCAAGATGGATGGTCACATGAATAATAAGTGTTGGAAGCTACACCCCAAGTTGCACTATAAAAAATAAGCCTAATAAGGACTTAAAGAAGTCCATGGCTACCATTCGTGAAGAAGTGGAATAGAGGCCAACTCAAATATAGATGAGAAATTGGGTTGTATAGCGACCAAGACCATCATGAGTGGGCAAGAACATGAAGCAATGAACTAGTTATTCAATATCAAACTCCAAGTGAAGAAAACAAGTTTAAAGGCACTGATAGATCCTGTCTCTCAATGTAATTAAAATCCAATTGATATAGTTAAGAAGATTCATTTGCAAAGGTATGATCATCCTCAACTTTATCCATTGAGTTGGTTTAAGAAGGATGTGGTGGTTCAAGTTAAGAAAAGGTGCAAATTTTAGTTTCTATAAATGCACAAACATGGATGAAGTAGAAGTGGATGTGATTTATCTTGATGCATTTGACATTGTGCTTGAGAGTTTATATTTGTATGTGCAAGATGAAATATTCATGAGAAGGGCAAACAAGTACTAATGGGTCAAGGATGTAATGAAATGTTGTTAAGGGACACCAAAGCAAGTCCAGGATAGCCATGATAAGTTCTAATCAAGCACTTAATCTCATACAAGAAACCAAGTATTTTTGTCCTCTACTTTTGAAAGATAAGCAAGAAGAGGGATTTGGGGTTTTTTCAATGTCACATAGTAGGAAAAAGATAAAGGGGTTGGAAGAATTGGTGGCATCATTTGAGGAGGTATTCTATGATCCAAAGGGTTTTTCACTTAAGAAAGAGGTAGAGCATGAGATTCATCTACTTCTCAAGTTGCCTCTACCTAATATAGGATTATAAACAATCATTGATAAAGAGTAATGGGGTAAAATAAATAGCTTCAAGAGCTCCTTTAGAGTAGGGTGTAATATGCCCTAACACTTCACCCTATGGATCACCCATAGCCTTAAACTCTCTAAAATGAATGTAGACTTCAAATTTACTTCTAAGGAATTATACCCATGTCCTTCTAGAATAGTCATCTATGAAAGCCAAAATACTAAGATTTTGAAATTGAATAAACATTTGTAGGACCAAAAACATCAAAATGAATTAGATCCAACACCCTAGAAGATTTGTGAGAACTCAAATAAAACTAAATGTGATTTTATTTCCATGTGTAATGTTCATAGAAATTAAACTCGAGAGCACAATCATTTAAATCCTCTACAAGATTTTTATTTTTCAAGGTCCTTAGACCCTTCTCACCTATGTGGCCTATTCTTTGGTGCCATAACATCATTTTATATATAGGTAGTGTAATGTCCCCTTTTGGGATCACCTTATACTTTGCCTTGAAATCACGATTCCAAATGAAACCAGTAGTAGATGGAAATCTGGTTATGGAGACCTGTAACCATGTTTGATGAATATAATATGAAATGCATTTAATTATAAGTCTAAGAAAGATTATATATAACAATGTAACAAGTCTCAAGTGCTATGTGGGCTCAACCATAAAGAGGGGGACGTGATGAGGTGCCCCAAGTATCCCAATAGTAGGACCTTATCCTCTGTTGGCCTCATGTGGTCCTCAACCATCATCATAAGGTTTTATTTATTTCAACAATTGATTCAAGTGGGGGTAGTTTGAGAGGCTACAATAGGGTGTCCTAGATCCTCAACTCTAGGCCCAAGGATAGAACCTTATCCTCCTTGGCTCCATGTGGTCTTTAACTGATGGTCCTTAACCATCCTCATGAGGTGGTCTCATGTGGTCCTTAACCATCATCATGAGTTGCCACTCCTAGTGAGGAATCATTCATCATTTCCCCCTCATTGCAATCTTGCCTCATCCCTTCTTGACCAATCATGATCAGAATTAGATTATTGTTCATAACATCAATAATATATGCTACTTTGGCATCAACTATTAGTGTTTTAATTGATATAATTGTAAGTATATATATATTTGTTCACCTCTATATTTATCTATTAAATAAACATAAACATAGTTAAAATTGCATACCACAGGGGTCTTTATTTTTCTGTTGTTATATTTGTATATATATCACTACTGTTATGTACTCTTGGCTGCCTTTGGTTTTGCTCTATATATTCCAAATGTTGATTCCTACTGATTGATTGATTCAATAATAGAATTATATAACGATAGAAGGATTGAATTGTCATATGATAGAATAATCGAATGACAGAATGAGAGAATGATAAAATAATATAAGGATAGAATAGGATGATATAATGATATAAGAATAGAATGAAGGATGAATAATATAATGATAGATTGATAGAATAGAATGATATAATGATAGAGGAATAGAATGAGAGGATAATATAATAATTGAATAATAGAAAGATGGAATAATAGATTAAATAGAATTGAGAGGATGATAGAGTTATATCATATGATAGGATGGTTGCAATGAATAATTCTCTGCCTTACAACATGCTCTAAACTCCCTTCACAATTTGCTCCTCAATTTGCACTCATTCCTCTCTATTACTCTGTCATAAACCCTTCCTTATATTTGCATAATCTTCTATATTTCTGCCTTTAATTCTCTCATACAAATATGCCTCTAACCCTCTTTATCATTTTCTCTCTAACTCCCTTCTTTATCTGCCTTTTAAACTCTCCTTTGTAGATCTGAGTGTCTTCTTGATATATCTTTATTCTTCCCCCTTTTAACTCTCAAATATTTCTCATATCTTATACTTATCCAAGAGAGGTGATTTCTTGAATATTGCATCCTTTGTTTTGTCTTATTTGAAGGCACCACTTAGTCTAACATGACCATTGCCCTTCATAAATACAAATCGTAGCTTTCACTAACTAATCGCTGCTCTAGATGCAGTCGTTGCCCTTTATATTAATCCAAATCACTACATACTTAGAAAAAATCCAAGTCAAACACTTATCTTCACACCTCTTCAATATATCTATTTTATATAGAATGGGCACACATATTAAAGAGAGGTCGGCCTTGATTTTAATAGAGGAAGTCAGCCACCAATTTAAATCTTTAATTTAATTTTACTCTAACCAAAAGGTAGTCGACTGTCTCCCCATAATTTTTAACTTCAAATCTTCAAATTCCATGTATGAATGAAGTAGGCCTTTATAATTTAAATATTTAATTTAAATTAAACTCCATCATTCAAAAATGGAACATGACAGGTAGCTTGGTCTCTAAAGAAAGAGCTATTGAACACCCAGAATACTGAGAGGGGGGGGGGTGAATCAGTAATCTATTAAACCTTTTACTTATTAAAATAGTAGTCCATTTGCCACAAATAACAACAAAGCAAATTAAACACAAAATAAGCAACCACAAAGCATCACACATGAACACTAAGATTTTTATGTGGAAAACCCAAAACTGGGAAAAACCACAGTGAGTGTTAGCTCATAATAATTATGTAATATCAATACCGAATTACAAAAGGCTCACTGCCGAAATAGGCTCACTGCCTAGAGAAAGAAAGAAGGAAAGAAGGATGGCTCACTACCATGTTGAACTGCTCTAATTGCATCTACACATGCATGGTTACAATCCAATGGAGCACATAAACACTATCTCAAAACTCTTCATCGCTGACTGCTCTGTTTCACTACTCTATTCTTACATGGGAACATGATCTCTCTTCTTCTGCTCTTATTGCCTTCACAAAATCACAATCTTTTCACATGTCATACACACCTTCATATTCACGCTCCCATTCCCAAACACTGAATTGGATCTCATATATATATATATATCTACAACACATATAATCTTCATATTAGGTCAGCCTAATTAGATGAAGTGTGTATTCAAACAATTTGTAACTTGTCAACCAAATCTAGTCACTAAAATACATAGCGGACCCAAACCACACTTGAATCACATTCTCATATGTTTGCTTCAACTATAGAACCCCTTAGAATAAAGTTTCAATCAATAGAAATTACCGCACACAAATCAAACTATCATGTTAGCCTTGAACATAGATTGTTACTGACTCAGTCCATCTGTTAGACTACAACTTTCACTGGGGACCATAAGACCTACTCAAAATCATATCCAATACTCCTTAGACATCAGAGATCATACCTTTAGAACCATAGAATATAATATTAACATGTGGCAAAATGCAGACTGCTGAAACACATACTCTAACACAGCCAATCACTGTCAATTCATGTAGCGATACTCAGTAGCTTATAATTGTCTTTCTGCTGAACCTCAGACTTTGCAATTCTAGATTTAGACACTTCATACAAGTGTTTACATCACCTCAAAACCACATAACTAAATATCTAACACCTGAGGAATGCAAACCAAAACAAATGAGTGTTCTATTCTGATTACCTCTGTTCTCTGCAATGCCAGACTTAGGCTACTTGAAGATATACTTCCGAAACTGATCAAGGTCTAAAACTTAGGATGTAAGATCATATAAGAGTTGGAAACATCATGCCAGAACTATAGGACCAGATCTGCAACTGCGGACCAATGCCAATTCAAACACTGTCTCTCTGTCACTGTCTCTGTATACTGTCAACACTTAGCCAAAATGACTAAGTCTTCTTGATCGGACCAAAACCTTTGTTCTAACCTTGTTCCTTTTCTTGTTACCATCAATGAAAACATCTTCAAACATCAAGCTTAGCCAAATTTCCAACAATCTCCCCCTTTGTCATCGATGGCAACACTTGATGTGAAAAACTGTTATACTGCTCCCCCTTACTCTTGTCACATTGCTCCCCCTAACTTCATGCTTCTCTTTTTATTTTTCAGTTATTTTCTTTTTGTGTTTTTCACATGCTCCATTCTCCCCCTTTGACATCAATGGCAAAGGTGTATGATACAGAAATATGTACAAGTTATCAAAACTTCAAAAATTATTTGTACTATCCACATATTTACAAGTGAAATCAAATTGCTTACTATTTTTTAGGGAGAATATCCTTGTAGATCTTCTTCAGTTGCACCACTTCTTCATCCTGACTGACCTTAGCATCACTCAAAACTAGTAAATGCCCAATAACCTGGGATACCAACTCTTCTTCTTTCTTCATGGTAGTAGGGGCCTCAGTGATTTGCCTTGTCTTATCTATTGTTGCTACTAGCCTGGTTAGGGATGCAATCTTAAAGCTTGCTATCTCCCAGAGCTAGCTTATTCTATGCTTTATAACCTCCCTATGGGTCTGAAACTTATGTATATTAGAATGAATGGTCTCAACTTGTGCCCTTTGATTACTGGTGCAGGGGCACCCCTTTAACAAGTCAATTATACATCAGAGGGAGAAGACTAAAGGTCTTAATATATTATGTCTTAGGCATATTTTTATTTAATGTAATAAGGTTTGTTTGACCAATATCTGTTATAGTAGTTTGCATCTAGGTTTATGTGCAAGTTCCTAGGACACTTGTCGATCTGTCATGACAAGATTATTAGTTTGTTAAGAGTTTGTTAGTTGGTTGTTATTTCCCAGCCGCTTGGAATTGTCTCCCAGCCACTGGGAACCAAGTCAATACTACTCATAGTAAGTGGATAAAGAACCTAGATCTGATCGATTAGAGATATGGAGAGCAAATGTTAGACAGAGCAGTAGTTGTGAAATTAAGTTGTGCAACTGTGAAATCAGATATCTGTATACATTTCTGAAAGTAATACGAAGATCCTATTTGTGTTATCTTTCTAGTTTTCGAATTCACTGTGTAATCAATTTTCTACTTTGGAATCGAAATGGGTTCTTAGCCCATTCCACCAGTTGGATTACTTCATAATCAGTGGAATGGTTGTATATATTAGTTTATGTTCTTGTTTTGCATTTTCTATTTGTTCATTCCATGTTCGCAGGATCGGTTACATCATGCTTAGATAAGCCCTAGCATCCTCATGTGCTAGGTTAGCAAAGTGCAAAAGTCTGTATGTTTGCGAAGAGATAGTTTTGTGTAATCGCTAAGCATGAAGTGAGTCAAACAGTAAAAATCCATGTGGTTTCAATAGATATACAAATTGTGTGTATATCGCTTTTGTATCCGGGATATACCTTCTGTGTATATATCGCAAAGCATATCGGGTGTGGAAACATGTTGAAAATGTATGTTATGAATATACAAGGTTAAAACATATCGGATATACAATTCCTGTGTATATCACAATTGTATGACGTATATTTCCTGTGTATACCGTTATCATATGTTCTTGTGTATATTGCAGTTGTCTATCACGGTTGCATGTAGCAAATGTACATTATAAATGTACAAGTCCATCGACATACAAAGGAGAGAGAAAACTTTGGATACATTCAAGGTGGTCAACGTCGGTCAAAAGGTTGATTCGTCTGCATGCGGGAGGAATGCATCTTTAGGTTTGCATATTGTGGTTGTATGTCGAAACATACATTGGGTTTATATACAAAGAAGTCAGCAGTCAACTTTCCTTGAAGGCATATTCCGAAGGCATATTCGGTGAATGCATGTTCGAGTTGTATGTTTTTGAATGCATATTGAAATATACATTCTGCAGATACATCGGGTTAAGATGTAGAAAGCTACCGGCAACAAAGGTAAAGGAAACTGACAGTAGGAGGTTGTCGCTTGTATGTCCCGATTGCATATAGCACTTGTATGTTGAAACATACATTTTTCGTTGATACAAATATCGACCGGTAGGAGTGGTATGAGGAACCGGCACGTCAAGTCAAAGGGTTTATATGCATTAGTGTTCAGCATGAAGAAAAGGTGGCAGATACAAAGGGTCGCGGGTGCAGCAAGTACAAGTTTGTATATACAATCAGGAATGTATCTCCCGATAGATACAAATGCTACAGTGATCAGAATGTAAGCATTTTATTAAGCTGATGGTATGAAGATTGTATGCATGATGCATAGGCATACATTGGCGAATGTACCTTAGGGTTTTTTTTTCGTGGGTCCTCTGCATCATAGTGGTATCAGAGAAAAGGTTGTATCTTTTGGGAAGGAGAAGAAGACAAGATGTCAAAAGGAGAAGGGTCAGAAGAGTTCCCAGCAAGGATGACCAATGCTGAGTTGGCTGTCCTAGTAAAGAAGCAAATTGCAGAGAGCAAAATAGTGAAAGCTCAGAATCAGGCTTTGAAAGATGAGTTAGAGAAGTTAAGGGACAAAGTAGGAAAGGGAAGAAAAGATTCTGGTGAGGAAGATAGGGATGAAGAGGAGATCCCTAGGCAGGAAGAGATAGAGGTTCCTGCAGACCAGAGACCCTTACTTAATGCCCTCAAATCCATGGAGCGAAGGACCATGGATATGAAAATAGACCTACCAGTGTTTGTAGGCAAGATGGATCCTGATTCAGTGATGGAGTGGATAGACTCCTTGAATAATTTCTTTGAAACAAAGGAAATACCAGAACATCAAAGGGTAAAGATGGCTCAATCCAAAATGAAAGAGGCTACACTAACTTGGTGGAATTTCATCCAAGATGACAGGGTGAAAGAAGGAAAGAACAGAGTTGCTACTTGGAAGAAGATGATGGCTTTAGTGAAGGAAGCCTATGTTCCATTGGATTACAACATCCAACTACATAAGAGGAGACAAAATTTGAAATAGAAGAAGTTAGATGTCAGTTCATACACTGAAGAGTTTATGAAACTATGTGTCAAGACCAAGGTGAAGGAGAATGAGGAAGAGAGGGTCGCAAGGTATCTCAATGGGTTGAGATTTGCCATCCAAGAAGATTTAAATCTGCATAGCCTAGATATAGTCCAAAAGTGCTACCAATTGGCTCTCAAAGTAGAAGAGAAATTAAAGAGAAGACAAGAGCAGAATAGTAGAGGAAGAGGAAGACAACAAAGAGGGGGGAAGAAGTCCTTTTAGAGGTAGAGGAAATGGATTTGGACACGAAGGTGAATCCAATCAAGAAAATAGCAAAGGAGACAACAATCAAACTCAAGGGGAAAGTTACAATCAAAAAGGAAATTTTAGGGGCAGAAGACCACCATTTAGAGGAAGATCTCAGGGTAGAGGACCTCTCAGATGTTACAATTGTAATCAGGAAGGCCATATAGCCAGCAGATGTCTAGAAAAAGCCACCAGTTCAATGGGAGAAAGGAGGACAAATCTGATCCAAGAATCTGATTGTCAAAGTGTGACAAGCTCAAACACTTATCAAAGTGTAAATGCTCCTGATGGTTATGGGTATCCTGAGAAAGGAGAATCTTTGATGATTAGGAGAGCAATGACCACCATGAAGGTGCCTGACAGAGAACCCCCACAAATAAAGTCTCTTTTCAAAACTACTTGCAAGGCAGGAGGAAAGGTATGTAAAGTTCTGATTGACTCTGGATCTACTGAAAATTTTGTGTCTCTTGAAATGGTAGAAAAGCTTAAGCTTAGAAGACTGTCACATCCTTACCCATACAAAATTTCATGGCTCACTCAAGGTTAGCAAACAGTTGTGGAAGAGCAGGCTTGGGTGGAGTTTCAAATTGGACCATACAAGGACATATTATTGTTTGACATAGCTCAGATGGATGCTTGCCATCTCCTATTTAGACGACCATGGCAATATGACTTGAGAGCACAACATGATGTAGTTAGAAACACATATGCAATCACCAAGGATGGTAAGGTGATAGAGTTACTACCATTGATGGAGAAGGAGGTAGAATCAAAGGGAAAAGAGGTCAAGGTCATGATGGCAGAAGGTAAACAATTCCTGAAGGAGATAGTAGATGAAGGTGCAGTTGCATATGCCCTAATTCCATGCCTGAAGGTGAACAAGGAGCAGCAACAAGAAGTCAAGGGAGAGAAGAGACAAAGGTTCATAGACCCTACTGTCCAAGAACTATTGGACAAGTACAAAGGCATCATCTCTGATGGAATGCCAAGGTCCCTACCACCTATGTGGGACATCAGCCATTGCATAGACCTGATCCCAGGATCTACACTTCCAAACAAGGCAACACACAAGCTTACACCAGAGCAAAATGTAGAGGTAGCAAGGCAGATTAAGGAATTGTTGGAGACAGGCCTAATTGGCAAGAGTTTAAGCCCATGTGCAGTACCGGCTATACTAGCACCAAAGAAGGAAGGCACTTGGAGACTTTGTACTAATTCAAGGGCTATCAACAAAATAACAATTAGGTATAGGTTCCCAATCCCAAGGATAGAATATTTGCTTGATTGTTTGGGAGGTGCCAAATATTTCACAAAAATAGATTTAAAAAGTGGCTATCATCAGATCAGGATTAGGCTACGAGATGAATGGAATACTGCATTTAAAACCAATGAGGAGTTATATGAGTGGAAGGTCATGCCTTTTGGGTTATCCAACGCCCCTAGTACCTTTATGAGGTTGATGAATGAGGTCTTGAGAGAGTTTATAGGTAAATTTGTCATAGTATATCTAGGTGACATCCTGATTTTTAGTAATACAAGGGAAGAGCATCTCAAGCATATAGACTTGGTTCTCAAGAGGTTACATGAAGAGCAGCTAATGATCAACTTGGAGAAGTGTTTGTTCATGGAGGAGGATATCATCTACTTGGGTATTGTCATCTCACATGGCAAACTGAAAATGGATCAAGAGGAGGTAAGTGCCATATTGTCTTGGCCAACTCCTAGAACCATGAATGATGTCAGAAGTTTCCATGGGTTAGCAACCTTCTATAGGAAGTTTATAAAAGGGTTTAGTCATGTTTGTGCACCCATGCTTGACACCATAAAAGGAGGACAGAAGTGCAGATTCAATTGGACAAAGGAAGCAGATGATTCATTTGAAACATTGAAGAAGAAGGTGGCACAACAGCCAGTCCTTGCACTTCTTGACTTCAACAAGATTTTTCAAGTAGAATGTGATGCAAGTCACATGGCAATTGGAGCAGTACTCAGTCAAGAAGGTAGGCCTATTGCATTTTTCAGTGAGAAACTAAATGATGCTAAGAAGAGATACTTATCCTATGATTTGGAGATGTATGCTCTAGTCCAGTCACTCAAAAAGTGGAGGCATTACTTGATGCCAAAAGAATTCATAGTATTTACAGATAATCAGGCCCTTAGTTTCATAAACAGTCAAGAGAAGCTGAACCATAGGCACATGAAGTGGGTGGAGACTTTACAAGCTTTCACTTTCACACTCAAGCACAAGAAAGGAGTCAAGAACAAGGTAGCAGATGCTTTGAGTAGGAAGGCTCTAACCATAAATTAGATTCAATTGGAGAGTGTTGGCATTGATTCCTTAAAGACTATGTATGATGCTGATGAAGACTTTGGAGAGATCTACAAAGTATGTACTTCCTTTGGTGACAAATATCATGTTGAGTACTCTAAATTTCTGATACAAGATGGATTACTTTTCAAAGGTGGACAATTGTGCATCCCACGGTGTTCTATGAGACTGAACATTATTAGGGAAAAGCATTGTGGGGCCATGACAGGACATTTTGGTCTAGATAAGACTCTTGATCTTGTGAATAGACATTACTATTGGCCTAAGTTACAGACAGATGTAAGAAGATTTGTGGAAGCATGTGTAATATGTGAAAAGGCAAAAGGGAGATCCACTATTGCAGGTTTATATCAGCCACTGCCCATTCCTTCTAGGCCATGGGAGAGCATAAGTATGGATTTTGTGTTGGGTTTACCCAGAACAAGGAAGGGATATGATAGTGTTTTTGTTGTAGTAGACAGATTTAGTAAAATGGCACATTTCTTGCCATGCAAAACCACTTGTGATGCTTCATATGTTGCAGACCTATTTTTCAAGGAAATAGTGAGGATACATGGATTGCCATTGAGCATAGTGTCAGATAGAGATGTGAAATTTATTAGCCATTTTTGGAGGACTCTTTGGAAGAAGCTTGGTACCAATTTGTCCTTCTCATCAGCGTATCATCCTCAAACAAATGGACAGACTGAAGTGGTTAACTGTTCATTGGGAAATCTGCTCCGATGTTTGACAAGGCAGCATGGAGAGAAGTGGGATAACATCCTATCACAGGCATGATTTTCCTATAATGACACCGTCAATAGGAGTATAGGGAAATCACATTTCTAGGTGGTATATGGTATTCATCCAAGAGGTATTTTGGAGTTAAGAGATCTACTTGTAGGAGAATCTATTAGTGCAGATGGAGAAACTTTTGCAACAGCCATCAAAGAGGTGCATGATCAAGTCAAGAACCAACTCCAACAAACCACATTGAAGTACAAAGCCTATGCTAACAAGAAAAAGAGGGATGTACAATTTGATGTTGGAGATTTGGTGTGGGTTAATCTGAAGAAGGAGAGGCTCCCAAAAGGTAAATATACCAAACTCATGCAGAGGAAGATTGGACCATGTCAGATTTTGAAGAAATGTGGATAGAATGCCTATGAGATCCAACTTCCTTCTAATACAAGCATAATCCAGATGTAGACCTATTTTTAATGTATGTGATTTAACTCCATACAAGCATAATCTAGATGTAGACCAGGAACCATTACAGGGTACAACAGCTGATGATATTCCTAAACATGATCCACCACAATTATAGAAGATTTTAGACTCAAGAGTGGCAAAGAAGACACGGAATAGAGAGTATATGGAATACTTGGTGGCTTGGCAAGGGAAACCTAATTCAGAGGTAGTTTGGATGACTGAGGAACAGATCAGAACACATGGTGTAGACCTTCAAACTCTCATCTCAAGTGGACTTGAGATTTGTTCTCTCGGGGAGTATGGTGCAAGGGCACCCCTTCAACAAGTCAATTATACATTGGAGGGAGAAGACTAAAGGTCTTAATATATTATGTCTTAGGCATATTTTTATTTAATGTAATAAGGTTTGTTTGACCAATATCTGTTATAGTAGTTTGCATCTAGGTTTTTGTGCAAGTTCCTAGGACACTTGTCGATCTGTCATGACAAGGTTGTTAGTTTGTTAGTTGGTTGTTATTTCCCAGCCACTTGGAATTGTCTCCCAGCCGCTAGGAACCAAGTCAATACTACTCATACTAAGTGGATAAATAGCCTAGATCTGATCGATTAGAGATATGGAGAGCAGATGTTAGACAGAGCAGTAGTTGTGAAATTAAGTTGTGCAACTGTGAAATCAGATATCTGTATGCATTTCTGAAAGTAATAAGAAGATCCTGTTTGTGTTATCTTTCTAGTTTTTGAATTCACTGTGTAATTGATTTTTTGCTTTGGAATCGAAATGGGTTCTTAGCCCATTCCACCAGTTGGATTACTTTGTAATCGGTGGAATAGTTGTATATCTTAGTTTATGTTCTTGTTTTGTGTTTTGTGTTTGTTCATTCCATGTTTGCAGGATCGGTTACATCATGCTTAGATAAGCCCTAGCATCCTCATGTGCTAGGTTAGCAAAGTGCAAAAGTCTGTATGTTTGCGAACAGATAGTTTTGTGCAATCGCTAAGCATGAAGTGAGTCAATCAATGAAAATCTGTGTGGTTTCAATAGATATACAAATTGTGTGTATATCACTTTTGTATGAGGGATATACCTTCTGTGTATATATCGCAAAGCATATCGGGTGTGGAAACATGTTGAAAATGCATGTTATGAATATACAAGGCTAAAACATATCAGATATACAATTCCTGTGTATATCACAATTGTATGAAGGTATATTTCCTATGTATATCGTTATCGTATGTTCTTGTGTATATCGCAATTGTCTATCACGGTTGCATGTAGTAAATGTACATTGTAAATGTACAAGTCCATCGGCATACAAAGGAGAGAGAAAGCTTTAGATACATGCAAGGTGGTCAATGTCGGTCAAAAGGTTGATTCATCTGCATGCGGGAGGAATGCATCTTTAGGTTTGCATAATGTGGTTGTATGTTGAAACATACATTGCATTTATATACAAAGAAGTCAGCGGTCAACTTTCCTTGAAGGCATATTCCGAAGGCATATTCGGCGAATGCATGTTTGAGTTGTATGTTTTTGAATGCATATTGAAATATACATTCCGTAGATACATCGGGTTAAGATGCAAAAAGCTACCGGCAGCAAAGGTAAAGGAAACCGGCAGGAGGAGGTTGTCTCTTGTATGTCCCGATTGCATATAGCACTTGTATGTTGAAACATACATTTTTTGTTGATACAAATATCTACCGGTAGGAGTGGTATGAGGAACTAGCACGGCAAGTCAAAGGGGTTGTATGCATTAGTGTTCAGCGTGAAGAAAAGGTGGTAGATACAAAGGGTCACGGGCGCAGCAGGTATAGGTTTGTATATACAATCAGGAATGTCTCTCGCGATAGATACAAATGCTACAGTGATCAGAATGTAAGCATTTTATTAAGCCGATGGTATGAAGATTGTATGCATGATGCATAGGCATACATTGGCAAATGTACCTTAGGGTTTTTTTTTCATGGGTCCTTTGCATCAATTACCAATAGCATCTTTTCCCAGGTCATAAGTTCTGGATATCTTCATTATTTGAGCTTCCCATCCATTTATTTTCTCTTTTATGTCCTTAGTCTTATCAGGCCATGTAAGATAGAATTGATATAATTCACTAGCTTCTTTAATTTCCATCTGTGCATACTCTATGCTCTTATATACTAAAATTTTATCTTGAGCAAATTTGTCATTTAGCTCCACTAACCTTTTGTCATCAATCTCTACCCTTACCTTCTTTTCTGCAGCTTGTTCCAAGGACTCAAAATGAGAATTGATTGATTCCATGAGCTTCTTCAATGAGTAGTAGGACCCAACTATGTATCTCTCTTTATTCCGGGCATAATCTTTTCAAAAATTGCTGATGCATCTTCAATCAGCTCACTGTCCTCCATATGGGACTTTAATATCTCTTCTTGTGCAGTAGCTTGAAAAATTATCCCAAGTCTTAGTTTCTACAATGGGGACATTGTAGCAAGGTTAATAGGTCCTTGTAATAGCTCAGGTGTGGTCAAAATCTGAGCTTCCTTCTGCTTTTCCAAAAACTCTCTCAAAGAGTCAGCAGTGTCTCTCTTATCTTTAGCCTGAGACACTTCACCAAAATGACTTTCCGGATGTTCTTCATGAGCAGGTTCTTGTTCATTTCCCTCTCTTTCTGGAGCAAGTTCTTGAATGTTATCATTTGTTTTCAGAGTAGAGTTATCTACCATTTGCTCATTACTTTCTTCTCTTTGTTCACTTTGTATTTCAGGGACATTGTCCTCAGGTGTGACATTTGTTTCCCTAGAGTTCTTTTCTTCCACAGGTTCTTTTATTTCTTCAACTTATCTAGAACTTACTAGAGGAACTATTCCACTTTGATCCCTACTTTGTTCTGTATTCACTTCCTCTTCATTCCCTGTGCCCACCAGAGGAGTAATTGCACTTTGTTCCATGTTCTATTCCATATTTATCTCCGGAACTACATTATCAACATCAACATTATGCTCCTCTTCATTAGTGTTAGCAATAGTTGGGATTTGCAGCTCATGTAAGACATTTAGTGTTATCTCCTCAGTCTCCTTGACTAGTTTTTCAGTGTCACCATACATTAGAATGTTGACCCTTCTCTTTGTTCTAAACTTTTCACTAAGCATCTTAGTAACTTTGACCTTCTCTTCGCTGGTAATATTTGGGCACAGTTTTAATAGAACATATTCCTTTAACTCAGTATCTTTTGCCATAACTACTTCTTTTCTTGCTGTCATGATGCTGGCTAAACTATCTGGTAAATCATCTATAACTTCAATCAATGCTTTACTAAACATAACCAAAAATATTACAACTGTTTCAAGTATCAACTTATCTGCATCTGAACTGTCATCATAAATACTAGCAATAGGCTTCAAATTCCCATGCTGAGCTATTGCATTGACTATGGCTTCCAAGGATATAGTTGCTTCATTTCCTTTAGTCTCAGTCTTCTCTCCTTTCTTCTTCTTCTTGTCTTTACCCTTTCTAGAGGGCTTCTCTTTCTTGCTTGCAATTGTTTCATCTATTTTTGCTTTCTTAGCCTTGACTTCATCTGTTTCTGTTTCCTCTTCTTCTTCTTCTTCTCTGACTCCAAGGCTTACATATACTCTCTTTATGGCCTTTTCTTTCTTTCTTTTCTTCTTCTCTTCTAGCTTCTTCTTTGGCACTTGCTCTTCAATATCTGTAGGCTTTATCTTTTCTTTCTCAACCTCTGAAGCATGGAGTGGTCCAGAGTTCTTAGAGGTTGCTGCTGCAGAGAAGGAGGCTCTTGTTCTCCTTCCAGAGCTAGAGGTAGGCTTTTCTTTACCAAATTTTTCTTCTTTCTTCTCTGGAGCTTTTGATGTTTGTCCTTTCAGAGCACTTGCAGCCTTGGATGCCTCTACCTTGGCTCTTGATTCATTTATTTGTTCATCTGTAAATCCTTTGCTTTTAACAAACTCAGTTGCCCACTTTCTTGCATTCCTCTTGATTTCAGGTTGTTTCAGTTCCAAATGGACTTTGAGAGATAATTCTTCAAATGTTCCAAATATTTCCTCCTTAGGATCTTTTGGTTTGCTCAACATCAGGTCTACCAAACCAGTTAGGATGTCGTCTGTGACTTCATATCCCATGGTTGGGACCCATATAGTTCTGGGTTCTATAGCTTCCATAAGGCATTTATCTTTGTCCACCATAAATACAATGTCCTTTTCATATTTCTTCACAACCTTTTCAGGGATCCTATCCCTAGCCTGCATTTTCTTTTGGAAATTCTTAAAATAACCCCATAATGTTGCATTTTGTTTATCAACATTTCCTAAACTCTGTAGATGATTTCTAATTTGTACTGCTATTGGTGAGTGATCAAGCCAACCAATATTTTCCATACTTGGTAACTCCTTTAAAAAATAGAAGAATAGACAAATGATTAGAGTTCCATACTTGAAGGGGTATTTTGTCTTTTGTCCTTTTTAGATTCTCCAACAATTGTTGTCGGAGCAATTCACATAGGTCATAGTCTACATTGTTCTTTACCATTTCATATGCTATGTGTATAGCAATTGCTAAGACTGAATTCTCCCTATTAGAAAAGTAGACCTTATAACCAATCACCATTGAGGTAAACCTTATCGCCAGATTTTCAATATCATTCACTGTTAGTGCCCTTTGGTCAAACTTGACACCAGTCAATTGCATCACAGTGTTATTCTTCATAGATTTTAATATCGGAACTGTTCCAGTGGAACACATGCCAGTGACTGCCTTAATGGCATCCTTTGTTATCATATAAGGAACATCAAGCCAAAAGAACTCATCATGAATCCTGCTCAAAACATACCTAACCCAAGCATCATCCGCGAATACTAGAAAATCCAACCAGGTATCCAAATTTTTCTCATGTAGAGCACTATATTCTTCTTTCAATTTAAAATTATCTCTGGTTAACTCATTCACGTAAATTTTCCCTAAATTTAAATGATCATATTCTTCTAGATTTGCATGAATATATGCCCTAACATCTTTAGTATGCATGACCCAAAACGGGTCTTCAGAGAATGCACCGTCTAGATTAGTTTCAGTTGATTTGAATGGGTGCTTCTTGAACTTAGGGCGAGGCCTCTCAGTGATCTCAATAACTTATGGGATAGACATCTTTACTGACTCAACACAAAAAAATTTCAAGAGAGAGTGTTGTAAATACCTTTTGTTTCCGGTTAGGGTTTCTTCACATTAATAGCTGAATGCTTGAATTTGCCTTAGCTTCACTTCTCAGATCTCCTTAGACACTTGAGGGTTTGAATGTAATGTGATTTCCTTTCAAATGAATCCCCTTTTAACCCCTTTTCATCAAAACCTAATCGTCATAAATGCTGGATTCAAAAAGATGTCAAACTCTTACTCTGCCACCCATAGTTGATCCAAATTGCTTCACAATCCACCGCATTAGATTCTTTTCTGCTCAAATCTTCTTCAAAAGATCTGTTATCTTGTTTTCTAGCTTATACCTTCGTGTTGAATGTCAACACCACTTTTCTTGCCGGGGGAACATGATTTTTCATTTAAGCTCCCCCTGAGCCAGAGCTCCTAATTTACTTCCCGGAGGAAGTACCTACACCAGAGTCTGGTGCGGACTCATTCTTGACTTCATGTACTTCCTTCTTAACCCAAATCTTGTTCATCTCCTTCTCGATTTCTGCCAAATCTACCTTTTGTACCAGTTTCTTCATCTCTACTTGATTATCCTTCTTCATATTCTTGCTTCTACAGAATTTTGTAACATGTCCATACCTATTGCAATTGAAGCATACAACATTTCTCTGACCATTGTTCCTTCCATTCATCCTTGATCTGCATTGGTTAGCCTTGTGTCCAAATCTATTGCACGCAAAGCAATTCCCATTGAAAGATTGAGCATTCCTTCCATTATTATAGTTGTTCCTTATTTGACTTCTGCATTCACTAGCTCTATGACCAAACTTCTTGCATATAAAGAAGTTACCTTTGAAAGTTTGAGCATTCCTTCGATTGTTGTAACCATTCCTTATTTGACTTCTACATTCATTAGCTTTATGACCTATTTTATTGCAAGTAAAGCACTGACCAGAAAATGATGGAACATTTTGATTCACTCTGCTCCTACATTGAGTAGCCTTATGACCAAACTTATTCCATGCATTACAATAACCATTGAAAGAAGGGAACCTTTGTGAGCATTTGGTTGCTTGACCGATGGTCTTCTAGGTCTGTTCCTTTGATTCTAGATCTGTTTTCCTTTGTCCTTATTAATCTTAGCATTCTTTTCTTGACTAGCTTTAGAACTTTCACCTTTATCAAATCCCAAGCCTTCTTTGTCATTAGGACTCTTCTGACTTGCAAGTATTCTATCAAGTTGGGCAGCACTCACTCTGAATTTATCTTCTTGAATCCATGCCTGTTTCAGATCAGCTTTCAAATCCACAACTTCTTGTTCAAGCTTTGTATAGTCTTCAGATTTTCTTTTCACTAACTAATTTAAGTCTTCTTCTTCTTTTTCTCTTTTTACAACTTCCACTTTCAGATCATTCAAGGTTTCATTTTCTGATATCAATTGTTCACTAACCTCCTTATATTTTTCTTTGAACTTCTTGACTTGCTCCCTCGTTTTTTTGATGCACTCATCTACTTCCTTGACATTATCTTTCAGATCCTTATTTTCTATTTCAACCTTTTCAAGATCTTCAAGGGCAACCTTGAGTTCTTCTTCAATGACAAGCATGCAATCTTCTTCAATAGTTTCATTTGAATCAATTTCTTCAGAAGGAGTAGAATACTTTTTACCTACCATGTGTTCAGTCAAATCCAAGATC
Organism: Cunninghamia lanceolata; assembly: GCA_027924645.1. Taxonomy (NCBI): domain Eukaryota; kingdom Viridiplantae; phylum Streptophyta; class Pinopsida; order Cupressales; family Cupressaceae; genus Cunninghamia; species Cunninghamia lanceolata. The sequence goes on from BSBN01000747.1 coordinate 4,172,109, forward strand.
TTCCTCAAGCTATTAGACTTCTTCCAAGGAACTAGACTCTGATACCAATTGTTGAACACCTAGAATACTGAGAGGGTGGGTGAATCAGTGTTTTATTAAACCTTTTACTTATTAAACTAGTAGTCCATTTTCCACAAATAACAACAAAGCAATTAAACATAGAAGAAGCAACCATAAAGCATCGCACATGAACACCAAGATTTTTACGTGGAAAACCCAAAACTGGGAAAAACCACGGTGAGTTTTAACTCACAATAATTATGTAATATCAATACCAAATTACAAGAGGGTCACTGCCTTAGGGCTCACTGCCCAAAGAAATACTCACTGTAGGAAAGGCTCATTGCCAAAATAGGCTCACTACCTAGAGAAAGAAAGAAGGAAAGAAGGATGGCTCACTGCTAGGTTGAACTGCTCTGATTATATCTACACATGCATGGTTGCAGCTCCAATGAAGCACAAAAATACTATCTCAAAAATCTTCATCTTTGACTGCTCTGTTTCACTACTCTATTCTTACATGGAAACAAGATCTCTCTTCTTCTGCTCTTATCACCTTCACAAAATCACAATCTTTTTGCATGTCATACACACACCTTCATATTCGTGCTCCCATTCCCAAACACCAAATTGGATCTCATATATATATCTGCAACACTTAGAATCTTCATTTTAGGTCAGCCTAATTAGATGAAGCATGTATTCAAACAATTTGTAACTTGTCGGCCAAATCCAGTCACTAAAATACATAGTAGACTCAATAGAACTTACCGCACACAAATCAAACTATCATGTCAGCCTTAAACAGAGACTGTTACTAACTCAGTCTATTCGTCAGACTACAACTTTCACTACAGACCACAAGACCTGCTCAAAATCATATCCAAGACTCCTTAAACATCAAAGATCATACCTTCAGAACTGTGGAATTTAATATTAACATGCGGCAAAATGCGGACTGTTGAAACACATACTCTATCACAGCCAGTCACTATCAAATCATGTAGCGATACTCAGTAGCTCATAATTATCTTTCTAGTGAACCTTAGATTCTGCAATTCTGGATTTAGACACTTCATACAAGTGTTTACAACACCTCAAAACTGCATAACTAAATATCTAACACTGAAGGATTGCGGATCAAAACAAATGAGTGTTCTATTCTGATTACCTCTGTTCTCTGCAATGCCAGACTTATGCTACTTGAAGATATACTTCTAGAACTGTTCAAGGTCTAACACTTAGGATATAAGATCATCTAAGAGTTGGAAACATCATGTTAGAACCGCAGGACTAGATCTGCAACTGTGGACCAATTCTAATCCAAACACTGTCTCTGTATACTATCAACACTTAGCCAAAATGACTAAGTATTCTTCACTGGACCAAAACATTTGTTCTAACCTTGTTCCTTTTCTTTTTGCCATCAATGACAACATCTTCAAACATCAATCTTAGCCAAATTGCCAAGAAGAGCACCCTTAGGTACCCAAAAAGCATAACCATCAGAAGTAGATGTAACACTCCTCTTTACTGCTAGTTCCAATGGTGAAGATATAGATTCTATAGATCTATTCACTACAAGAACAAAAGAATTATTGCACTAAATTGTGCATGCATCTAGCTAAAAACATAGTGCCCACATGAACACCCTTAGTGAGCATGTAGCTCTTGCACCATCTTACACCCTCCATTAGAGAAAATAACCTGCACACCCACATCATTAAGCTTACTAACTGAAAGTAGGTTCTGTTGAATACTGAGAGGTGGGGGGGGGTGAATCAGTATTCTAAAATTTAAACAACTAAACCAAATACCAACTTTAATAATCAGAAAGCAAAGTAACCACAAAAATACAAGCCACATAAGCATGACACATAGACACTAGATTTTTACGTGGAAAACCCAAGAAAGGGAAAAACCACGAAGAGGATTAGCTCTCAATATATATTGCAGTCTTTTACAAATGGTGATGTTCAAGCTTGGTCACTCCACGAGCCTAGAATATGCTGGATCACTACCTCAACTCTAGACCTGGAAAGATTACAATGAGGGCTATTAAACCCTAATGGTTGCTCACAGCTAGGCTCACTACCTTGGTGAATATGGCTCATTTCCAAGTACAAGTGAAATTATATAAGAAATATGAATACTAAAACAACATCTATCAGTATGCTAGGGTGCAGTCATTTAGCAACTGAATTCTGAATCCTGAGTCTTCATCATCACTGATCTTCTATCTCGGCTCTACTATTATCATGCTCGCATCAATCACACCCACACCTCCATTGCCTTAACCAAAATTCATCGCCCTTATGTATCTGCATCATGATTTAAACCATAATCAGGCTAGCATCCAAAATATGAAATGTGTACATTGAAGGATGTAGCTTGTTGGCTCGGTCCAATGCACAATACGCTATGTGGACTCAAATAACATTTGAATTGTATTCACATATGTTGGCCTCAACTATTTAACAACTTAGGATTAAGTTCTAAACAATAGAACTTACCGCATACAATTCAGACTTATCATGTCAGCCTCTGACTTAGACTGCCACTAATACAGTTCATCTATCAGACTACAACTTTTACTGTAGACCACAGGGCTTTCTCAAAATCATATCAAAGACTCCTCAAACATCATCAATCATACCTTTAGAACGACAGAGAAAAATATTCTTTAGCGGCAAAATGTGGACCATCAGATCTCACTCTGTCACATTCAAACACTGTAGCGATACTCAACAGCTTGCAACTATCTTTCTGGTGGACTTTAGATATTACAACTCTGGATTTAGACAATTCATGTAAGTGTTTACAACACCTCAAAACTGTAGAACAAAACATGCACGTGCGGAGAAATGCGGATCATTTTACTTTGCACTATACACTGTCACTATCTTACTTCTGTTCATCTAGACTTAGATATTTTCTTCAAATGACTTCCAGAGGAAGTCATGACTTGAACACTGGAATATATCATCATCAAGTAGCTATGAGTCATCATACCTGAAGTGCATTTGCAGGTCTTCAACTGTGGAGGCATACTAATCCACTTTCTGTCCCTTACTCTGAATACTGTCCATACTTAGCCAATATGACTAAGTCTTCTTTACCGGACCACAAACTATGTTCCAACCTTGTTCCTTTTCTTGTTGCCATCAATGACAACACTCAATTATTCAACATAGCAGTGTCTCTTTCCAACAATCTCCCCCTTTGGCATTGATGGCAACACTTAGTGAAAAATGCTTTGACTACCTTGACTGCTCCCCTTTTCTATATACACTCTATATTTCTTCTCCCCCTGAGATGTTTGCCTATTTTTCACTGATCTTCTTCTCCCCCTTTGACATAAATGGCAAAGGTGTAGGTTCTGGAGTCAATAAATGTCAAAACTACAAAATTTGCTATACTCTGCCGCATATGTACAAGTACAATCTTCAACTTTATTTTACATGTGCTGGAGGATATCATTGAAAGTGTTCTTAATTTGGGCTAGCTCACCATCCCATCTTTTCTTGGCATTGTCTAAAATTCAAATATGACCACTAAGTAGAAAGACTATAGTCTCTACCTTGTGAAGATCAGAGGGTGTGTCAGATTGTAAAGCTACTTGTGCTTCAATTACTAGATTAAACATAGAATCTAACTTAGGATTGATTATTCTTCTTAGCTGACACATTTTGTTTTTGATTGTATCCCTCTCACTTATTAGACTGTTCAAGTCATCATGAAGATTGATGACTTGACTTTCCTTGCTGCTCACTGATTCTGTCACCAGATCGAATGACTTAGAAATATTTGTTAGTTTCAGTTCTAAATCCTTGATCTTCATTTCTATTTCCTTAGTGGCTTCCAACTAGGATAAGCAAAATTTATATATGTCACCAGCTTTGTTAATGGCACTTTGAATGCTTTTTATTCTATTATCTAGCTGGGCTTTGTCATTAGTTATCTTTTCCTTCAACTCATTCAATCTTTGCTCATTAAACTCTTGCCTAACTTTTATGTCTACAGATTTCTCAAAGGATTCAAAATGTTTACTTATAGAGTTTAATAGTCCTTTGAGTTGATTTTCTGATGACAAAGAAGTATCCTTCTGGTATGTCAACAACAGCTTCTCCAAAATGCTAGATGCCTCACCAATGAGCTCACTATCCTCTATGTGAGACTTTAACATTTCCTCTCTTGCATTTGCCTGTACAATTGATGCCAATCTGAATTTTTGTACAGGGGACATTGTGTCCAAGTTTATTGGACCATGTAGAAACTCAGGCTCATCCAAAACTTTTTTCTCTTTCTCTTTCAGGCTCTACTCCGAATCATCTAGATCCATGTCCTTATTAGAGTCCTCCTTCTGTTCTGGTGAAGGATTTTCCTTAGCCTATTCCTCCTCAGTCTTTTCATTGTCACTTTTGTCATCTATTTGATGTCTTGGAGAGGATCTTGTTTCAGCGGTAGATACTTCTTTCTCCTCAGTCACTTTGATTTCTTCATCTATTTTTTGCTCAAGGTTTTCTTCCAGAGCACATGTATCATTTCTAGCATCTGTTTCTTGATTGTCATAGATGGTAGGAATATTATATTTCTTTAGTACCTCCAAAATGATCTTCTTAGTCTCCTTGACCACTTTATCAATTTCTCCTAACATCATTGTGTTCATTCTTTTCTTTGATTTGAACTCATTGTTAAGTACTTTGGAGATCTTGGCCTTTTCTTCGGAAGTGATCTTTGGACATAATTTTATCAATGTATGTTCTCTAAGTTCAATGTCCTTAGCCATAGCAGCTTCCTTTCTGGCAGACAATATACTACCCAAGGTATCTGAGAGATCAACAATGATCTCAATGAGGGTTCTATTGTATATGTTCAGATACTTTACAGTAGCAACTTCTAGGATCCTCTTGTCTGCATCATTGTAATCATCATAGAATTGGGCCATTGGTTTCATTTCCATCTATTGTAACTACCTTTAGAACATCTTCTAGCTTTATTGTGGCTTTTTCAGTCTGTGGCTCATCTTCACTTTGCCTTTTCTTGGGTTTATCCCTTTTGAAGGGCTTCTCCTTGCTGTTTTCGGAGGATTTAGTAGCCTCATCTTTCATCTTTTTCACTTGTTCATCAGACTTTGTCTCTTCTTCTTTAGTTTTTCCTATACTGACATACATCCTTCTACCTTTCATTTTTTGTCTCTTTGTGCCTTTGTTAGTGGATTTCTTGGACGGTTGCTCTGCACTTGCAGATGGTGTGGGACTGGAGAAAGTAGTAGAGCTTCTTGTAGACCTTTGCATTGCTTCAAATTTTTCTTGTTTCCTTTTAGACTCCTCCAAAGCCTTAACTGGTTCACTTTCTTTCTTTTCTCTTGCTTCCCTTTCTACTTGAGCTTTTTCTTTTACTTCTCTGATTTGTTCTTTAGTGAAACCATGTTTAAATGCAACTTCTTCTACCTCCTTCCTCACCTTCCTGGAGATTTCAGGTTGTCTGAGTTCAACATGGAGTTTCACAGATAGCTCTTCATAGGTTCCAAACCTTTCTTCTCTGCTATCCTTGGGTTTGCTCGGCATGCGTTGAACATAGTTATCTAATATTTGTCCCTCCACTTCATAACCCATTGGCATTATCTAGACTGTCCTAGGCTCAACAGCCTCCATCAAGCATTGATCTTTTGTAACCATAAAATATATAGTATCCTTATGCTTCTCAACAATTTTCTCAGGGATTCTTTCTTTTGAATGCATCATGCTTTGAAAATTATTTAAGTATCCCCATAGGGCTACTTTTTACTCATCATGACTTCCAATGCTACTTAAATGATTTCTAATTTGGACAGCTACTGGTTTACTAGTTAACCAGAATAGATTCTTCATGTTTGGCAACTCATTCATAAAATAGAAGAATAGACAGATAATCAGCGTACCAAATTTGAAGGGATAGTTTTTGCTTTCCTTGATCTTCTTTAGATTCTCCAGTAGTTGGATTCTCAGCAACTCACACAAATCATAATCGACATTCTCTTTGACCATTTGATATGCGGTGTATATCGTAGTACCAGAGATAGAGTTCTCCCAGTTTGAGAAATAGCTCTTGTAGCATATAACCATAGAAGCAAATCTTACTGCATGGTCTATGATGTCATTTCTAGTTAATGCCCTCTTGTCAAATTGGGCTCCGGTAGCCTCTATAATAGTTTGATTCTTCACAGCTTTCAGCAAGGGCACACCTCAGGTGGAATTTAACCCTATTACTGCCCTAATTGCTTCCTTGGTGATTTTGAAGGCTTGCCTTAACCACATGAATTCATCATGAATTTGACTCAGGATATATCAAACCCATTCATCCTCTACGAACGCAAGAAACTCTACATACTGGATGAATTTCTTCTCTCTTAAGACTTTGTATTCTTCCTTTAGGTCAAATAGATCATTATTTAAATGCTTCAGGTATAGATCTAAGAATTTGTCACTGTTGAGCTCATCTAGGGCAACATGGATATATGCCCTAACGTCTTCTCCATACAGAACTCTGTATGGTATTTTTGAAAATGCACCCATTGGATCAACTTCAGTTTCTTTGAAGGGATGTTTCTTAAATTTGGGTCTTGGTCACTCAGTAATATCAATAACTTGTGGGGTTTCCATTTCAAAGATTTAATAAAGTTCCAATGGTAAATACCTTGTTATGCCAAATTAGGATTTTCTTCTCCTGGATCGCTCTGAGTTCTTTGAATCTCTATTGCCGCTTGAAATCTCGCTTCAATCTCTCTTGGATATCTGATAGCTTGAATGCAAAGTGAATTAGAATCCAAATGAGTTTTCTTTTTATCCTCTGCACTTGATCCAATCGTCATAAATGCTCATTCTCAAAAGCTGCTTGACTTTTCTCTGATAGATATAATCAATTAAAATTGCTCTGCAATGTACCAGACTAACTTATTTTCTTCCAGTTTTTCTTCCATAAGATCATTCATATCGGATTCCATTACACATCTTTGTGCCAGACTGCATCACTATCTATTTAGCTGGGGGTTTTGGATTTTCAATACTGCTCCCCTGAACTAGAGTTCCCAATTTACTTCCCAGAGGAAGTGTCTGCACTGGATGATAGTGTGGATTCATCCTTGACTTCAATCACATCTTTCTTGATCCACATCTTGCCCATTTCCTTCTTGGTTTCAACCGGATCAACCTTTTCTTTTCCTTTATCATTCCTTTGCTCTGTTTTCCTATTTTCGGTATGGTAGTTTCTTCTTACATTTTTGCTTATGCAGACTCTTGCAATATGTCCATACTTGTTGCAATTGTAGCATACCACATTCCTTTGTCTTTGATTCCTTCTATTGATTGGATTTGATCTGCATTGATTAGCCATATGTCCAAATCTGTTGCATGCAAAACACTTTCCAATGAATGACTGACTGTTCCTTGCATTGTAGGAACCATTCCTTACCAGATTTCTGCATTCATTTGATTTGTGACCAATTTTCTTGGAATTTAAAAATTGACCAAAAAAGGATGGAACATTTTGATTCTAGTTTATTTTACTCTTGCACTGAGTAGTTTTATGACCAAACTTATTGCAATTAAAATAGTGGCCATTGAAAGATGGATACCTTTGAGCATTTGATTGTCTGACTGGAGGTCTTCTAGGTCTTCTTCTTTGATTCCTGAATTGGTTGCCTTCATTTTGTTTCAACTAAAAATTTTCTTGACCTGATTTTAAACTTTCTCCTTTCTCAAATCCTAAGCCTTGCTTGTCATTTGGATGTTTCTGACTATCAAGCAATTCCTCAAGCTTTGCAGAGCTTTTTTTGAATTTTTCTTTATAACTATTGGCTACTTCCATATCAAATTTTAGAAGTAGTACTTCTTTGCCCAATTTTTCACATTCCTCTGACTTATCCTTGACAACTTGATTCAAATGCTTTTCAATCTCCTTTCTTTTCAACTTCCAAAGTCAAGCTATTTATGATTTCATGTGCTTCATCTAATTGATCATTTAGCTCCTTACTTTTCTCCTTAAACTTCCTGACTTGCTCCCTCAACTTTAGCTTCTTGAACACTAGTTTTAGATCCCTGATTTCTACCTCAAATTTTTCTAGATCAGTAAGAGCTTCTTCTAGTTCAATATTGTTTGAGAAATTTCTAAATCTTCTAGCTGCCATGAGAGGACTCTCCTAGATATTCCTCAAGCTCTTAGGCTTCTTCCAAGGAACCTTGCTTTGATACCAGTTGTTGAATACTAAGAGAGGGGGGTGAATCAGTATTCTAAAATTTAAACAACTAAAACAAATACCAACTTTAATAATCAGAAAGCAAAGTAACCACGTAAATACAAGCCACATAAACATGACACATAGACACCAGATTTTTATGTGGAAAACCCAAGAAAGGAAAAAACCATGGAGAGGATTAGCTCTCAATATATATTGCAATCTTTTACAAATGGTGATGTTTAGGCTTGGTCACTCCATGAGCCTAGAACATGCTAGCTCACTTCCATGAAGTACAACTAGGTCTAGCAGGCTCACTGCCTCGACTCTAGACCTAGAAAGATTACAATGAGGGCTATTAAACCCTAATGGTTGCTCACAGCGATGCTCACTACCTTGGTGAAGATGGATCACTACCAAGTACAAGTGAAATTATATAAGAAATATGAATACTGTAACAACATCTATCAATATGCTAGGGTGTAGTCATTTAGCAACTGAATTCTAAATCCTGAGTCTTCATCATCACTGATCTTCTATCTTTGCTCTGCTATTCTTGTGATCACATCAATCACACCCACATCTCCATTGCCTCAACCAAAATTCATCACTCTTATATATCTGCATCATGATTTAAACCATAATCAGGTCGGCAACCAAAATATGAAACGTGTACATTGAAGGATGTAGCTTGTTGGCTTAGTCCAATGCACAATATGCTATGCGGACTCAAATAACATTTGAATTGTATTCACATACAACTATTTAACAACTTAGGATTAAGTTCTAAACAATAGAACTTACCGCATACAATTTAGACTTATCATGTCGGCCTCTGACTCAAACAACCACTGATATAGTTAATCTATCAGACTACAACTTTTACTGCGGACCATAGGGCTTGCTCAAAATCATATCAAAGACTTCTCAAACATCACCAATCATACCTTTAGAACCACAAAGAAAAATATTGTTTAGCAGAAAAATGCGGACCATCAGATCTCAAACTCTGTCACAGTCAAACTCTGTCAAACACTATAATGGTACTCAGCAACTTGCAACTATATTTTCAATGGACTTTAGATCTTACAACTCTAGATTTAGACACTTCATGTAGGTGTTTACATCACCTCAAAACTTTAGAACAAAACATGCATGTGCAGAGAAATGTGGATCATTTTACTTTGCACTGTACACTATCCCTGTCTTACTTCTGTTCATCCAGACTTAGATATTTTCTTCAAATGACTTCCAGAGGAAGTCATGACCTGAACTCTAGAATATATCATCATCAAGTAGCTATGAGTCATCATACCTAAACTACATTTGTAGGTCTTCAATTGCGGAGGCATACTGATCCACTTTCTGTCCCTTACTTTGAATACTGTCCATACTTAGCCAATATGACAGTCTTCTTTACCGGACCACAAACTTTGTTCCAACCTTGTTCCTTTTCTTGTTGCCGTCAATGACAACACTCAATCATTCAACATAGCAGTGTCTCTTTCCAACAGGTTCTAGGCTGAACTAGGGATATGTAGTACACCATTGATCCCCTTCACATGTCCATCAATGAATCAAATCAAAACTCTTCCATGACTAATAATATTTAGGTGAGAGTCATCTCCAAGGTACACATTCCCTCCATCATATTCTTCATAATTTGAGAACCAACCTTGATGTGCGGTCATGTGGAATGAAGCTTCAGAGTCTACCAACCATGCAACTTTTGATGCAAATGTTGCCAAGGCTACGACAAAGGCATCACCATCATCCTAAGAAGACATTTTGAACTCATAATCAAAATCATTCTTCATTTTCTCTTTCTCTACCTTGCAGTCTCTTCTGAAATGCCCAAGCTTGCCATAGTTCCAACATTTAGCATTGATATTTCTAATAGATTTGGATCTCCCATGGGATTTGGATTGAGACTTGTCTCTTTTCTTGTCCTTCTTCTTGCCTTTCTCTTTTGATTTCCATGAATATCTAGGGCTTCCTTGGCTGATTCAAAAGTTTTTCTTTGCATCTCCTCTAAAAATAGTGATGCAACTACCTTATCCATTTTGAGTTTAGAAGCAATATTCCTAATTTCCATCACCAAGTGATCCCACAAGTCTAGCAAAGAATATAACAAAGTCATACACCAACCTTCTTCCTCCATCTTCAATCCAACAGAGTGCAAATGGGTAATAATCATGTTGAATTCATTCAGTTGCTCTACCACAGAACCACCATCCTCCATCCTAAGGGTATACAACTTCATTCTTAGGAAAAGTTTATTTACTAGGGATTTAGCCTAATAAATCTCATCCAACTTCCATAGAGATGTTGTGGTGTCTTCTTCATGTACATTCAACAATACAAACTCTACCAAATAGAGCCTAATGTGTCCCTTTGCTTTTCTATCCATTTTTTCTTTGTCTTCTTGTGATGTAGTAGTAGGTTTAGATGTGGATACTACAACCCATAGATCCCTAATCCTCCATCTTGAGCTTCCAAAGATCAAAGTTTGTGCTCGATAAATTATCCATTTCTATTCTTTATGTGCTTGCCATTTTTCCTGCAACAAGATCTCCTTCTATGCAAGCTCCCACTCAATCTAATATTATTACAAAAAACCCTGTCCTAACACTTAGGGTATGAGGTGATTAGGCTTTGATACCAAATGAGAGGAAGTAGAGGTGTAGAATATGCTTCCTACACTAATCTATGAGAGGAGGTATGTGCAAAAATTGAACTAATTATATAGTTACAAGGGAATAAACACAAAAACAATATACCATAACACAGTGATTTATGTGGGAAAAACCCTTTTAGGAGAAAAAATCCACACTCCAAAGAAACTCAATTTATTATTCAATAATCAATGATTACAATACAATTGCAGAGTCTTAGCCTTTACATGAGTATTACCAACAAGAGATTTGGGGCAATTATGGCAGCGCAACAATACCTACAAAACTCATTATGAAACTTGCATCTCAAGCACCCAATAAATAGGAGAAGCAATACATGAAACCATCAAATGGTAATTAGGAAACCATTAGCTAAAACCACCCAAAATATGGCACTCAAATCCTAGTTAAAAATCTAATGCCTAAATCCCAAGATGAGTCCATAGGCTAAAAACAACATATTCCTTCTACTTTCCATTAGCTTGTTATAATCAATTGAGCAACTTGGGTGCTCTATTTTGGCTCCATTCAAATATTCCTTATAATGTGTCAAAATAGGCATCATAAGTTGGTTAACAAGTTTAACTCCCTCTTACAACTCTTTTATGCGATTATAGACATTCTCACATTTTCAAACATTAGATGCCAAACTTCTAGAAGCCATAAATTTTGATCTAGGAAGTTGATTGAACCTATTTTTTTAAAATTATAGAGCTCAAAGAGATCTACATCCTTGTAGCTATCTTACTAGTTATGATACATTTTGACATTTTTAGGGCCAAAAGTGACCTCTAAAGTTGAAAAATTACATTTTTTGTGTTCTTAACATTAGGATGTGTTGGTTCTTTCTCTCCGAATTGGCAGAGGGTTTGCTAGTTCCAATGCACAGGCAGATTCAACCAACAAAATATGGGAGGTTGCGTGAGCTGCCTCCCCTTTACTTCTGGTTCTGCCGCACCAAGGGGGTATCCCTATAGCTAAAGATTTGATCTGTGACTCGCCCAATGATAGAAAGATTTAGCTTTACAACAACAGGCAGAATACTCTCATGTTTGGACCAAGATTCGAGTGATAAATCACAAGGTTGGCAATGTTCTCGGACATATCTAACTGGTTGAGGATGAGAGTATGCAGTGGTCCTATTTCTACTCCTACAAACTAATAGGTTGGAAATATGAAAGGATTTATTTTTATGATATTTTGGATACAAGACAGGGGGTTTTGGATCATAACTACTACACAAGGGTAGACCGGTGCTTATCTCGGGGCAAGGAGTCAACTAGACGTATACAAGAGAATGATTTGCACTGGTATTCAAGTTTCAAGGGGTTAGAACTAGTATTTGCCTTACAAACACCACCCAAGACTGAGTATTTAGTTGCCTCTACTTACAAATATCCTGGATGACATACATTCTTCTTCATACTTCACCTAAAATAGTTTAATCCACTCCTTGAATGGAAGTCATAGATCAAGCATGCAATACAGAAAGTCTATATTCTAGAATCTGAGGAACCCTTAGCAACCAGATTCAGAAGAAGTTATGCATATAACAATGGAGACAAGCAACTAAACACATGCAACAATGCATTTTTCATATAAAACAACATTGAAACTGAACATATGTGCAACCTGCATTCAAAATGCAACTCATAAACTCCAACAGAGACAGAACAACCAAGAAAGGCTTTGTTCTTCGTTATTTTCCCAAAAATGCCCAAATCTTCAACAACCCAAAAAATGAGTAACACAGTCCTCTTATACAGAAAAGATGTGTACTCAGTATTAATTACATGGCAATTCAAAATGCTGCCAGATACATTGCACCTTTGAATGGTGCCTAAAACATTGAATACTCCCAGTAGAAGAAGAAGGAAGAGCAGATAAAATTGGGGGTCGTGCAGCCACCTAGAGATTTTATTCACAAATTTGGTAGTTGGCTGGTCAATTAGACCCATACCTCTGTAAATCACCATTAATGGCCAACCTACCACGGCTTCGTGTTTCGGTTCGCAGGTTTCTGAAGTTTCTTCCCGCCTGGAAAAGATGCAGCAAACACAGGAACTCCTTTGCTCTTGAAAGTTTGAAACTGACCGTTGATTTCCCCTTATCACTGAGATCTGCGGCTTTGAAACAAGCTAAAAAATTGTTGGCCAATCAGATCATGCCACGTAGGTGCCCTTTTTCCATCGCTGACTTTTCCTGCTTCCATTTTACCTTTTCCGCCTATTTTGCCATTTTCACCTTTGTATATGCAAAAGCATATACATACAACCGCTTACACATTCAAATCTTTGTGTATACAAAAACATGTATATACAATCACTTTTGGACATGTGGCAGCCACTGACTGGTTCTCTGTCACTGAAAAAATGCATCTCTGAGTAATCGGGACCATCGCATTTTCTCATGCATCTGTAGTTGTACATGTGAGATAATATATACATACAATCATCCGCATACAAGGTGGACCCCAAACCTTTCGTAAAACAAATTTGAAATAACCATCGAGTCCAGCTTGCATCTTCATTATTTGTATCTTTCCTTTGTATATTGCACATACAATGTGCAACATACATACAATCTGCAGATTTTAGCTCATCTATCAATCAGATTGGAAAACCCTTTGAAATCTGGCCTGTATCTCTTCTTTTTGTATATCGGCATATACAAGCACCTCATTATACAAGCCACGGACCCCAAAATGATTATTCATTGCATTTGATTATCCAGTCAGGGTCAGCTTGTATGCTTTCCCTTTGTATATCAGCCTTGTATATCGCATATACAATGCGAATATACAAGCATAACATACATTCAATCGGACTTCTACCTTTATCAACCAGAATGTATATTCATTTCGGGTCCGGGCCTTGTATATAAGAAATGTATATCACCTTTGTATGTTTGATTGCATGTGCAAACATATAATCGCCTATATACAACTGGTGGACCCCACCCTTTGGTTCTTGCCTTGCATGTATCTTTCCTTTGTATGTTTGCTTGTACATTGGGAGCATACAATCCCCTTTGCATCTTTTCCTCTTGTATGTGATGAATGCATAAGACCCTTGTATCTTTGCGATGTACATTCTGCCTTGTATGTTGACGATATATGTCTCCTTTGCATATGGCGAATGTATGTGCCCTTTGCATGTTTTCCATTGTATATTAACATTGCATATTCGAACATACAAACAAAACATACATGCAAACCCTTACATACAAGCATGGAATATTCCCTAGAATCTGCAATATACAACTAGCTTTGTATGCCCAGAAATGCACATACAAGCCCGATATGCATACAAAGATGCATACAACCATTTTTTCACCTTTTAAAGGCCGATTAAACTTATTTTCGGACCTGCCAATGTACAACTGCACTTGTACATACAAATGTACATACAAATGGTAATGCACATACAATGATACATGCATGCAACTCATGGGCCGAAGGACTTAGAATTTTTTGGATTTTTATGAAGGGGCCTGCAGATTTAAATGTTTGAGACCTGAATGTTCATGCAGGCACCAACATTGGCTCTATCTGGGGACGCATGCCTCTTGCAGGCATGGCGAGAACCATAGATCTCTGGGATGCAAACCAGTCCCTTATATCCATTGGGCACATAGAGTCAACCATTGCACCAACCTGCATCACAAATCACCTTTTTGAAACATAATTGATGGCCCAGGGCCACCAAAAAGGAAAAACCAGAATTTTCCTTTATCAAATACCTTGTTTTCATCTAACTTCACTGGATCAAGCTTGAAGATACTGCCATGATCTACCCACAAACAACCCTTGTCATTTGCATATTTAAACATCTCATTTAGCTCACCTCTGTCAGCCTTATGCAAACAACCTTCAGCATCAGGAAACATGTGAATGTCATATTCATCAAACAATGCATTCTCATATGATATACAATATTTATCATCATCAATATCAGCAATATGCATTGTAGAATGATCTCCCAGCTAGACCGAAAACTGAAAGCCCTAAAAGTCCACCACATAGCTAGGATCACCAGGCCTCATTTCATCATAAGATGGCATATCAAAGAAGAAGCTTTCACATTCATATTTGTGCACCTCATGCAAACAATCATCAGCTGCACCAAACAAGAATGGTTCAAACTTAGGTACCTCTCTGCAATAACCTTCATGATATATGCTGGTCTCTCTTTCATCATGACGAAATTCAGAATCCTTAACAATAACAGTGCCTTGATTTTCACCATACTCAAACAGATCCTCCTCAGCATATGTATCAAAAAGGGCTGATCCAAGTGTTTCATCTTCATTATAGTATGCCACTGGTTCATGGGCAGCCAAACATGCATTTTCATTACTGATGAATTCCTTGTGTGGAGGAGTATTAGCCTGTGTGCCATAAGCAAAACTATAATCAAACAAAGAACAATCATGCTTAGCACTACTACTTGTTTCAATCTTTAATTGCTCTTCATCATCTCCATGTGTCTGAATAAAAGACAATGATTCAAACATGGAATTGCTCCTTTGTTTGCTTACTTCCTCTCTATCCTAAGCACAATACTCACAATCATCTCCACAAACCCACTCAAACAAGTGTTCATTGTTGTCCATAACCTCATCATTGTTTTCAGAACTAGATACCTCAACCCTGAGATGGGAGTCATCATTGATCCTCTCATTGGCATCCTCCATTGGTGAACAACCTAGTTGAGCATTGTTACCATCACTATGTTCTAACATAACATTCTCAACTTTTATCTTTTCATTTTCACATTTATCTTCACATGATGCCATGATCATTTGGTCATTTACAACCACACAACTGTTATTCACACCCAAGCCTGTGGACAGGGAATTCTGCATGTGCACATCCCTCATTTTTTGTGTATTTTCTAAAAACTTGTATGCCATCTACACACTGGTTATCTTGAATTCCCCCAATAATGCAATAGAGCCCTTTTCAAAAGCTTCAAAGTATATGCCAATGCAGGCTAGAGTATCAGGTCTGAAGTCTTCAGGGATTTGTGAAAGGGCAACTGCAAATCTATGACTGAAATCAATACAGGGCTCTTCATCTTGTCTTCTAATTTCCATTAATCTTGCAACAAGATCAGCAGGTTCTCTTGCAAATTCCTTTCTAAAATAGTCAACAATTTCATCCCAACAGGAAAAGTATCTCTTAGGGAAGCTCAAATACCAATCTCTAGCTCTAGCACGAAAGGACCTAACAAAAAATCTCATCCACATATCCTCATCTCTAAATGAGTGTTTCTCCATAAAGCTGTGAAAGTTTTGGATATGTGCACCCCCATCACACACACTGTGTCCACTAAATCTAGGCATCTGATTGTAAATCTGAGTAGGCATACTTTCAACTTCATAGTCAACCCATGACAAATCTAGTTGGTCATACAAAGGATCAAAAGAGCTGACAAGAGGTTTAACATTTTGGCTAGTAGACATAATATGTTTATTATTTAACTGAGCCTTCCTAGCCTCTAAGGAAATCAACCTATTCTTTATCTCTTCAATCTTTTCACACAACATTTCATCCCCCTCTTGGCTGAGTATGGGTGAATACATATTTGGATTCATAAAATTTTCAATCTTAGACATCCTATGTCTGCCTAAGACCTAAGGCTTCCCCTGGGCATTTGACTTATGCAATAAAACAACAAATACAAGTGGGAAGAAACTGGGTACCTTTTCTCATCCAGATGTTGAAGTCTTGAACAAAAGATTTTCTTATCACAACAACATGTATCGGCCTTTCATGTGCACTGAGAATTTTTGCAGAGTTGCCACCTCTCCAAAGAGGATAAACTTTTCAAACAACTGAAAGCTCATCACATGACAAATATTTTTCTGAGTTCATTCCACCAGTAGAGCACCATTATTCACATGAAAGATCCAGAAATGCAGCAATGATTTCACTCTATTTGACTCTTTTCCCCAGTAGAGTCGCCACTTTTGTTGGTTCTTTCTCTCCAATTGGTAGAGGGTTTGCCAGTTCCAATGCACAGGCAGATTTAGCCAACAAAATACAGGAGGTTGCGTGAACTGCCTCCCCTTCACTTCTGGTTCTGCCACACCAAGGTGGGTATCCCTATAGCTAAAGATTTGATCTATGACTCACCCAATGACAGAAAGATTTAGCTTTACAACAACAGGCAGAATACTCTCATGTTTGGACCAAGATTCGAGTGATAAATCACAAGGTTGGCAATGTTCTCAGACATATCCAACTAGTTGAGGATGAGAGTATGCAGGGGTCCTATTTCTACTCCTACAAACTAACAGGTTGGAAATATGAAATGATTTGTTTTTATGATATTTTGGATGCAAGACAGGGGGTTTTGGATCATAACTACTACACAAGGGCAAATTGGTACCTATCTCAGGGTAAGGAGTCAACTAGATGTATACAAGAGAATGATTTGCATTGGCATTCAAGTTTCAAGAGGTTAGAACTGGTATTTGCCTTACAAACACCACCCAAGACTGAGTATTTAGCTGCCTCTACTTACAAATATCCTAGCTGACATACATTCTTCTTCATACTTCACCTAAAATAGTTTAATCCACTCCTTGAATGGAAGTCACAGATCAAGCATGCAATACAGAAAGTCTATATTCTAGAATCTGAGGAACCCTTAGCAACCAAATTCAGAAGAAGCTATGCATACAACAATGGAGACAAGCAACTAAACACATGCAACAATGTATTTTTCATATAAAACAACATTGAAACTAAACATATGTGCAACCTGCATTCAAAATGCAACTCATAAACTCCAATAGAGATAGAACAACCAAGAAAGGATTTGTTCTTCGTTATTTTCCCAAAAATGCCCAAATCTTCAACAACCCAAAAAATGAGTAACATAGTCCTCTTATACAAAAAGGATGTGTACTCAGCATTAATTACATGGCAATTCAAAATGCTGCCAGATACATTGCACCTTCTGAATGGCACCTAAAACATTGAATACTCCTGGCAGAAGAAGAAAGAAGAGCAGATAAAATTGGGGTTTGTGTAGCCGCCTAGAGATTTTCTTCACAAATTTGGTAGTTGGCCGGTCAATCAGACCCATACCTCTGCAAATCACCATTAATGGCCAACCTACCATGGCTTCGTGTTTCAGTTCGCGGGTTTCTAAAGTTTCTTCCCGCCTGGAAAAGATGTAGCAAACACAGGAAATCCTTCGCTCTTGAAAGTTTGAAACTAGTCGTTGATTTCCCCTTATCACTGAGATCTGCGGCTTCGAAACAAGATGAAAAATTGTCGGCCAATCAGATCGCTCCATGTAGGTGCCCTTTTTCCATCACTGACTTTTCCTACTTCTGTTTTACCTTTTCTGCCCATTTTGCCATTTTTGCCTTTGTATATGCAAAAGCATATACATACAACCGCTTGCACATTCAAATTTTTGTGTATACAAAAACATGTATATACAATTGCTTTTGGACATGTGGCAGCCACTGACTGGTTCTCCATCACTAAAAAAATGCATCTTTGAGTAATCTGGACCATTGCATTTTCTCATGCATCTGTAGTTGTACATGTGAGATTGTATATACATACAATCATCCGCATACAAGGTGGACCCCAAACCTTTCGTAAAACAAATTTGAAATAACCATCAAGTCCGGCTTGCATCTTCATTCTTTGCATCTTTTCTTTGTATATTGCATATACAATGTGCAACATACATACAATCTGCGGATTTTAGCTCATCTATCAATCGGATTGGAAAACCCTTTGAAATCTGGCCTGTATCTCTTCTTTTTGTATATCGGCATATACAAGCACCTCATTATACAAGCTGTGGACCCCAAAATGATTATTCACTGCATTTGATTATCCAGTTGAGTTCAGCTTGTATGCTTTCCCTTTGTATATCAGCCTTGTATATCGCATATACAATGCGAATATACAAGAAGAACATACATTCAATCGGACTTCTGCCTTTATCAACCAGAATGTATATTCATTTCGGATCTGGGCCTTGTATATAAGAAATGTATATCGCCCTTGTATGTTCGATTGCATGTGCAAACATACAATTGCCTATATACAACTGGTGGACCCCACCCTTTGGTTCTTGCCTTGCATGTATCTTTCCTTTGTATGTTTGCTTGTACATTGGGAACTTACAATCCCCTTTGCATCTTTTCCTCTTGTATGTGGCGAATGCATAAGACCCTTGTATCTTTGCGATGTACATTCTACCTTGTATGTTGACAATGTATGTCTCCTTTGCATATGGCGAATGTATGTGCCCTTTGCATGTTTTCCATTGTATATTGACATTGCATATTCGAACATACAAACAAAACATACATGCAAACCCTTACATACAAGCATGGAATATTCCCTAGAATCTGCGATATACAACGAGCTTTGTATGCCCGAAAATGCACATACAAGCCCGATATGCATACAAAGATGCATACAGCCATTTTTTCACCTTTTGAAGGCTGATTAAACTTGTTTTCGGGCCTACCAATGTACAATTGCACTTGTACATACAAATGGCAATGCACATACAATGATACATGCATGCAACTCATGGGCTGAAGGACTTAGAATTTTTTGGATGTTTATGAAGGGGCCTGCAGATTTAAATGTTTGAGACCTGAATGTTCATGTAGGCACCAACATGATGCAAGGTTGAGACACCTTTGCTAACAAAACTAGAAGAAGACACACCACCAAATTACCATAAAGTTGGTTATCCCTTAATCATTGTAAAAACTAGTGCAAATGCTCCTTGTGATTTTCTCATCTAAAAAAGACAAGAATTTTATCTAGGAGCACTACAAGAAGACTCACTAATGAGACTCATGAACAAGTTGTAGAGGTCTTTTTTACTACAAATGGAGCCACTATAAACTCACAGTGCCTATAACGAGCCTAAAAATTTGTCCTATGAATGTCAAGCTCTACAATTTAAAGTTGGTGATGTATTAACTTCATGTTAGTTTTAGAGAACACCCTATCTCCCCACCTTTAGTCCTAAGTCATCAATCATCAATAAAGGATAATAATTCTGTTGAACACCTATAATACTGAGAGGGGGGGTGAATTAGTGTTTTATTAAACTTTTTCCATATTAAATTAGTAGTCCATTTGCCACAAATAACAACAAAGCAAATTAAACATAGAAGAAGCAACCACAAAGCATCACACATGAACACCAAGATTTTTACGTGGAAAACCTAAAATTAGGAAAAACCATGGTGAGTGTTAGATCACAATAATTATGTAGTATCAATACCAAATTACAAGAGGCTCACTACCCAAAGAAATGCTCACTGTAAGAAAGGCTCATTGCCAAAATAGGCTCACTGCCTTGAGAAGGAAAGAAGGATGGCTCACTGCCAGGTTGAACTACTCTTCTTGCATCTACACATGCATGGTTATAGCTCCAATGAAGTTTAAAAATACTGTCTCAAAACTCTTCATCTTTAACTACTCTGTTTCATTGTTCTGCTTTTACATGAGAACAAGATCTCTCCTCTTGTGCTCTTATCACCTTCACAAAATCACAATCTTTTGCATGTCATACACACACCTTCATATTCACACTCTCATTCACTAAACACTAAATTTGATATCATATATATATATATTTATATATATCCGTAACACTTAGAATCTTCATATTAGGTCGGCTTAATTAGATGAAGCGTGTATTCAAACAATTTGTAACTTGTCGGCCAAATCCAGTCACTAGAATACATAGCAGACCCAAATAGCACTTGAATCACATTCTCATATGTTAGATTCAACTATAGAACCCCTTAGAATAAAGTTCCAATCAATAGAACTTACCGCACACAAATCAAACTATCATGTCGGCCTCAAACATAGATTGTTACTGACTCTATTTGTCTGTCAGACTACAACTTTCACTGCGGACCACAAGACCTACTCAAAATCATATCCAAGACTCCTTAGACATTAGAGATCATACCTTCAAAATTGTAGAATATAATATTAACATGTGGTAAAATGTGAATTGCTGAAACATAGACTCTATCACAACCAGTCACTGTCAATCATGTAGCAATACTCAGTAGCTTATAACTATCTTTCCGGTGAACCTCAGACACTAAAATTATGGATTTAGACACTTCATACAAGTGTTTACAACACCTCAAAACCACATAACTAAATATCTAACATCATAGGAATGCAGACCAAAATAAATGAGTGTTTTATTCTGATTACCTCTATTCTCTGCAATGTTCAGTCACTGTCTCTGTATACTGCCAACACTTAGCCAAAATGACTAAGTCTTCTTTACCAAACCAAAATCTCTCTTCCAACCTTGTTTTTTTTCTTGTTACCATCAATGACAACACCTTCAAACATCAAGCTTAGTCAAATTGCCAACAATCTCCCCCTTTGGCATTAATGGCAACACTTGATGTGAAAAACTGTTATACTACTCCCCTTTACTCTTTTTACACTACTCCCCCTAACTTCATGCTTCTCTTTTTATTTTCCAATTATTTTCTAGTTATTTTCTTTTTGTGTTTTTCACATGCTCCATCCTCCCCCTTTGACATCTATGGCAAAGGTGTATGATACATAAATATGTACAAGCTACCAAAACTTCAAAAATTATTTGTACTGTCTGCATATTTACAAGTGAAGTCACATTACTTACTATTTTTCTAGGAGAATATCTTTGTAGATCTTCTTTAAATGTATTACATCTTCATCCCATCTATCCTTAGCATGCCTCAAAACTTGTATGTTCCTATTGATTAGAGACACCAATTCTTCTCCTTTTTCAATAGTAGTAGGGGCCTCAGTATTTTGCCTCATCTTGTCTGCATCTACTACTAGTGCAGTCATAGAACCAATCTTGAAACTTATTGTCTCCCAGAGTTGTGTCATTCTGTGCTTTATGACCTCTTTCTAAGTCTGTATCTTATTTATCACTGAGTGAATGGTCTCAACTTCTGCCCTTTAATTATCAATAGCATCTTTTACCAGGTCATAAGTTTTGGAGATCTTCATTATTTGAGCTTCCCATCTATTTATTTTATCTCTCAGATCCTTTTTTTCTTAGGCCATGTAAGAAAAAATTGATATATTTCACTAGCTTCTTTAATGGCCATTTGTGCATACTCTATGCTCTTATCTAACAAAATTTTATCTTGAGCAAATTTGTCAGTATGCTCAACTAATCTCTTGCTATCAATCTTTGCCCTTACCTTCTTTTCTACAACTTGTTCCAGGGACTCAAAATGAGAGTTGACATTTTCAATAAGTTTCTTCAACTGACCAGTAGAAGCTAACGATGTATCTCTCTTTATTCCAGGCAAAATCTTTTCTAAAATTGTTGTTGCATCTTCAATCAGTTCACTATCCTCCATATGAGATTTTAGGATCTCCTCCTATGTAGTGGTTTGGAAAATTGTCCCAAGTCTTAATTTCTGTAATGGGGACATAGTGGCAAGGTTAATTGGTCCTTGCAATAGCTCAAGTGCAGTCAAAATCTGAGCTTCCTTCTGCTTCTCCAAAAACTCTCTCAAAGAGTCAACAATGTCTCTCTTATCTTCAGTCTGAGATACTTCACCAACATGAATTTTTGGAGGTTCTTCATGAGTAGGTTCTTGTTCATTTCCCTCTCTTTCTGAAGTAGGTTCTTGTCTATTATCATTTGTTTCTAGAGCAGAGTTATCTACCATCTGCTTATTACCTTCTTCTCTTTGCTCACTTTGTCTTTCAGGGACATTGTCCTCAAGTGTGACATTTGTTTCTTCAAAGTTCTTTTCTTACACAGGTTCTTTCATTTCTTCAACTTGTCTAGAACTTATCAGAGGAACTATTCCACTTTGATCCCCACTTTGTTCTGTATTCACTTCCTCTTCATTCCTTGTGTCCATCGGAGGAGTAATTGTACTTTGTTCCATGTTCTATTTCATATCTATCTCTAGAACTATATTATCAGCATCAACATTCTTTTCCTCTTCATTAGTGTCAGCAATGGTTGGGATTTGCAGCTCAAGTAACACTTTTAGTGTTATCTCCTCAGTTTCTTTAACCAGATTCCCAATGTCTCCAGACATTAGAGCATTGACTCTCTTCTTGGTTCTGAATTCATCACTAAGCTTCTTAGTGACTTTAATCTTCTCTTCTCAGTGGGCTTGTTTTCAAGTACTTCTTTCTTAATATCTATAGTAGAGGAGGAGGCTCTTGTTCTTCTTTTAGAGCCAAAGATGGACTTTTCTTGCTCAGTTTGTACTTTATGCTTTTCTGGAGCCTTTTCTTGTTTAGTTTTCCTTTCCAGAGCATTTGAAGTTTGCCCTTCCAGAACACTTGATGTCTCAGCTGCTTGTGCTCTTGCTTCATTTATTTGTTCCTTTGTGAACCCTTGGCTCATTGCATAATCAACTACCCATTTCCTTACATTTCTTTTGATTTTAGGTTGTTTTTGTTCCATATATACTTTGAGAGATTTTTCTTCAAAAGTCCCAAATCTTTCTTCCTTAGAATCTTTTGGTTTGCTCAACATCAAATCTACCAATCCAATCAAGACGTCCTCTGTGACTTCATATCCCATGGCTGGGACCCATATAGTTCTTGGTTCCACTGCCTCCATGAGGCATTTATCTTTATCTACCATAAATACAATATCCTTTTCATATTTCTTCACAACCCTTTCAGGAATCCTAGCCCTAGTCTACATTTTCTTTTGGAAATTTTTAAAGTAGCCCCATAATGCTGCATTTTGTTTATCAACATCTCCAAAACTTTGTAGATGATTTCTAATTTGGACTGCTACAGGAATATGATCGAGCTAGATAATATTGTCCATACCTGGTAACTCCAAAAAATAGAAGAGAAGATAAATAATTAGAGTTCCATACTTGAAGGGGTACTTTGTGTCCTTTATTCTTTTCAAGTTCTCCAACAATTGTTGCCAGAGCAGCTCACACAGGTCAAAATTTGCATTCTTCTTCACCATCTTAAATGATGTGTATATGGCTGTTGCAAAGATTGAATTCTCCCTATTTGAGAAGTAGACTTTGTATCCTATCACCATTGATGTAAATCTTACTGCTGGATCCTCAATGTCATTTACAGGTAGTGCCCTTTTGTTAAACTTGGCACCAATCAATTGCATCACAGTGTTAGTCTTCATAGATTTTAATATCAAAGTTGTTTCGGTGGAACATATGCCAGTGACTGCCTTAATGGCATCCTTTGTTATCATATAAGGCACATCAATCCAAAAGAACTCATAATGAATCCTGCTCAAAACATACCTAACCCAAGCATCATCCGAGAATACTAGAAAATCCAACCAGTTATCCAAATTCTTCTCATGCAGAGCATTGTATTCTTCTTTCAATTCAAAATTATTATTTGTCAACTCATCCAAGTATATTTGTCCTAACTTCATATGATCATATTCTTCCAAGTTTGTATGTATGTATGCCCTAATGTCTTCAGTGTGCATAACTCCATGTGGAACCTCAGAAAATGTGCCATTCGAATCAGTTTCTAGGGATTTAAATGGGTGTTTCTTGAATTTGGGTCGGTCTCTCTACTACTTGAGGAGTAGACATATTTACAGACTCAACACATAAAATTTTCAAGAGAGAGAGCTATAAATACCTTTTGTTTCTGGTTAGGGTTGCTGAATACTTGGATTCGCCTTAGCTTTGCTTCTCAGATCTCTTTAGACACTTGAAGGTTTGAATGCAATGTGATTTCCTTTCAAATGAATTCCCTTTTAACCCCTTTTCATCAAAACCTAATTGTCATAAATGTTGATTCAAAAAGCTGTCAAACTCTTACTTTGTAATCTACAGTTGTTCTAAATTGCTCCACAATCCACCACATTAGATTCTTTTCTGCTAGAATCTTCTTCAAAATCTCTATTATCTTGTTTTTTAGCTTATACCTTCGTGTTGAATGTCAGCACCACTTTTCTGGTTGGGGAACAAGATTTTTCATTTAAGCTCCCCCTGAGCCCAAACTCCCAGTTTACTTCCCGGAGGAAGTATTTGCACCAGAGTCTGGTATGGACTCATCCTTGACTTCATGTACTTCCTTCTTAACCCAAATCTTGTTCATCTCCTTCTTGATCTCTGGCAGATTTGCCTTTTGTACTAGTTTCTTCATCTCTTCCTGATTATCCTTCTTCAAATTCTTGCTTCTACAAAATCTTGGAATATGTCCAGGCTTGTTGCAATTGAAGCATACAATATTTCTTTCACCATTGTTCCTTTAATTCATCCTTGATTTGCATTGGTTAGCCTTGTGTCCAAATCTATTGCATGCAAAACAATTCCCATTGAAAGATTGAACATTCCTTCTATTATTATAGTTGTTCCTTATCTGACTTTTGCATTCACTAGCTCTATGACCAAACCTCTTGCATATAAAGTAGTTAACTTTGAAAGTTTGAGCATTCCTTCCATTATTATAACCATTCCTTATCTGACTTCTGCATTCATTAGCTTTGTGACCTCCTTTATTTTAAGTGAAACATTGACCAGAGAATGATGGAACATTTTGATTTACTCTGCTCCTACATTGAGTAGCCTTATGACCAAACTTATTGCATGCATTACAATAACCATTGAAAGAAGGGTACCTTTGAGCATTTGGTTTCCTGATCGGTGGTCTTCTAGATCTCTTTCTTTGATTCTGGATCTGTTTGCTTTTGTCCTTCTTGATCTCAACATTCTTTTCTTGACCAACTTTAGAACTTTCACCTTTCTCAAATCCCAAGACTTCTTTGTCATTAGGACTCTTCTGACTTGTAAGTATTCTATCAAGTTGGGTAGCACTCACTCTGAATTTATCTTCCTAAATCCATGCCTATTTCAGATCAACTTTCAAATCCACAACTTCTTGTTCAAGCTTTGTATAGTCTTCAGATTTGCTTTTCACCAACTGATTTAGGTCTTCTTCTACTTTTGCTCTTTTTACAACTTCCACTTTCAGATCATTTAAGGTTTCATTTGTTGATATCAATTGTTCACTAACCTCCTTATATTTTTCTTTGAACTTCTTGACTTACTCCCTCAATTTTTTGATGCACTCATTTGCTTCACATTATAATTTAGATCCCTATTTTCTATTTCAACCTTTTCAAGATCTTCAAGAGCAGCCTTGAGTTCTTCTTCACTGACAAGCATGCAATCTTCTTCTATAGTTTCAGTTGAATCAATTTCTTTAGGAGGAGTAGAATACTTTTACCTACCATGTGTTCAATCTCCAATATCTTCCTCAAGCTGTTAGACTTCTTCCAAGGAACCACACTTTGATACCAATTGTTGAACACCCAGAATACTGAGAGGGTGGGGGGTGAATCAATATTTTATTAAACTTTTTACTTATTAAATTAGTAGTCCATTTGCCACAAATAAGAACAAAGTAAATTAAACACATAAGAAGCAACCACAAAGCATCACACATGAACACCAAGATTTTTACGTGAAAAACCCAAAACTGGGAAAAACCATGGTGAGTGTTAGGTCACAATAATTATGTAGTATCAATACTGAATTACAAGAGGCTCATTGCCTTAGGGCTCACTACCCAAAGAAATGCTCACTGCAAGAAAGGATCACTACCAAAATAGGCTCACTGCTTAGAGAAAGAAAGAAGGAAAGAAGGATGGCTCACTATGAGGTTGAACTACTTTGATTGGATCTGCACATGCATGGTTATAGCTCCAATGAAGTTCAAAAATACTATCTCAAAATTCTTCATCTTTGACTGCTTTGTTTCACTACTCTACTTTTACATGGGAACACGATCTCTCTTATTCTGCTCTTATCACCTTCACAAAATCACAATCTTTTGCATGTCATACACACACCTTCATATTCACACTCTCATTCAGCAAACACTAAATTGGATCTCATATATATATCCGTAACACTTGGAATCTTCATATTAGGTCGGCCTAATTAGATGAAGCATGTATTCAAACAATTTGTAACTTGTCGGTCAAATCTAGTCACTAAAATACATAGCAGACCCAAACCACACTTGAATCACATTCTCATATGTTAGCTTCAACTATAGAACCCCTTAGAATAAAGTTCCAATCAATAGAACTTACTGCACACAAATCAAACTATCATGTCAACCTCAAACATATATTGTTATTAACTTAGTCTATTTGTCAGACTACAAATTTCACTACGGACCACAAGACCTACTCAAAATCATATCCAAAACTCCTTAGACATTAGAGAGCATACCTTCAGAACTATAGAATATAATATTAACATGCGGTAAAATGCGGAATGCTGAAACACAGACTCTGTCATAGCCAGTCACTGTCAAATCATGTAGCGATACTCAGTAGCTTATAACTATATTTCTGGTGAACCTCAGACTCTGCAATTCTAGATTTAGACACTTCATACAAGTGTTTACAACACCTCAAAATTGCATAACTAAATATCTAACACCGGAGGAATGTAGACCAAAATAAATGAGTGTTTTATTCTGATTACCTCTATTCTCTGCAATGCCAGACTTAGGCTACTTGAAGATATACTTCTAGAACTAATCAAGGTCTAAAAATTAGGATATAAGATCATCTAAGAGTTGGAAACATCATGCAAGAGCCGTAGGACTAGATCTACAACTGTGGACCAATGCCAATCCAAACACTTTCTTTCTGTCACTATCTCTGTATACTGCCAACACTTAGCCAAAATGACTAAGTCTTCTTTACTGGACCAAAATCTCTCTTCCAACCTTGTTCCTTTTCTTGTTGCCATCAATGACAACACATTCAAACATCAAGCTTAGTCAAATTGCCAACAAATTCTTTACCATTAATTTATTTAGCTATCAATAATTGATACATAAGCAAAGAGATCCATCTTTCTTCTTCACGAATATCATGAGTGAACCCCAAGGTGTGATGATAAGATGAATATGGCCCCTCGCTAATATTTCCTCTAACTACATCTTGAACTCACTAAGCTCATGGCTAGCCATCATGTATGGTTCTCTCTAAACATGCTTACCTACTAGAACTAGGTTGATATGGAAGTTCAAATTATGTTGTGGTAACATGATAACTTTGAAGGAAACACATGTACATACTCTCAAAGGATTGAATGAGCATCAAGAGTCATCTTGGGTCCCTCATCCTTTGATTTATTTCTGATGATGTTTGAAAAGATTTGGCATACCTTTTGCATGCTCTACTTCAGTTGTTTAACAATGTCCATGCAAAGAGATATGGATCTTTGCACCCTTGTGATCATTGTCTAAACCCCACTTTCATCGTAACACTCAATTGCCTTGCAGTGACAATCAATCTTGGCTCAATGTTTATCAAGCCAATTTTACCCCAAAACCACCTCATAGGACCCCAAAGATAACACCCAAAGGTTCACTATAGTGGCAAAAGATCTAAGGCCTAACACATAACTGTTACTAAGGGAGTCCATTAATGACTTGGCCCCTCTATCCAACTTGACCTCCCACTATCCTCCTACCTAGATGCCACCATCTTGCATCAATCCACTAAAGAAGGTATTATAAATAAGTCAAAGGATCTTTAATTGAAAAAAAAAGAATGATAGGAAAATCACTAATAATATGATAGGAAAATCACTAATAATACCTACAACATCAATGATGATGGCCTAATGCTATGATTGGTGGTTCTTAATTATTGCATAAACCTTATATGATCTCTAATTCCCCCATTATCTATTCATAAATCACTTGTCTCTAGACCCCTGTAGTTTATAACTTTGAGGAAACTCTCTAGCAAGGTGTCCCGTACCATTGCACACATAAAAAGGGCCTCTAGACTGATTTCAATTTTCTTGAGTGCTACTAGACTATTGAAATGCAAGTTTGCTATAACTTGATTAATGTCCTCTAGAAGATTACTAGGTATGGGTTGGCTCCACACTTTATTCATGTGCCCTCTAATCTCTTGATAGACCCTATCCCTATAAAGTTCTAGTTAGTCCACCTTGTGATCTCTACTAATGTATGGTCTTCTAATATTGTTGTACCTACTAATTTCTCTATTGGGGAAGCCTAGGAGGCATTGGTGCTAGTATAAAGCCTCCTCTAGGTGGAGGAGGTGACACCTAGAACCTATAATCTAGCTACATAGTCTCTCTTGTGCCCCTTGAGACTTGCACCTATTTTCCTTAGTGAAACATGCCTTCTCCACAGTGACCTCCAAGGTCTTAGGAGATATCATGTGCACTGCATCAACTATATTAGTGTTTAGGCCCTTGATGAACATATTAATGAGAAGCTTCTCACTATGTAAGAATTCCATATACTACAATAGATCTAGAAAATAGTTCTCATATTGAGAAACTATGTTGCCTCTCTACTATAGGTCATGGAAATTATCATACCCACATTGACATAGATGCTTTGATAAGTATGCACACTCTAAACCTCTCCAAGGATAGATCTTAAGTCATCTTAAGATCCAAGTGACACTTTTACTATTTTTGGTGCTACCAAGTAGAAGTAGTGCCTTTGTGAAGGTGTAATACAAAGTGTACCTTTAGGTTGCTCTAGTAAGAGTGTAACCTAATGCACCTAGTGAGAATAATCAACCATGCCTCTACCTCTGTTCAATTTGTAGACCCAAAAAAGGTTAGCACTAGAGTCAAAACAAATTAAGATATGATCCCATGTATCTCAAGGACCCCTAGTAGCATCTCTAGTGCCTTTTTGTTGTCTCTCTCATGGTAGAGGCTCGATGTGTACTAACTCTATCACCACATCATGCTTCACTTTGTACCTTAGAGGGATCCTTTAGCACTACCTATGCCCCAATGATGTTGGTACCTCTTGGGAAAGTTATGAAACATTGATGCATAAAACCTTGGGTGTATGGAGTAGTTTCTCATGTACTAACCCAATCAAGTAATGAATCAATTGTAGAATAAATGGTCTAGTATCTGATGAAAAATATTGATGTGTGATCTATTACACATATGGTTCCTAGGGTTGTCGTTGATGTCAACATTGTCACTAGGTTATCATTGATGTCAAGACTATCATGGAGGCGTGATGGTATTCATGGTTGGATGTCATGCCCCATCTAGCAGAGAAGATACAATTCATGGTTGGATGTCATGTTGAATACAATGTGGATTACTGAAGTTCATGGTTGGATGTCATGCCTTGATTAGTGCAGATTTGAGTATGAAGTAATATTAATATGGGAATTAGAAGCACAAAGATGATCAGATGTGTTGTTGATGTTACTGATGGCCTAAAGCATCTATGTTCCAAGTTTCAAGATGATTGGATTACCGGAAGAGTGTTTTTCTATTGGTAGTTTGAAGATAATGTTGTTTCTGTGAAGGTGTTCTGTATAGGATAATGGAATGCTCCGCATTTGTAGATATGGCCATGTGGTTCTAGAATATATTTAGGGTGTAGTGAAGGTGATAATTCCAATTTTTTAGATCATTTGTCCTTTCGCTGTGAAAGTTATGCATGATAG